>JBAIAA010000474.1:1800000-2125023 GCA_037893245.1 Crossaster papposus
GCTAGGGGCGGATGTCCGCCCAGTGCCATTATTTCAAATAGGAAAGTCGTGTGCAGCATTAGGGTTTCATGTCTCGCAATCCACGAAAGACAAAATTCGGTCAGGGGAGTACATAGATTTGGCCCCACTTTATAACGACACAGCCCATGCCGTACTTTCGCGGACAGATCAGTCCAATTTAACCTTCGGGATGGAAGGGGGCAACCTGGTCCTCAGGAAACCCGGCCCATCGCGTAGGCGCATCGAATCCTTCTCTACATGGCAATCTGCCTTTCACACATATATGTCCATTTATCTTGACCAACACACCCAGAGCTATGCACAGCTATTAAAATACTGTGAAATTATTCGTATGGCGTCAGCACAGTTCCCCGGTTACGGGTGGCGAACATATGACGAGCAGTTTCGGTTAAAGATGGAGATTGACCCCTCCCGTTCATGGGGGGAAATTGATATGGAACTCTGGGTGACGGTTGCAGCGGTCCCGGTAACCACTAACCAATCGGGCAATCGGTTAGGTAACACACAATTAAGGGTGGGCCCCGGCGTCCAAAACCGGCCGCGGAACCGGCCATTGCTTTAATTTTAACAATAACCAGGGTTGTACATTTCCTCGATGTAGATACGCGCATACATGTAGTAAATGTATGCGCTCTGGCCACGGAGCATCTCAATGCTCGTCAGTGGGTTCAACTTTCACTGCACCGCGTAACGCATTTGCGTATCACGCGCAGACACAATCCAGGACCCGTCAACCCAGAGTTCCCATGACCAATGCAGTAAAAGGGGGGAATTTTAGTACACCTCATACCAATTCTACGGGTTCTAACGCTGCCCATACTGCACCAGTCAACCCTCGTCCATGACTCGATTTGAGCAAACCCAAAACCCCGTTTGTTACCCCCACGCCCATTAACCAAACAGTGTTAGATAACTGGCTGACAAAATACCCAATTGCAGATGATTGTCGCATACTAAGTAATGGTTTTAAATATGGTTTTTCGTTGGGTTATGAAGGTCCCCGTATGCCCCGTGATTCAAAGTGTTTAGGTACGGCGTCAGAACGCCCAATGGTGGTCAAAGAAAAACTTGCCAAGGAAATCAGTTTAGGCAGGATTGCAGGCCCCTATAAAAATCGCCCCTTTTCTAATCTACAATGTTCCCCCATAGGTTTAGTCCCCAAGAGTATGCCCAATACCTTTCGTCTCATTCATCACCTGTCTTACCCTGCCGGTAACTCTATCAATGAATTTATTGACAGGGAACATTGTGTAGTTCACTATGCCTCGTTTGACGAGGCTGTGGATTTGGTTATGACCGTAGGGGAATCGGCTTGGTTAGCGAAAGCCGACATTAAGTCTGCATTTCGTTTGTTGCCAGTTTCACCTGCTGATTATGAATTGCTGGGGTTTTTCTTTGACAACCATTTTTACTTTGACAAATGTATGCCAATGGGCTGTGCCATTTCTTGTTCGCTTTTCGAGAAGTTTAGTTCATTTTTGGAATTTCAAGTTAAGCGTATGGCTGATGTATCTTTAGTCACTCACTATCTAGATGATTTTTTGTTCGTGGGCAACTCGTCCTCCTCGTGTGCAGAGTTATTAGATGTTTTCCGCACTATGTGTACCAAGCTAAACGTCCAATTAGCGCACGAAAAAACTGAAGGGCCAGTGCAAACAATTAAATATCTGGGTTTGGAAATCGATACTGTTCGCGCCCAAGTTAAAGTCCCACAGGAGAAAGTTACCAAAACATGTGGTCAAATTCATGCTTTCTTGAGTAAGACAAAGGCCACGCTGGTGTCAATGCAGTCGCTATTGGGTTCCCTCAATTTTTTGTGCAGGGCTATCGCCCCGGGTCGTGCCTTTTTGCGGCGTTTAACCAACCTCACCATAGGCTTGAAACGGCCACATCACAAAGTTCGTATCTCCCAAGGGGCGCGTCTGGATTTACTCATGTGGTTAGAATTTCTTGTGCATTTTAATGGCGTATCGGCATTTTCAAGTAGGCACTGGGTAGATAATGAAACACTTGCTTTGTACACGGACGCGTCTGGTAGCATAGGTTTTGGGGTGTATTTTGACGGTCAATGGATGCAAGGTCAATGGTCGGACGATTTATTAACGAACCCGCCATCCATTGCATTCCTCGAACTGTTTCCCATAGTTGTTGCTATCCTTGGCTGGGCGTCGAGTTTCCAAAACCAAAAACTGCGGTTTAACACTGACAACATGGCTGTTGTCCATATTATAAACAAGCAATCATCTCCATGCCCAAGAATAATGCATCTAGTGCGCCTACTTGTCCTTGAATGTCTTAGATATAATATTGTGTTTAAAGCCGTGCATGTGCCGGGGGTACACAATGAAATTGCCGACTCTCTATCCCGTTTCCAGATGTCCCGTTTCCGCGAGCTGGCCCCACGAGCAAGTCCACTCCCAACCCCCTTACCTCACCTTCCAGCGATCTGGTAGAGAATGAAATGCGCCGGCTGTTAGACGCTTCAATAGCACCAGCGCAACAGGTTGGGCATCATTTTGTCGGTTTCGCCACCAAAGCATATCAGAGGGGCCCCCCGCGAAGGCATATGAGATCCGACAGTTTATAGCTTGGCTGTCATTACAATCAATTTCCCCATCTACAATTGCGACTTACGTGTCAGCAGTTGGATATAAACACAGGTTACAAGGCTGGCCTGACCCAACTAAGGATTTTCTAGTTTCCAAATTACTCGAGGGGTGCCGTCGCACACGCCCCTCGCGCGATTCTCGCCAACCCATTTCTTTGCCTATGCTAAATCAAATCGTGCAGTCGCTTCCCCATGTGTGTTCATCTCTCTACGAGGCAAAAATGTTTTCAGCCGCGTTTTTAAGTGCATTTTTTGGTTTTATGCGTATCGGGGAGTTCACGGCAAATTCTCGGTTTCACACTCAACCTTCAGTGATTACTGATTCGGATGTAGAATTTTCTTACCGCGATACCCAATGTCATGTTACCATTTCATTTAAGCAGAGTAAGAATAATCAACGTGGTGAACCGCAAACCGTATGTCTAAAGCCGTCCGATAATGTTTTCCTCTGCCCCGTGTCAGCACTGCTCACATATGCTCGGGTACGCCCCAATCATGCAGGTTCATATTTTTGTCATTTTAACTGTACCCCGCTTACTCGCTATCAGTTTAACGGGGTATTGAAGAAAGCACTGGCATTTAATAACATACCGGCTGACCACATTAAAGGTCATTCCTTGCGCATAGGGGCGGCCTCGGCGGCATATCAAATGGGGGTCCCTCAAACAAACATTCGGGCTATGGGTCGCTGGCGCTCGGACGCGGTCAATACATATATCCGTCCTCTGCCCATTTCTCCCTGGCCAGGCGTCTAGCACACTTGATTAATCACAGTTAAACGTTTATCTTAGTCCCAGTTATTTGCTGTCATTTACCTAATAGGTCCAGTATGGATAGTGGGAGATTCCATTGTGCTTGGGGCCGAAGGTCCTTTAAATCTTCCAATGAAAGTGATGTGGCGTGGTCTAAGCGGCGCCCACCTAAGTGATTTACCACAGCTGTTGACAGATATACCTGAACCTCCCCCGTCAATCTTGATTATTCATCTGGGAACGAACGACCTGGTGGAGGTCGACGAATTTTCTTTCAGACAACGACTAGTCCTATCAATGCGCACATGTGCCGAGCAATTCCCGCATACCACATTGATATGGTCAGATTTATTACCACGTCTGTACTATTTTGGGGCTAGGTCGCAAAGCGGGATGGAAAAGAAGCGGCGCACGCTCAATCGATGGGCGCGGTCGCAAGGGAGTTGGCTGGGAGTTAGTAATTTACACCATCCACAGTTTAAGTGGACTGAGGCCGCGTTGTATAGGTTTGATGCTATACATTTGTCACCTGTGGGCAATCGCATATTCCGTGATAACCTGTGCCAAGCTATTTCGGCCTTTTTGTAATGTACATATGTTTCGAACTTAATTAGTTCCAATAGCGCCTAGCGAAATCGCACATCTACTAAATATAGAGTGTTGTGTGATTTTTTGGGGGCTGTCTTTCCCTTGGGACGCTATGCGTTTGGCCTAAATTGCGGGATTCAGACAGCCAGTAGTTTGTTTTTGTAAAACTTTTGTAGTCAAATGTAGTATGTATATTATTACACAGACTTGCAATCTCTCTTGCTGTTCCCCGAGAGATTATATTGTTCGATCCAGCCGTACGACGATTGAACAGCACATCTGTGTTAAGATCACATTGAAGTTAAATCATAACAGTTAAATTTAAAAAGAGACCCTGTCGGTCCAAGTGGGGTCACTGAGATGAACCCAAAAAAGAGACCCTGTCGGTCCAAGTGGGGTCACTGAGATGAACCCAAAAAAGAGACCCTGTCGGTCCAAGTGGGGTCACTGAGATGAACCCAAAATAGAGACCTTGTCGGTCCAAGTGGGGTCACTGAGATGAACCCATAGTGGGGTCACTGAGATGAACCCAAAAAAGAGACCCTGTCGGTCCAAGTAAAAGTCGGGCATCACGCTGGTGAGCCGCCCGCAGCTATACCATGGTGGGGTCACTGAGATGAACCTTCATCATATATATATGTTTGAATTTGTTTGAAGAAGTTTTTGGTCAAATAAAGAGCTGCTTTTGGCTGCAGCAAAGAACCAAGATATGTTTGTTCCACATTTTAATTGCTTCCAAGTATAATGACATAGTTTAGGTTTTTTTCGGTGCGAAAGTACCACTGACAGCTACACAAAACAGGGTCTGGAGCTAAAACTACTAGCCCAAATCTTAGTATCATTTCTCTTCTAGAACGATTTCCATCCATTGGTATAAGTAGTTTTGATCTCAGGGTAGTGTGGGTGTGCTTGTTCGTCCAGATATGTTTGTCCGTTTTTGTGTGTTTTTGTGTGTTTTTTTGTGGGGTGGGGGGGCACTCTGTATAATAGAAGAAAAAGAAAAAGCCCAATTGCCACGAACCGCAATTCTTGAGTAAATCAGGGAATGGTTCTTGGCTTCTTCGGTGAAATATCGTTAAAGATCGTGAAAGCGCCAGGACCTTCGTTGACATGTTCAAAATTGTTGAGGTGATTCAAGAACAAATTTTAATTCTTGGTCTATTCTTTAACATTCGTAACTATAGTTCTGTATATTCTTAAAGTTTCGTAGAGTTATTCTAGGTGTTAACAGTTCATAATCATGCCGAACCAATACAAATGTAATGTACGAATAATTATTATAAAAATAACTTATGCTAGGTTCACACATTCCAGATTTTGTAAGCCGAATCGCTGCGAATAGCAATTCTTGGGTAAACTGGGGAATGGTTTTGGGCTGCCTTGGGATGATTCTTGAAAGGTACCTTAACCTTGTATTATCAATACTTGGATCCTAATTGAGTAATAGCCATCATCTTCAATTTACCGCCCAAAGCATTAAAAGTATAATGTCAGCATAAATATTAAGAAAGGCATATGGCCTATGGGTCACAGCGTCCCGCTCACTAAAACTGTTGATATGGATCATGCAACATTTTAACCAAAATGGAATAAAGCTCTTTTTAATGGCAATACATTCATATTATACACTTCTTCATACACATGTACAGACACATATGCTTGTGTATACAGCGTTTTTTATGGTGTAAATGGAGGACACATGCCTGGCGACACGAAGGTGAATTGGGGTTAGGGTTAGAATCGAGAACGTCCTCGATTAAGATTCATGTACAAACAAAGGAAATTATCGGAAGGAACAAAATAAACTTCTCGATTTTCATATTCAAGGTCAATCGAAAATGTGGGATTTTCAAAAGCCACACTCACAACTAATTTTCTTTAAAAATTTGTAAATGTTTGCAAGGCATTGGCCTATTGGTTTGCACCCAAAACACATGCAACAATTATATACCTTGACGTATTGTTAACGTAGTGCGCTCAACAATCGAAATATCGTTTGGGCATACATTATTCACGCCCCGCCTCCCCCTCCCCCCTTCTTCCCCATCTCTATCCCCAACAAAAGGCAAGCGAGTGTTTTGTGAACTAGAAGAACTCATGCTTGAGTTTATAACGCAAACGAAAACATAACGTAAATACATACACTGTAAACAAAAAAAATCGACCCATTTAGCGACGTGCCACTGCG
The DNA here is from genome assembly GCA_037893245.1 of Crossaster papposus. Taxonomy (NCBI): domain Eukaryota; kingdom Metazoa; phylum Echinodermata; class Asteroidea; order Velatida; family Solasteridae; genus Crossaster; species Crossaster papposus. The sequence continues at coordinate 1,806,158 of JBAIAA010000474.1, forward strand.
CTGTGTTCACGATTATGTTTTCGGTCACAACACCGTACGTGTAGGCAGAACAATGCCCTACTCAATTGTAGGACAGAATCAAAAGATATTGTGCGATAGAAATTCTGAAGGTTAGGCCTACATATTGAAAGACGTGATAACAATCGTAACAAATAGCCGTGAATTTATAATTTCGAGCCACTTTTTATACTGTTGACGGAGCGATACTGTTGACTGCCTAATTAATACTGGTCCGTTGACGAACGATGCGCATGTTCGGCAACGGACATGTATTAATTAGGCAGTCGGCGTATGCACATCGAGGTTGCCTCGTCAATTGTTATGTTTTCCAGGCTATTTTAAAACTATTTTAAAACTCAATTTTGTCTGAGAAAAAATGTCAATTGTCTCTTCTTTTAAATATCTTTTTCAGGGCTATAGGAATATATATGCCAAGTTTGGTGCTTTGAATCGGTCGGTCACGATCTTCTCAATAATTAAATATAAGCCACTTTACTATACAGAGCATTCACAAAGCTAACACCAGATTGGTTGACAAGTACCTGTCTTACGGTGAGCACTTTTGCTGCTTCAAACGAAACAAAAATGAACACACACAAGACCAAATCTAGCAAAAAAGCTATAGCAAATATCTACTTTTAAAAGATTAACCAAATCTTACCGTCAATGCCATTTCAGCTGTTCTAATCAAGTTGACTCCGAAGTTAAACCTGCTTTTTTTGTCGCAGGTAAGTTTCTAGACTGACTAGTCTTGCTAGATGCTGTTCCTTTAAATTTAAAATGACATATTTCCAATGTTCAATATGAATGTGTCACAGGTGTTAGGTCATATTCATAAAAATATACATAAAACTGAGCTTTCACTTATAACCGTTAGCATTTACTTGTAGTTTTACAAGCTAATCCAGTAGGAGCAATTGCTTATTTTTATGAATACGGCCTATTGCCTTGGGCCAGGGGAGAGGAAAGAGGTCCCCCCCAACCAAGTACACAATGGAGGGAAATTACGCACTGTACCATAGTTTAATACAACACAGACACCCCACAGGTGATTGCCTTACAACATGTGCAAGTCCGTACATATAATGGCGCCATATGAAGCACGATTATGTGGCAGAGAAAACCCCCACTCTTTTGTGTTGACCATTGTGTTCCCGAAATCTCAGGAATTCCTTTTAGGTTTCAAGGTGGATGGGTTAGGTTACAATAGTGTTGAGTGCGTATAAAATATAGGGATAAGAGGGGGGTGGATGACGGGTGCGGGCGATGAGAAAGGTCATCGCGGCTCGTCTTTGGCTTTCAGCTAGTCCTACCCGCACAACGTCAATCCGGGAAGGAAAAACAAGGGAGGGGGGAGATAAAACGTTAACCATGAAAAAACGGAAGAAAGGAGCAACATGATTAGTTAGTATCACCACGTCAATTTAGTATGTTCAAGAGGAAAGATGGTATTATTAACGGACCATTTGGTGAGAAAGTTATTGAGAGCATAATTGAAAATATAGTAGAAATTGTCAAGGATAATCCTAACATTAAACGAGATGAAATCGAAGTTTGATTTGGATTTAATCCAGCGAACGATAGATCCGACGAATCACGTGAGATAGCGCGGCTTGACTAAGCGAGTTCATATTCTAACGGCGAAGACATTACCCCCCCCCCCCCCCCTCCCCCCCCCCCTCCCCCCCCCCCCCCCCCCCTTCCCCCCCTCCCCCCTCCCCCCCCTCCCCCCTCCCCCTCCCCCCTCCCCCCCTCCCCCCTCCCCCCTCCCCCTCCCCCCTCCCCCTCCCCCCCTCCCCCCTCCCCCCTCCCCCCCCTCCCCCCTCCCCCCCCCCCTCCCCCCCTCCCCAACAGGGTGGGAGAATTTAAATGCAAAGTATATGAAGTGTGTATAGTTTCCATTTCGTACTTTTGTTACAACTGGTATTCACCACTCGACTCCACAGTCTAATACATGCAGTAACGCTTATTACAACGTTATTACACTAAACTAATGTTACATAGAATAATTTTCACAGTTTGCAGTTTGCAATTGTGTTTTCTAATCAATAAAAACTTCTCGGACTTAAGTAAAATAAACTTCTTGAAAATATAGTTGTATGCAAGAAATTGCTACAAGTGAAGTACTTCATGGGCAAATGGGTCATTGGTTGGAGTGGCAATAGGTTTGTCGTAGTGCTTAGCAATATAGAGTTCTATAATCTGCCACCTCGCATCTCCCCTCACCGTCGCGGATCTCCCCACTCCCCTCGCGGATCTCCCCTCCCCCAATCTCGCGCCTCGGGTCTTCCCTCTTCCCTTCCCGATCTCGCATCTCGCGTCGCGGATCTCACTGTTCCTAAACTATTGCGGGGCGAATTATGCTGCATTGAGAATCATGGATTTTGGTTCAAGAATTGATGATTAATTAAAACATCACCAGCGAGTGTGAGATTGTATGTTAAAAAGTGAGCATCAGAGGTGGGGAAATGGTCAACTGAATTGTATGAGGGGGGCGGGGATGTCTGACGGAAGAGTTGGAAACAACAAATCGATAAAACGCATTAATAAAGACCAGATACAAGCTGGCTAAAAATAGCGATATGAATAAAATGTGCAACTAGGCCCTATTGTTAATACATATTCTGCAATCATAGGGTCATCATGCCGTCTGTGAACACCGCACTACTACCCGGTACTTCACAATTCACACAAGAAATGCGTGGGTAGATACATCAATTATACACGTTATGTGTGCCTGATAGACCAATCTGGGCACGCTATCACTTCCATCACGGAGGCCCCCTTCAATGGCGAAATGATTCTGCCGGCTTTTGTTCAGATAATCCGTCATGGGTCAGATAAAGGTTCAAATTTGCACCCTAATTGATACAACAGCGGCATCCCTAAATATAGTGCTTAATATTTCAACCTTAAAAGGTTCAACGGTTGCAATTGTTTACATTTACTGGTGCAATGTGTTAGAGCTGAACTCTAATAAGTAACATTTTGCACCTATTTCTTAGAGTGAAACTTGCGAGTGCACATGTATACATGCACATTCGTCTACATCGTGCTATTCATGTCCAACGAAAAGAGTGCTTCACTTTAAAACAGTATTACTTTTGCATTGTTTACACTGTCGCGAAAACACTATTTCTCCGGTTTATCAGATTTGCTACATTGTTTCTCTTACTTTTCCAAAACTCTTTTTTGGCCCAAGTCCACTAGAAAAGAATTTAGAGAAAATTAAAAAAGTTATAGTATATCACATGGTGTTTCAATAATGTCATGTGTCTATTAACTCAGTTTGGCCAGAAGTGTGGACTTGATCCCTTTTTTCAATCAGGTATTCATTTATCAATCGGCTTAAAATGAACGCCCGATACTGTCACAGGCCTAGATTTCTTTAACAAACGGCATCGACAACGGGATATATAACAACAGATTTGTGCTATGTTTCCTCCTGACCCAACATGCAAAACAAATGCGTTGCAATTAACATCAATTCGTAATAAATGAATTCGGTATTTTTTTGATAAAACAACAACAACAACGACGACGATGGCGACTACGACGATATGCTTATATAGCTCTTTATTCTCTTAAACAAGGTTTCAAAGCTCTTCACATATCATTATTACTCCGGTCATTGGGCACAAGAAACATTCCAAATACCATTTCAGCTTCATGTGGGCTCAATGCAGCCGTTTCGGCGCGAAGCAGCTAAATCAACCACAATAACCATCTCTGCCCTTACAGGTACATATATTATTTCCGTACATGGCGTTATTCCGTAAGGTTCGTGTGATTATGAAACATCTATCTAAAATTAAACTCTAAAATTTGTTTCGACTTAAATTGTTTAACATCAGCCAAATCTGTCTTCCTATCCATTATCCTTTCATTATACCCAAACCCAATTCTACCACTATAGACCCCTTTACTGGACACCCAAAATGTTATTCGGACACGGAAATGTCTCCACAACTCGTTCAGGCTTTTTCAAAAGAAAGTGTCCTCATAACTCGGTGTATGCCTAACCCCGTTTACAGTTGGTACTTCTTAACTCGCTTTATATATAAAAAACAAACCAGGTGAAATTAAATGTCGTATAATGTGACCAGATCCAAATAAATGAGTCTCTGGGACAAAGTTTGTTCTCTAATTTTAGTCTTTCATAATGTAGGCATAATTAGCTCTTCATTTTCACACTTGTCCTAATTACGAGTGTAAAAAGTCGATTCAAGTTTTAAAAGTAAATAATTTCGGAAAGAAGCCCTAAATAGAAATGTTAGCTTTATAGAGACAGTCACGTTAAACTCATTTTATTGGTTCTGATCACATTGAACGTAAATATAATATGTATATAATTGGTTCTATACTACGACAAATATTTAACACGCTGTCTACTATTGTGTTCATTACCAACAATACCTTATTAAGTAGGGAAGTAGGTTGGCGGGTACACCGTAACAAGATATTTATGCTGAGAATCATACTCTTTGTGAATCATACTGTACATTGAGATCATACTGTCACAACCTGGGACCAATTATTTCATGGAGCTGCACAACCAAAATTCTTCCTTGGCAAAAACAAAGTTACAAACCAAACATTTATGGCGAGGTATATAGTTTGTAACTGTTATAAGGCCGGTTCATACTTTACGCGAAAGCGAATGCGAAGCGAATTTAGTGACGTCAACAATTGAAGTTTCATTGTGACGTTAGCCGTAACCTTAACGAATTCACTTCGCAGTGACATTCATGTGAACTATGTACCGGCCTTAATTTAGTTGTTTTTATTTTTGCATTTCCTTAACATGAAACGCACAATAACTTTTGGCTGGTAACCTGTTTTTACTGGGAAAGACTGTTTGTGCTAAGTAAATGTTTGTGCTTAGCAGCTCCTTGAAATTGCCGCTGCTCTTTTCCGAGTCAATAATTTCTCAAAATAGATACATGTATCTTTCCACGGTGTACGTGCAAACCTATTTTCCTTCTTATCACCCCTACCATACAAAGCTTTAAACAACACCAATACCGTTGTTACCAATGTCAAATAACATTTATAAGGGAATACAAATTTCGATAGGTTTTAAACAAGTATGTCATTTGCCTGGACGCGTTAATGCCCGAGCCAAAGGCGAGGGCATCCTATAAGCCGTGTTTAAACATACCTGTGTGATACTGGCCGACCACATTTTTATTTAAATTCATAAATATTCAAGCGGGGCTAGTCCGCATATAAGGGCGATTCCGTCCACCACGTGATTTCTCACCACTCCAGCCATGGAGAAAGTTTCGATGATGTAATTAGAATACGCACGACATGATTCAACTCCTATAAAATAGCTGCACGAGCAGGCTCAACAAGCTCATAAAGTTATCATCAAAAGACCGTTTGCATATCATGTAAGTAAACGTTTCTTGTATCAATAATAATCCCAAGACATACATAAAGATGATTTTATAGTGGTTGTCATTTAGAAGATAATAGACTTGCAAAATAAATTGCGGTCATGAACTCTGTTTACAACGTTAATGATGCATACGACGTGGTAAAACACAAGATGAGCCCTTGGGGCACGTTCGCCCTGTACAGGGTTTCCACATAAACATTATACCTATTTTCAAAATCATATTATTGCAAAACTACTGAATATTTATGAAAAATACAAATGTCTGTTGAAAGGGTAAAATGCCCTCCGTCCAATGGTATAAGGTTCATTATGTCATTGCCATAAATGACTGAACAAACAAGACAGTTATGAAAGGTACTGAAATCAGCACTGTGACAAGTTGGGATGATAAGGCGGGCAGTGAGAGACATGAGACGAAGATGTCAGCTATGCATTAACAGAAATAGTGGCCATGTGGAGGGTACATCCCCTTAAATTTGTCAGGTAAGTGTGCCACAAAAAGAAAGGGATCAGAAAAAATGATTTATCGACCAGATCATTGCTTTTTCAACGTGTTTAAACCGTAACATAATTTGTTCTTACAAACACCTGCCTGAGCTTTGTCACACAAGTAAAAACAACTTGTCACAGTGCAAGTTTCAGTACCTTTCATAACTGTCTTGTTTGTTCAGTCATTCGTGGCAATAACACAATGAACCTTATACCATTGGACAAAGAGCATTCAACCCTTTCACAGACATTCAGTAGTTTTGCAATAATATGAATTTGAAAATGGGTATACTTTTTATGTGGACACCCTGTATAGAGTGGGGCAGGTTTTCCCTTTAGGGGACTCACCCCACGGTGGTGGGCGGACTAGCGCCATCAAATTTATATGCCTATTATTTATTTAATCAAGCTAAATATACATATTTTAAGGTAAAATAAACATACATCGAGATATACCCTATATTTAATAATGCCATCACGTTGCAAAACTAGAACTCTTACCCGGACTAACATGTTCTTAAGAAACCAAAATACTTTGATAAATCAAGTTTTAAAAAGGTCTTGAGCAACAGGTGGATAATATTTTATTGATTACCATGACCAGTTGTTCCAAGTTGTACTTTGCAACCACTAACTAAACTGTTGATTATAAATTACAAGTTGTGGTTCATAACTATTTAGTTTTCTAGTATTTTTAGTTTACATACAGCAGTTTAAATATGAGAAAAGATTACCCTCAAGTATTAGAGAAGTCACAAGTTGTAATTTAAACTATTCAGTTTATAGCATTTTCTTGTAATATTCAACAGTTTAATGAGACAAAACTGTTATGAAATCACAAGTTGTGGTTCATAACAATTTGGTTTGATTATTAATTTATTTTAACAGACTAAATAAGACTGAACTGTTGAAAAAATACACAATATTATTTACATCTAGGGTAAATATACTAAAAACATTTATAAGAACAGTTATATGCAATATATGATATTCAAAAATGTAAACTTGCCATCGATTTTGTTCAACAAATGTACAGGTGAATGGTGAAGTGAAAGGCATCATTTTGTTCCTGAAATATTTGCTATTGATGTTTTGATGAGCTTCAATATAACTAAATTAGCATTTGAGCAGGGGTCTTCGATTTTGTTTTGATATCAGGTAGGAGGTGGGGTGGGTCTAACTGGGATGCTGACACACTTTTTTCGTAGAAAAAACTTTGGAAAATAAGGTGGTTCCGAGCTTCATTTGACTCTAATTTCTTTTTGGTATGCCAAAAAGGTAGGTCCGAGCCTTAAAGGTAGGATACACCATTGGTAATTGATTGAATTATCATGAATGGGTGGATTTTGGGGGGTTGTATTTTATAGTAAATATCGTTTAACTAACCTGTCCGAAGTTAGTTGTTTTACTATCATAGGTGCCGAGAAAAACACACAAAAAACAGCGTTTGTTTTCAACCGGCGTCGAGCAGTTATTATTATGTTATCTTAGAATTTGTCTTTATACAATTCTATTTTCAGAACTATTACAGAATATCTAGCGCAATCATTGTGCTAGATGCCTAGAATCATTATTTACTTTCAAATGAGTAAGATATTTCTTAATAATTCGGTAGTAAATATTTTCAAGATCTGCAAATGGTGTATCCTACCTTTAGTTTTGAGAGAATATTTTTGTTGGCAACATCAAAAAGGTAGGGGTTCTATCAATTGCTTGATGAAATGTAATTTTTGACATGGAAAACTGTCCACAGACTAGGACATACAAGACACAAACACTTATTCGCACAGTTCACCTGAGTTCAACTACGTCTTTCCGACAATCCGGACCATGGAAGCAATACATACACATAGGCTGGACTCCAATCAAAATCAACATGGCCGCCCCAGGAAGGCTTATTGCACGCTAATGTTTGTTAAGAAAAAGTGTTGTTACGTTCTTCATAGAGCGACTTGTCCAATACAAGCAGGATAAATGACGACAATACCACATACATGTCTTGACTGGGGATTGGAAATCAACTGGACATCGAGCGTACGTAAGGGATTTTACCATTTTGTTATATTATTTATGCGGCAATTTATTGGCTTAATACATGCATGCTCATGCTGAAGTCATAGAGGCTGCAGATCAGAATCACCATTCATAAACTTCATGTGAAAATGACAAGAATTGAAAAATACAACATGCCTGAGGGGTGGTCTTGAAGCATTGACCTCACAACGAGATTTGTTCCCGCTAGCTAGGGGTAGGCCCGGAAGTACTGACCTCACAACGATATTTTTTTCCACAAGGTATAGGGGTGGGTCCGGAACTGGAAGTCTGCACGAGGAAACAAATCTTGGAATTAAGGTGGGTCTCCATGCACATAATTCCGGTACATAATATTTTTTTTGGGAAAGGTGGGTAGGTCACTGGTCAGATTTATGTTGGGATTTTCTATACCTGATATCAAAACCAAAGAAATCCGAAGACCCTCGACTCAAGTGTCGTTTGTTTTACCCTATTTGCTTTTGTCAATTCAAATACATGTTTGATTAACCACCAGCACTTCAAATCGAGGGTGTGCCATTTTTAGAGAAAGAATGTTTTTAAGCGCCAAAATATAGCAGAATTTTACACATGGGTGATTGTATACATAATGTAGGCCTCGTGAACGTTTTCTTAAAAACCTCTTGCTCACTGGCGGTATTTGAGGCGTAAAAAAAGACGGGTTATTCCCATTGGCACAAAAGCTGGATACGCCTTGTGAATGATATTTCAATCTTAAGGAGATCTCCTTTAAAATAATGGGCTCAGCAGAGCCCACGAGTATTATGGGAGTATGTTCGAGGATAATAAATCATTAAAATTGACATTTCTAGAAAATAGTGAAAACGTTGATAATAATTTAAATGAAACATGTTTTAAAATAGCCGTAGAAATCTATATTTTAAGTGCCATAAACTCAACATTACCACATAACCTTATTGAATGTGACCACATTTAAAATATATGTACTAAAATAACAATTCAAAATAAAATGAAATTTAAAAGGAAAGCAAAATCAGTTTTAGGGAGTGTCGAAACTCAACCATAACATATACAGTGTATCGTTAGATGGTTTTGATTTTGAAAACAGAACAATCATCAAACCCTTTACTGATTCTGGTAATATTAATTACACGTTACCATACTTTCTTTAATGTCGACTACCACCTTTTACCCTCCCTTCAACTGTTTTAGGAAAGACAATCCTGTGTATTCACTACGTCGTTTTTGTTTTCTATTAATAAAGTGCGTCGTACCGAAAGACACTGTTTGACGACAACCAAAACGACATCGTCGTACGTCTTGCGTATTTTGTTTCTCCCCAGGATGCCGATTACAGGCAATTATCATAACTGGGCGTATCTACACCGCACTGAGTGAAAGACACCTTTTCTCAGATCCTTACTTTCTCTTAAATTAAACTTACTCCAACAATAAACTTAAAGGCCAAAAGTATAGTCAATGAAAAATGAGCAGAGACCGAATTTGAACCCCAGTCGAACGATCTATAACCTAACCCATTTTCCACTAAGCTACTGTAAGAGGTCGACAGAAGCCATTTTTCAAAGTGCTTTAATGTACTTCTGTGTAACTAGTTGAATGAGTAATAACATTATAATCGGCGTCATTGTGAAAACTACTAAATAATCATGACGCGAGGAGATAGAGCCGCCCATTTATGATAATTACCCCTAACCTTTCTAGGAAAACAATTTTCCAAACCCAAGTTTAAGAACTCTGTCTCCATCATCGTTGCCAAACTGCATGAACGAAGCCAAAGACGGAGACAAAGCGGGGGTTCGAAAAACGGCCCTGGTGTTGGATCATTAAAATATCCAAACATATCTATGTAACTGATACATTTAGGGCCAGATTCATAAACAGTGATGATCACCGGATTATTTTAGTCGCGTACAACTATTGTACGGTGGCTAAAACAGAGAAGTGCGCGTGTGGATAAACTCCTGTGATTATCTTAATTCAGTAAGAAAAGAATCGGCTGTTTATCCAGCCGTGTACAAGTTTCTGCCGGCTTAGCCGATGTTTAGTAGTCTAGCCGTACATCATTCTATTCACAGCGGATTACGTAATAATGTTGAATAAAAGGGCGTATCTATCTTCGAAAACGCGCATATCGCTGTGCTCTGCTGATCAGCTGCTCAGTTGACACTAGTGGGAGTGTCGCCATGTCGAAAATAACGCGCTTATAATTTTACTCATGACCAGAAAATGGGTCTCATTGAGTGTAAAAAGTAGGAACACAGTTCTTTCTGTGCTATTTCAATGATACGCAGCAGATCCATATGGCCATACGTCCGTCCCACCACCAAGCCAACATAAAAATGGTAACTTGTACACGAGATAAACAAGCCCCTTGGGACGATTACAATTTCTGTTGTTACTTAGACACATGTCACTAGCCATGTACGTTTGATAAACAGCTGCTGATCTAAGCACTCTTTATGAATTCGGGCCTAGATTTGTACGTTCGATCATCAACTGTTTATACACAGTTTAGCCTAGTTAATCGTAATCAAGGGAAAATCACCGTTTATGAATCTGGCCCTTAGTATTTGCTTTTGTATAGACGATGCGCCCTCTGACGTCACGTGTTTACATCTGTATTCAAATGTGCCTGGCAATATTCGCACACATCGTGTTTCGCATAACACTCAGTGAGGAGTGACGCCACAGGTCAAACCACCTTTGAATTATGTGACCACTTAACCAAATGTAAAACACGATGCTTGCGCATATTGACGGCACATTTGAATATAGATGCAAACAGAGGGCACATGGTCTATACAGTATGTGGGGTCAAAACGACCAACTTGTACCTAAGACAACTCGTATTTTGGACAACTCGTATCTTGGACAACTCGTACCTAAAACAACTCGTACCTTGGACAACTCGTACTTAGAACAACTCGTACCTTGGACACCTCGTACCTATGCCAACTCGTACCTCTGCAGGAAAACTCGTACCGATAATTCGTACCATCATGCGTAAAATCAAGTCGTAAAAACAGACTCTATTGGAAGAGCCGTACGTGAGATCAAAAACGCGTTCTTGTTTTCTTCAAATTTGAACTATTAGAATCTTCAAACCAATATTTAGTATCGCATAAAATAGTAGGCCATATTGTAAGCAAAAGGGAAAAGTCGGGTTGTATTGTTTAGGTGAATAGGACGTTCAATTGTATATCAGACGTTAACATACGTAATACACGGCGCTGTTGCCGTTTCGAATCAGGATATTGGACTATTGGAATATTGAGAGCAAGTTTCTAATCCAGGCCATACTATTAACGAGGTATGGGTCGTATCATCATTTCGCAGCCTTTAAGAGAGACTCGTTTACCCTTCCAGGTGGCCCACTGTATTCCCATGTAATCATCGACTGCTGTGTGATTGTAATACAAGCCGTTCAGGTTGCTCTTGAAATCGTAAATGCTGCTACCGCATCCTTTGTACCACCAGCCTGCCTGAAATTTCTGAGCGCAGTTGTTATCGTTGTCGTCGTCGTTGTCATCATCTCTAGTTGAGAAGTGCGCCCAATTGTGAGGACCAAGGGAATCACCTGCAGGTACTAGTGAGGAAGGATCATGAGAGGTCAGTGAATTACCTGTGTGAACATGGTCAAATATTTTTGATGAAACTACTGATGAAATGCTACATTGACGTCAACAAGCTTTCCAACCCGCTATTGTGTGAGTTTCCAGTCGGAACGTTTTGAGCAAATTAATTTATCGTAAGGCTCAATAATATTTTATAAACCTACTAATTTTGTATATGCATACTCTATTGTGTTCTCTTAACAAACAAGGCCGAATAGAATATACCCAGCAAGATATGGGACTGACGGACTCCCCCTGAGTCCCCCATACCTATACACTCTCTAGAGTATTTTTACCTAACGCACGCCCCCTAAAAACCTAAACAGAATTCCAGATTACAATAATGTGGATGGGGGTCTCTAAAAAGCAAAGCTTGTCGAGTAGTGACCCAACCGAAATTAATTTAAGTTCAACAATCGGATCACATACACACATAAACGACACACAAATTACCACAAGTAACAAAACTTAACCAGTAAACCCGTATAATTTAAGTTACAACAATTGAATCGGTGTACACCCACATAAACAACCTATAAATTACTTCATGTACAGTGGACATGAACATGACCAGCAACCCCTATAGATAATTAATAAGTAAGTGAGTCTTATATTTGTATTTAAAAAATGATTTGCTGCAAATATTTTTTTAAGATGTATCCAGTGAATTCCATAATTTGGGACCCTGGTGTTTTACAGTATTTGCACAAAATTTAGTACTTGAGAAAACACGGTGAAAATCAGTACATTGTCTTGTAAAATAGTGATTAATATTTACATTTTTTGTAAACATTGAGCCGATGCTCTTTGATACTACAAAACAAATATAAGTAATATGTGATTTCCAAGAAAGGTTGTTATCAATATAAAGTCTCAACAATTTGACTGTGTCAGTCTGGCTAATTTTAGCATTATCAATAAATATATCAGGGATTAATCGGTATTTCTTTTTGCTAAATATAGTAGAATTTGTTTTCTTTTTATTTTGATAGTCAATTTATTTGCTTTGATCCATGTAGAGACCTTACCGAGTTCAACATTCACTATACCAACAAGTTGCTCTGGATCACTGTGACTATAAAATAAGTTGCTGTCATCGGCAAAAAGAATAAAAGAAAGTAAGTCAGAAGACTTTTCAAGGTCATTATACGCTAAATAGTAAGGGGCCTTATAGAATGGATCCTTGTGGCACTCCATGAGAAATGTTACAGAAGGAAAAAAAGGAATTATTAATTTTGACAAATTGTTTACGATTAGATAAGTAGCTTCTAAACCACTCTAAGGCAATTCCTCTGATACCCTAATAATTCAGCTTGGAAGAGAGTACGTCATGGTAAACAGTATCAAATGCCTTGGAGAGAATACCAATGGTAGTAGTTGATGAATCTATATCATTAGTTATTTTGTTAGGTAATTTGATTATAGCAAGTGATGTTGAGTGCTTTTCTCGAAACCCATATTGATTATCTGAGATTATATTATTCTTTTCTAGGAAATACACTGTACATTTATATATCACACGTTCTAAAATTGTTGAGAAAGAAGCAAGAATAGAAATTGGTCTGTAGTTACTGACTAGGGTAGGATTACCACTCTTAAAAACAGGAGTGACCCTTGCTGTCTTCATGTTTTCTAGCACTACTCCCATGGAAATGGATAAATTTATAATAACCATTAGAGGCTTGGCGATTGCATGGATCACAGCCTTTATCACTGAACAATTAAATTGATCGATCCCTGCACTTTTCTTATTAGGTAACTTAAACACTATATTAATGATTTCTCCTTCTGTAACAGGTGAGAAAAATACACAATTTGGGTTGGGATGAAGTAGGTAGTCAGATAAATTATAATTGTTGGATGGAATCTGGTCGTCACTGAGGTTCTTACCGATATATAGCAAAATAATTATTAAAGTGGTTAGCTATAAGTTGTGGATTATTAATTGATGTATTTTCAGTTTCAATCGATGTGATTGTAGGGCGCTGGCTCTTTTGCAGTACACTATTAATAATTTTCCATGTATTTTTCATATTTCCCTTTTGTTTATTAAATTGTTTAGCATAATAGTTACGCTTAGCGTTACGAAGAACATTGGTCAGTATGTTTTTGTAGCGTACATAATTAGAACCGTTTATGCCAATGGGATTAGAAATATATCTATGGAAAAGTTTGTTTTTATGGCAAATAGATTTACACAAGGAGACAGTGACCCAGGGTAATTTTGGAGTCAATTTACGTGAATTTACCTTGCTACGTTTCAAAGGGATATGCTTATCAAATTTTGTATTAAAAATGTTCATGAAATTATCAAATGCAGAGTTTGCATCATGTGCATTAAAAACTGAACTCCAATCACTGGAATTAAGTTGTTGATTTAAATTTAATCGATTTTCATGTGAATAATCACGTACACAAATATTTTCAAGATTAGAGTGGCTTTTAGCAGATGGAAAAGAAGTAAATACAGGAAAATGATCAGATATGTTTGCCAGTACAATTGCAGATTTCGGAATAGGTAGGATATTTGAAAAAGTATTATCTACAAGGGTTGCTGATGCATTTGTAACTCTAGTGGGTTAATTAATTAATGCTATGCAAGCGGAAGAGTATATTACATCAAGGAATTCCTGTGGTTGGGTACTGTGTTCAAAACTTAGTAACTTCCTGAGAAACCACAACATTCCGCCAGTACAATAACCAACACAAAGAAGAGGGTGGGTGGGGGGGGGGGGGGGGGGGGGGTTCTCTCCGTCCCACATCTTGCTTTGTATTTGACCCGTCACCACAATATGAGAGTAAAGTGTGCTTCGGAAATATGGCCATCCAAAGTCAAAATATGAAGGGGTGGTCAATTTTGAGATTTTGCGTAATTTAGAAAGCCTGTCTTCCTCTACATATTCCAATTGTTTTGTGATCAGATGATCGAAAGCCTCTTAAATTACACGATTTAGCGTAGTGTTTGCGTAGTTATAGTGTTTGTATTAAAGTTCTTTAACACGGTAATTCAATATGCAAATTAGGATTCTCGTGACTTTCCCACGTTTTCAAAATGTTGAAATGTTATTTATATAATAGTTTGTAGGCCTATGTGTGGACAGTTTAAAACATAAATAATGATTATAACATGGCCGTTGCTATTCTCAACCGAACCTTACTTGTCCTGTTTTGCAATATTTTGCGTGTTTTGTTGAATATGTTTATTATTTATTAAGTACGTTTTGTAAAACCCATCTTTAGCTGTGCGCAGAGATTTACGACCGCGATAAAATCCTTTCTGTACAGTGTTCGTTGCCGGTTCGACTGCTTCGTGGAGCTAACAATCGTTTGTGTTGTATTGAGTAAATAAAATACTGTTATACAAACGGAGGAATTATGCATGCGCAGTAGTCGGCTAGCCGTCCTTTTCAAGCGGCGTCTTGTTCATCGGAAGCGGTAACAAATTTGCGATCTGCTGGTGTTTCAACGTTTAAAATCCAATGTTTCTTCGATTGACAGATTAAGAGATAAGAAAATTATGAAAACATATTTTATTGATATGTATTCTTTCCCGACAAGTTCCTACGGCTGAAATTTGGGAGTATATATCAACACGTTGTCTTTCAACCATTCGTATTTGTACTGTAGGTGGGCAGTCCTGGGAGAAATTTTTACAGGCGTTTGTTTTTTACCTTTGGATTTCGTTGTGAGAATTATGTTCGCGTGATAAGGCTGTTTTTAAATACCATGAACATGTCAACATCATGATTTAAAATGCTCTTTTAAAATGTGTTAGTTTTATTTTGTACTTTGGATCGTGATTTGTAGTTGTATGTTTATCGCTTGGATCGGAGCCCGTTACACAATTGTCTTTTCCGTACGCTGCCATTTTACAACACAGTGCAGGTGCATGGCGCATGCGTAGTCAATCTATTAATGCTTTGCTGCGAGTGTCTAACCGCAGTATTTTTACGACCGCGACCCGAAAGGCTCAATCTTTGATCTCTGGTCGTTCGAACTCCTTCAGTCCTTCCTCCATGGTTCAGCCAAGTTTTCTTTATAATAGTGCTTTGTTCATGATTGTGAAGTTTTCACAAGGTTCGATTTTGTTTTCGAATGTTATGCCTTTACACTAACCAGTGCAGTTATCTTCGTAATACGCCGTTATGGCACAAGTAAGCAAACGAGACCATCTCCATGGGCTCGTTTTCTCTTTACATCAAGCAGTTGTTGTACTCCGGGCTTTGCCTCAAGATCGGTGCTCCCCAAAACAGGTGTTTATTATTAACAGGTTTTCTTTTGCAGGTGTAGTCTACGGTAGGTAGGTGTATGAGAAAATAATGTATTCACGGTCGAGGAACGAGTTGGGGAATAAGTTTGTTTACAATCGACCGTCAGGCACATGTTCTACATGTAGTTGGGCGCCTTTACTCTGCATTCACACTACTTATAAGCCCGAGTGGAGCAGGGGACCCGACACACGAAAGCGTAACATGACCAATGTATTATTGGGTAAGATACCAGGTCTTTTGGAGGTTTAACCAGTGGGGACAGTGCACTCATGGCATTCACGTGCTTTCTGAGCGGCATTATTTGTGTGAGCCTTGCATTCGGAATGGACATCAATTTTTAGTGACCCTGACTGTTTCGGGTAACTAAGATAACCATAATTCTGAAGAAATGGGATTAAATAATATATCCTGTTTTTAAACTGTCAGATTGTTTTGCCGAACTTTGTTTAGTACCGAAAAACTACACTTTCACCGACCTTAATTATTCACTACAACAACGGTCATAGTTCCGTCCATGTTTTTCAGAAAATTATCGATGAAATTTTTAATAATCTCTCAAAACATTATGGGATAGTATTTTCAACATGTTTGTTAAATAGAATTGTTATTTTAAGGACCCGTTTTGGGGAAAAGGAGTTTTAAATTGTAGTGTGCAATCTCATGAATATTTATTTTACCTAGAAAGTTATGCATAACTAGCAAATAAACGAAAGCACTTTTTGAAACACTACTCCCTGACTTTTGAGCGTGTAAGTTGACCTCAAGAACGTGCTTGACTGTACAATAAACCAAACTTCCGGGCAACTCGAATAGGAGCTTCAACGTGTATTAAGCGAGTAGTTTTCTTGAAATACTTTGTTTTTACACTGTTCTTTTTACTGAAAGGTAGAAAAAACGTTTAAATAAATATTATTGTTCACTTCAATTTACAAAGTGTGAACAATAATTAGAAAAACGAAAAACTCTAGTTACGTCATACGTACGTCATTTCATAGTTCTCTCGTTCATGTGCTAGTCTTTTTAAAGCTTAAACCAAGGCGGTTTTTGCCATATAATTTATGTAAAAATGAAATGTCTTCATTGTCCGCACAAGTCACTGCACCGACATACAGTACAGGACTTTGGGGGCTGGGCTTTCTCTTCCCGACAATGAGCCAATTAACTACTTTTCTTCAATAATTTAAACAGTCTGTAATAAAGTAGACAGTCGTACATATTGTAAAATTAATTTTGAATTTATCATCCATAATTTTATGGCCGTTTCATGGTTCGGATCTTCGTAAAAACAAAGTATTTTAGAAAACAAAACCAACCACATGTACAAGTCATGTAGCCGGCGGCTGGTGGTGGCTGGAAGTTCACTCGTGACCTTTGTGCACATTCTCGCTTTATTCCCTTGTGTTTTATCATTATCGTGTTTTTAATAGACAAGCATGCTGTGTTATAGGAGATGTCACAAAAACAATGGTAATGGAAACAAATGGTATTATGTACCTGCATTTCCACTCTCTTCACTGAAGCTTAGGGCAACAAGAAAGTTTTTATCCCCATATGGGAATACTTTGAAGTGATTATAACGAACACGGGCCTCGTCCCCATCGAACGCCGTCAGAGTGATGACCAGCTCCCACGCCAAGTTACCAGTCAGCTTGCTCAGCTTCTGGTTGCCCAGCCAGAATTCTCCGGTCAGATCTCCGAATCCTTCGCCGTACTCCTGCCAGGTTCGGTCGAAGCTCACTGTACCGTTCAGGCGTCTCTGAAACACCTGTCAGAAATGAGGTAAGTGACGGTACTAAATAGTTAATTATGTAAACCGGATTCATTTCCTCAAAAATAAGTTATAATATGTGGTGGGAACAAAATAGTTACACATTTTGCCAATTGGGGAAATTTTAAGAATATAATCGCCATCAAATGGGGAACATAATTAACAACAGTTTAGATGACGCATACATCATTAAAAGAACTGTGTATTTTGTTAAAAATTATGCTGTAGTGAAACGGAGCTTTGGAGCACTTCTTATACATTTTAACCCCTTATTTATAACGAATCTGACTTGCCACATTCAATGGCAGGGACAAGTGAAACATTCAGTTTATATGGCGCAATTTTCCATTTCCCATGCAAAAATATGTTACTATTTGGTTAAGTATTGTTTAAGTACGCGAATGCACGGACGGGAAAATTTTGAATTGTTGTTACTTCTAATATTTTCTCAGACCCTCTAAAACAGTGCTTGTTAATTTAAAAAGAAATAAATGCAAATTGTATTTCTATGTTTTGTTTTCGATTTAAATCGGATTTTTGTGCAAAACATAATTATGTAAAATCTACAAGTACGTCGAAACGATGCTGATGAAGTATGATAGTATGAATGTCATGGCCCAGTGGTTACGGTGTTCGACTCATGTACGGTGGTGCTTGGGTTCGAACCCAACCAGGAACATGATGTTTGTGCCCTTGGGCAAGACACTCAACTACAATTGCCTCTCTCCACCCAGGAGTATAAATGGGTACCTGTGAGGGTTGAGGCCACTGACCTCTATACATGGACAGATCATCCATTGTTCCATTTTGAAGTCGGCATGCAGAGAAGTGCAACATGGCGGACCCACGAAGTCACTCTGTGAGCCAATGAAATGTCCAGGTGTAGAGTTCAGTTGGTTGGTAAATCCACTGACCTCTACAACTGGACATTTCATTGGCTCACAGCAGTGACGCCATGTTGCACTTCCAGTTCGCGCCGACTTCAAGTGTTAGCACAGCAGAATATGGACAATGATCCGTCCAGGTGTTGAGGTCAGTGGTTGAGGCCAATTGAGCGCCTATAAACGGCTGCCGCGTGGTCCAGGGCCTGATGAACGGGGTAATAATTGTAAAGCGCTTTGAGATCGTTGATACGATGTAAAGCGCTATATAAGCACGAACATTATACCAGATACTGTCAACAATATATTACGCGCGTATTGTATATTTCATTGTTATCAGTGGATTAACTAAAATTATTTGATTTAAATCACGATCAAAATCAGCAAATTTAAACGGGATGACAAGGCTGCGACTCTAGTTGATAACTTCGTCATTTTCCAAAAAAATATAAGAGACTTCACTCACTATGTATCCTTTCCCCGACTCCATGTGGCAGTAGACTTTCATTGTCTGGCCTGCGTACAGGATGGTATACACACCGCTAGTTGTCTGACCATCATCCAAGATCTCTTGACAATCTGCAGCAAGTTCCTTGGGTCCTGAATCGGTGCTCCCAACTGGTTCTATGTCGTCAGATGTCAAAGAGACATCCTCGGGACAATTAGTAGTGGGCCTTGGGTCTTCCGTTGCGACTTTGAGAGTCGGCTGTGGGGTATCCCTGGCGACTCTTGGAGTCGATTTGGGACCAGTTTTGGTTACTGCTTGTGTAGACACTGTTAACAAAAGGAGCTGGAGTTAGAGACTTAAGCCTGGCGTTAAATAGATTTACATTCGAAGTATGCCGAATAGAACAGTTCCATAATCTGTAGACACATCTATATTCACTGTATCCTTGATCCATTCACTAATTTAGGTCCAAAACAATGATGAAATCTCACAAGTACAATATCAGTGGATTAACGCTTCATTATTTTTCTGACAAAAAAACACACAAATCCTTATCCCCTTTTCCAATCTTCACTAGAAACGAATTGGCACCCAAGATTATATGAACTAATCTACACTCAAAGGAAAAAGAAACGCAACACTGATTGTTTTATAAAGTTTTGCCCGAATTTTGTGAAATCAAATGTTTGTGTTTGAATCGCTACAAATAGGGTTAGGGTTAGGGGTTAGGGTTGGGGTTAGGGTTAGGGTTAGGTTGGCGGACACAGGCGTCGGCGTCCCGCTTGTGGCGTTTCCTGTACACCCGCTCCCTGCCATCGGCCCTGAAGCACTGGAACCTCTTCTCGTCACTGAAAACCACCTGCGACCATCTCTGCAATGTCCAACGGTGATGTGCTGTGCACTACTGAACTGTCCGCCAACCCTAACCCTAACCCTAACCCTAACCCTAACCTTAACCCTAACCCTAAATTCGGGCAAAACCGGCTATAACAAAAATCAGTGGTGCGTTTCTTTTTTCCTTGATTGTATATTGGAATCATCTTAATTTTATATCACAAGTAATTGTAAATGGCATACTACAAAACACAGACCATTTGGCGGCAGGAAAATAAACTCATAACTTACTTTCCCATTTATCAATAAACTTATTAGGAACCTTTTTTACTGACGTAAAACTCTGATACAAACAGAAAGAGCCTTTTTTATCCAACAATGTCTGAAAATTAAATGGAATGAATGGAAAACGGATATTACAGTTAAACTTAATACATATATTACAAAAATTGTTGCCGGCCTTTACAACACCACCGTATTCTAAAAAAAAAGGTCATAATATTAAATTTCAACCTAAAGCTCTCCAGAAAAACTCAGAAAAACACCTTTGTCATCAAGGAGATCACACACAAAGTATAGACAGGGCCCAGACCAGGAAAAACTAAGGGTTTTTCCTGTCAAGGTTTTCTCAACGGTTTCATCATCCTTTACCTCAACCATTTGATATAAGCTTGGGGGCCACCCTGATTTCTGCCCCTAATTCAAAATGGCCGCCAAAATCTAAAATGGCCGCTAAAATTACATAAAATACATATATACTGCTAATTACGTTTAATATCAACGTTTTTTGTGTGATTCTGTCATCTTGAAGGTACACCCATCAAATTTAGTTCCAGAGCCACCCAGAATTTGGCCTCAAATCCAAGACGGCCGCCAAAATCTAAAATGGCTGCCAAAATTACATAAAATATACTGCTAACTACGTTTAATATCAAAGGTTTGTTTTTTGTGATTCTGTCATCTTGAATGTACACCCATGGAATTTAGCTCCAGAGCCACCCAGAATTTGGCCTTAAATCCAATATGGCCGCCAAAATCTAAAATGGCTGCCAAAATTACCCTAATCAGGTTTATACTGCTTCTTTTTTTTCTGTCAGAGTTTTGTCAGTCATTCCGTCATTCTAAGCCCAAGGCCTTTAAGATTAGTCTGGGGTATACCCAGGATTGATCGTCTAATCCAAGATGGCTGTCAAAATGGCTGCCAAAATGGCTGCCAGAATGGCTGCCAAAATGGCCATCAAAATCATCTTACTTAAATTTAAAGTACATCTTCGTTTTGTCCTGTTAAAGTTCACTAAAGTTGGTTTCATTGTGGCGTCCTGAACCTAGCCTTTTGAAATTAACTTGTGGCTACCCAAGATTTGTCTGCCCAAATCCAAAATGGCTACCAAAATTACCTTTATCAGATTTAAACGGTCTCTTATTTATCCCCCATAATTTAGTAAAGGACCTGGCTCAGACATGCATGCACATTATTTAGGAGAGGATAACGCAACTGTTCTAGGCTGATATATGACCCCAAGGAACCACTTGGGATGTGTGCCAAAATCTCTATCCGGGGCTAACAGCTCGGAAATGACCACGCCCTTTTTTAAATGACCATGCCCTTTTCTAAATGACCATGCCCTTTTTATCGGAAGTGCTACTTCCGACATAGCTGAATCTTCTAAACCGTTGCAGCTAGACATTTTCTGATGTGCTCAAGATGTCCATTTGATATTTTACAAGAACACACCGTTAGGTCAACTTACTACCATACAAATAAATACATACAACGGGAATTTCCATATTTAGTTATTAATTAAACTTTCCAAACTTAGCGCAAAGTTAGAACATTTGTGTCATCTACTAGAGTTTAACTGACAATTCGGAATTTAAACAATACAAGGATTTGTTTAAAGAAAGAAAACAAGCATTTAATTATGATAAAGTAACACAACAGAGTCCAGTTATGAGAATTATGAGCAGTGTTCATTCAGTGATGGGTTCTTACAACAATCACCTCCCTTGCATTTGCAGTACTTGCAATAATGGATCCAGGCAACTCGCCTTCTGGGGTTGATATCACAATCTCGGGGACTAATGAATTACCCCTTCTTACAAAACCATTAGACGCGGCATTCAAAATCAAGGTGGCGTCTCCAAATGGGGCTTGGACCCACAGCTGGTGTTGGTAATAGGCTCTATGGATATGTTTCCTTGCATTAGTTGAGGTGCAAGTGGTTCTCTGAAAGTCTATCTTGAGGGCATTGCTATCAAATGCAGCGAGACGCAGGTCATCAAATGTCTGCAGGTCTGTTGATGGTTTGAGACACTTGACCAAAAATGTTTCTGCCATCTGCATTGCATTTTCTGTTAGCTTTGGACAGTCGAAATTCAGGATCAGGGAGAAATTTTCTGGTTTGCGGACAGCATTCAGGGATGCAGGTTTAGTTGATATCTTGCTGGTTGTATCGCATCCAGTCAGCGTATGCCGTATGGAGTGCTGGAAGACACTTTGTGAGCTCGTCTCCCAGCGTTATGCAGATATCGTGGAGTGGTAATATTGACCTTTTCACTCTTGAATTGTGGATGAGCCAGAACTCTTGGAGGCCAAGATCTCTCAAATTGACCTGATGACACATCTGTGTCACCTGATGACAGCGTCAGGGATGTAGGTCCTGCCCGGTGACTTAGAATGTCCTGCACATGGAACATCATCCTGTCATCAGCTTCCTCGTGTGTACAGTTGAGCCGAAGGAATGGAGAAGCACACACAGCCGACACAATCCATGCCTTTGGTGATATACCAAGGTATAGAGGTTTGGTGTCTTGTTACTCTGGTGGTGCGCCACTCAACATAGAATGCCTGGAATTGCTGATGGAAGATGACCAAAAGTCACCATGTCTTTTGACGCTTACAGAGAGGACAGCATCAAGAATGGAGAGAGGGGAAGAAGAGGAAAGTGAACCTTGATTTTGAATGCCGCGTCTTATGGTTTTGTAAGAAGGGGTAATTCATTAGTCCCCGAGATTGTGATCTCAAAACCAGAAGGCGAGTTGCTTGGATCCATTGTTGCAAGTACTGCAAATGCAAGGGAGGTGATTGTTGTAAGAACCCATCACTGAATGAACACTGCTCATAATTCTCATACCTGGACTATGTTGTGTTACTTTATAATAATTAAATGCTTGTTTTCCTTCTCCAAAAAAATCATTGTATTGTTTAAATTCCGAATTATAGATGACACAAATTTTCTAACTTTGCTCTAAGTTTGGAAAGTTTAATTAATAAATATATATGGAAATTCCCGGTGTATGTATTTATTTGTATGGTAATAAGTTGACCTAACGGTTTTTAGAAATGTTCTTGTAAAACATCAAATGAACATCTTTAGCACATCAGAAAATGTCTAGCTGCAACGGTTTAGAAGATACAGCTATGTCGGAAGTAGCACTTCCGATAAAAAGGGCGTGGTCATTTAAAAAAGGGCGTGGTCTTTTTCGGGCTGTTAGCCCCGGATAGAGATTTTGGCACACATCCCAAGTTGTTCCTTGGGTTCATATCAGCCTAGAACAGTTGAGTTATCCTCTCCTAAATAATGTGCATGTATGTCTGAGCCAGGTCCTTTACTAAATTATGGGGGATAAATAAGAGACCGTTTAAATCTGATTAAGGTAATTTTGGTAGCCATTTTTGATTTGGGCGGACAAATATTGGGTAGCCACAAGTTAATTTCAAAAGGCTTAGGTTCAGGACATCACAATGAAACAAATTTTAGTGAACTTTAACAGGACAAAACGAAAATGTACTTTAAATTTAAGTAAGATGCTTTTGGTGGCCAATTTGGCAGCCTTTTTGGCAGCCATTTTGGCAGCCATTTTGACAGCCATCTTGGATTAGACGATAAATCCTGGGTATTCCCCAGACTAATCTTAAAGGCCTTGGGCTTAGAATGACGGAATCACTGACAAAACTCTGACAGAAAAAAACAAGAAGCAATATAAACCTGATTAGGGTAATTTTGGCAGCCATTTTAGATTTTGGCGGCCATCTTGGATTTGAGGCCAAATTCTGGGTGGCTTTGGAGCTAAATTCAATGGGTGTACATTCAAGATGACATAATCACACAAAAACCGTTGATATTAAACGTAATTAGCAGTATATATGTATTTTATGTAATTTTGGCAGCCATTTTAGATTTTGGCGGCCATCTTGGATTTGAGGCCAAATTCTGGGTGGCTCTAGATCTAAATTGAATGGGTGTACATTCAAGATGCCAGAATCACTAAAAAAACGTTGATATTAAACGTAATTAGCAGTATATATGTAATTTATGTAATTTTAGCGGCCATTTTGGATTTTGGCGGCCATTTTGAATTAGGGGCAAAAATCAGGGTGGCCCCCAAGCTAATATCAAATGGTTGAGGTAAATGATGATGAAACCGTTGAGAAAACCATGACAGGAAAAACCCTTAGTTTTTCCTGCGTGGAAACGAGTTTTTTTGAACATTCTAGAAATTGTGTTCGGTAAACGGTACCATCGTTTTCAACAGCATCCCTACAAACTAACAAATAACTAGCTTGGAGTTCCGGGTGAAGGTCATCGAGGGACTTCTTCGATCCAGCCCAGCACACCTTGCCAATGAAGCGTCGCGTCTTTCGAGTCAACATTATCCTGGGAGAAGTGTGGCCAGCCAAAAGCGCAACTGTTTCGTTTGTAGTACTATTACTACTATTATCGTACTATTTGTAAAAAGTGTAAGAAGCCAATGTGTGTACTGCCATGCTTTGAGAATATTCACAGTTTGTGATCCACATTTAGGAGTTTTTGTTTTTTTGTCCAGCCCCCCCCCCCCCCCCCCCCCCAAAAAAAAAATAAAAAAAAAAAATGTTAAACAGATTTTGCGCACACCGGCGACCCAACCTTTGAATAAAAATCTTG
This sequence comes from Crossaster papposus, assembly GCA_037893245.1. Lineage (NCBI taxonomy): Eukaryota > Metazoa > Echinodermata > Asteroidea > Velatida > Solasteridae > Crossaster > Crossaster papposus. The sequence goes on from JBAIAA010000474.1 coordinate 1,830,826, forward strand.
TCAACATTTTATTGGGGGGGGGGGGGGGGGGGGGGGTGGGGGTTGAATAGGCTCGCCCTATGGCGAGGAGGCAGGCCAGAGTACGGGCCCGCGGAGCGGGGCCCAGTGTAGAGAAGCGTCGGGCATACCGTACATCACGCCGAGGGAGTTAAGCCCCTTTCACACTGGACGATTTCCCCGGCAATTCCCCGGAAAATTCCCGGGAATTTCGGTCGGTCGGTCGGAAACTGCTTTTCCCCGGGAAATATTTACCCCTGCTCGGGAGTAGGGTTAAAGGAGAAATCCCCGGGGTTTAACATTTTTGCCGGGGAAAAGCAACTAGTGTGAACGTCGCAGGGTTTGAACTTACCCCACCTTTTTGCGTACATGGGTAATCTCGAAAGGTCACAGGGTCACAAATAGCGCGCCAAATAATTCACGCGGTGACTTTGTATTGTAATGCAGTACCTTTCAAACTTTGTATTTATTTATTTATTTATTTGTTTTATTTTACCAGGGTAGCCCCATCAGTTATCTAAGAACTGTTCTCCCTGTGGGCCCTGGGTTTAAAACACTAAACATTAAAACAAATGTATCAATAAAACAAACATACATTGATTAAAAGTGGATATTAAAAACATGGTCCGAGCACAAAACGAGAATTACAACCAAAAGCGATGTATGTGTACCAATTTTGGATTGATAAAAAAAGAAATAAAAAGAAAGACATCGTACAAATATTAAAATAAAAAACCCGAAATTTTTTTTTTTTAAAGGGAAAACGCAATTTAAAAACCTGGCCTCCGATTAAAACAGAAACAAAAAACAGTACGACCATCAGTATAGTGTATACAAATTACGTAACTAAACAAAAATACTTTATTTATTATGAAATGCCCCAAAAAGACGTTTAAAAGTGGTAAGATCTGTGGCCATCTTGTTCTCAGTTTTCAATTCATTCCATGCTTTGGCCCCAGTGAAATTGAAAGCATGTTTGCCTGCTCCAGTGCGTGGTCGGAGTGTCTGGTGTTGTAGGTATGGGTTCGTTTAACAAGTGTGAATTGATTAACTAGATATGTTGGAGCACAGCCATTTATTACCTTATACATTAGTGTGCTTAGGTGATACTTCCATCTTTGGGTCACAGGGGCCCATTTGAGTTTAGGATAAAAAACTGCAGATGATGTCAAACAGTCAACACCCAGCACAATTCTTCCCATCTGTTTGTGTTGTTTAACGAGAATGTCCTTTGTGTAATCAGTAGGCCTAAACCCTGGGATCCAAGCTTGACAGCAATATTCAAAATGGGGCAAAACCAGGGAATTAGCTAACAGTTTAGCAGAGTTTAAATCCAAATACTGTCTGAGCCGCCTAAGTAATGCCAGTCTACTTGCTATTTTACAAGCTGTTTTAGATACATGATGTTGCCAATTAAGATTACCATCAACCCAGACTCCCAGATACTTAAAAACACTCGCTTTTTCCAAGGGAATGCGATCAATACTAACTTCGACATTCTCAGTATGAGCAAGTCTACGAGCTGTTCCAATAATCATGTATTGCGTCTTGGAGATATTCAAGGTAAGTTTGTTACACTTGAGCCATGCATTTACCCGACCAAGATCAATGTTTAAAGTAGTTTCGATATCAGAAATACTGCTGCTACTGTAGGTGATAACTGTGTCGCCTGCATACAAACCGACAGAGGCATTAGAGACAGAGGCGGGTAAGTCATTGATGTAGACCATGAATAACAGTGGTCCTAATAATGAACCCTGAGGCACTCCAAGTTCAATACATTCTAAATCAGAAGATTCTCCCTTAAAAGAGGTTATTTGTTTCCGATCAGTGAGATAGGATTTGAACCAGTCTAATTCCGCATTTCTTATTCCATAGGCATGTAGCTTGGACAATAATAATAAATGATCAACCGTATCGAAGGCCTTTTTGAGGTCCAAAAAGACAACGCCCGTCAGCTTACCTTGATCCATTTTATTATATAAATGGCTAGTTAAATTAGTCAGAGATGTAGAGGTTGAATACCCAGGTCTAAATCCAGATTGTTGCATACAGAGTAACTCATTTATATTAAAAAAATCATACAGCTGACTGTGCACTGCCTTTTCAAATATTTTCATAACAATGGGTATGACAGAAATTGACCGGTAGTTATTTGGGTCATCAGTGTTACCTTCTTTATGAATTGGGGTAACTTTAGCCCATTTCCATTCATCTGGTATGACATTCTCAACAAGTGATTTATTTTAAAAAAAGGCCGCACAAAGAATCAGCGATACTGGGAGTAGCTATTTTGAGTAATCTGGCAGAAATTCCGTCAATGCCCGTGGCTTTGGTAACTTTTCGTAAATATATTTACAGTTTTTGTAAATACCGTACGGTTTCGTAAATATATTTACAGTTAAGTACAAAAGACAAATAATAACGTTTGAAAATTATACAAATAATTTAATTTTAAATAATATGAGCAAAATGAATGGTTTTAATATTTAATAAAAGAAGTGGCGTGAACAAGACTGTGTTTAGCTTCCTTCTCGTGTACGTTCATATATAATGTCCAGTGTGGTTAGGTACCTTTTCTTATCCGCATGATGCGTGGCATTGTGGGATTGGACTTCCGCCCACAATTCATTTGGGAACTTCCTGATGGGCGCCCTCAGTTTACACATTTCCCGGGGTTTGATGGCCAATGTGAAACGACCGTGCATATTCCCGGGAAATAGTGTCCCCGGGAGTTACCAAATGGGTCTAGTGTGAACGGTTGCTGGGGTGTTGGTGGGGTAAAACATCCCCGGGAATTTCCCGGGGATTTATTTTCGGGGGATTGGCTCTTCAGTGTGAAAAGGGCTTTAGAGGCCTTCTTTAAGAATGTTCCGGGGAGCTTCGGGGTCCTGGTTTCGGGGTCCTGGGGGTCAGGGTGTTTCCGGGGGGAGGAGTTGGAAGATGATAGCGGGAAATTTTGGAACATGTGCCAATGGCTGAGGGGCGACGGTACATCCACTCCAATTCGGAGTGAGGGCGCCCTTCCCAATTAACAAATGATCGCGGCCCGCCCCATGTTGTAGACGGCGGCGCAGCAGACGTTTCGTTCCACGCGGAGCGATTCCGAGATGTGCCCGTCGATGCAGCGGGGGCATTCCGCAGATTTTTGGTAAAAATTATACCGAATCGGGGGGGAGGGGTCCGCCCCGCGCGCGAATTTGTTTCCGTAGGTGGGCGTGTCAAAAATATTGAATCACTCAGTAGTTGCATTGATAGCTGTACAACACTTAGGTTCTAGGTCTCTTTTCCCCCTTAAATTAAAAATACTTGACTAGGAAAAACGAGGTGGCCTACAGCAGGATTCGAACCAGGGATCTTTGATCGATAGCTCATCCCACTATCCACTACACTACATATAACAGCTGTTCTTTAAAGTGACTTAATGTAACTAGTTAACTAAATAACAACAATACTGTGACGTATGATGTTTTATTCCGATGAATAAACATAACTTCTCATCCAAACTACTGAATAATTCATGAATTGTGACTCACCAACATACGAACAAACATTCGCGTCCCGCGCAGCAGACGGTTCGTTCTACGCGGAGTGATCCCGAAATGTGCCCGACGCGTCGATGCGGCGGGGGCGGGGGCGGGGTCTCGTCAGGACACTCCCCAGATTTTCTACACTACACCAGTACGTTTCCCATCGGGGTGGGGGGCGCCCCGTGCTGTAGACGGCGGCGCGGCAGACGTCTCGTTCCATTCGGAGTGATTCCGAGCTGGGCCCGCCGATGCAGCGGGGGCGGGGCCTCGTCAGGACACTCCCCAGTTTTTGTACGCTAACCCAGTGCATTTCCAGTTCGGGGAAAGGGGGGGGTCGCCCGGGGCTGTGGACGGCAGCACGACTGGCAGTTCACTGATAGGGCCAATTTCACGGAGCTGCTAAGCACAAAAAAATGTGCTTAGCACAAAAAAGTCTTAATCGTTGAAAACAAGTTATCAGCCAAAACTCTACGTGTTTTTCATGCTAAGCAAAAAAACAGCTGATTATCAATCAAAAACAATAAAGATCACGTGAAAACTTGTCAGGCCTCGTCAGGACACTCCCCAGTTTTTGTACGCTAACCCAGTGCATTTCCAGTTCGGGGAAAGGGGGGGGGGGGGGTCGCCCTGGGCTGTGGACGGCAGCACGACTGGCAGTTCACTGATAGAGCTGCTCCGAATACATGGCATTGGAGCGGAGCCGTTGGAGTTGCTCCTCACGGGGGGCAGTGGGACGAGGCTGCTCTGCACACAAAGCAATAGGGCGGAGCCACCGGAGCTTTTCCTCGTGGGAGTCAATGGGACGGAGTTGCTCCGCACACAAGTCAATAGAGCGGAGCCGTCGGCACGGCTCCGCACGGGAGCCAATGAGACAGAGCTGCTCCGCACACAAGTCAACGAGGCGGAGCCGTCGAGACTGCTCCGCACGGGAAGTCAATGGAGCAGGACCGCCCCGCACCAGGGCCAACGAGACGGAACGGCTCCGCACGCAATCCTAGAGATTGGTGCCGACCCAAGTGCTCGCCGAGGGGCCGCCCCAGTGTGGAGACGCCATGGAAAGACACCACTCGGTGCTCCTAGGTGGACCTGGGCCGGCCCCCGCTATGAGACGGCAGGGTGTATGAGGCTGGGGGAGCCCCCAGGCATGCGGAAGAAACCGCGTCTAGCCCGGCGGCAACCGGAGTCACCACAGTACCGGAACAGCTAGGGACGGGTAACCGGAGACCGATGATGCTCCCGGAAAATGTTGATGGGGTTGCGTCCTGGTCGGACTACTTGATCCATTTTGAGAGCGTCGCGGCATTCAACCATTGGAATGAGTCCGAGAAGGCGATGTACCTGGTGGTTCACCTGAAGGGCACAGCTCTGAAAGCACTGGTGAATATGGCGCCAGAAGCACGGGGGGGGGATACTCATCCATCTTAGAGAACTTTGAGCAACGAGGGGCCGCGACGAGTCGCTCAGAAGCCTACGACAATCTATTCGGTTCTCTGCGAAGGCCCGGGAGGACTTAGGCGTGAAGCTTTCCGAAGAGCCCTTTTTTCTCGGAATGTGGCGACCCTGACCGAAGCCGTCACACCAGCGACGGAGATGGAGGCGTTCCTCTAGTCACAGGAGTATAGTCGGAAAAGAAAGGCCGGAGCCGGGGACGTGAGATCGGTAGTCCAGCTTCCTCGCTGCAGAGCCTGAGCCGGTTTTCCAGGTGGAGTACAAACCAAATATGGGGTGTTTGGACACATCAGGAGAGACTTTCCTCGCCAGAAGTGGAAGGCCGGCCCCACTCCGCTCGTGCCAAAGGAGTGCTGAGACCACCTGTTCCCGGACCGACGGGTCAAGCCAGGTCAGTCCCGCCGGGGGACATGGGTGACCAGTCGGACGAGGAGGAACTACCACCGGCATCGACGGAGGCGGGGGCGTCGCCCACCAATTGCGGAGGCGGATGCCGCCCCCGAAGGGCAGGGTGAGACTGGCGCAGAACCGGGTCCGGGGTTGGGCGAGCCAGATGCGGAGTGCGATCGGCCACTCTCTCCACCGACAGAGCCGGTCCCCGAGAGGTACACTCGCGCCGGCTGGAAGAAAGTCCAGCCTAGCCAATATTGTCTCGCATTAACCGAACTTTCCTATTCTTCCCCCCGCAGGATGGCTCCCGTGATGTGTTCCGACTACGGGAAGACGTTCACAAAGAACTAGCAGCAACCGCCAAAGGCACGTGTGCACCGCGTGTGAGCAGCTCCACCCGGAGCGCCCTTACGCGTGCGAAAAGGCTGCGGGCTGCGCTTCTTTCGGGAGGACACCAGGAGCCGTCACCATTGATTCTACCGGGAAGGTTTGGTAGCCGGGGTGATGGCGGAGATGAATGCGCTGGAGATCCACCCCAGCGACGACGAGATGGAGCTTGTCAAACTGAGCCTCGCCTCTCCCGGCGGGGGGGCCCAGACCTCCTCCACGGCGGAAGAGACCACCACGCATCGGAAAGACCTTCGTCGCCACCCCCGTTCAAGAGACGACGGGGCCCAGCTTCGGCGGAGAAGCCGGGGGACCACCTTCACTCTGAGCGGTCCTCCCGGCCTACCCGCTCGGGGAGGGATGGCGGCCTCGACCACCTTCGCCCCGCAAATCGTGGCGCCGGGGACACGGCCGCGGACGCCCTTCCAGCCGCCTGAAGGAAGACAGCTCCGCCAACCCATCCGCCAACCCCCGCCAAGCCAGCTCGGGCGAAGGGCGGGACTCAGACGGAGCCCTCGACGCCCCCCCCCCCCCCCCCGGACACCGATGCTTCGGTGGAATGGGCAGCCAAGAGTCTTGCCGGCGGGGTCCCGCGTTGACCTGCCGGACAGGACCTGGATGCAGTCGGAGCCGTCCGGCGGCCGCACCGCACAAGGGAGGCGGCCACCCACGTCCCGGTTCCTTTGTGAGAACACCTGCGAGAAAGGTGGCGCCTGGAGACCACGCCCAGCGGGGTGGACAGTGACGACCACCAGCTGCTGCGGACGCGCGTGGTCCACACTGACGAGGTCCTGGGACGACTCCTGCAGACGTACGAGGGGCAGCAGTACGACCAGTACTTCGTTGACGCGTCCGTGGCAGGCCAGCTCTCTTTGGGAGGACTGCTGCCCCCTGGAGCGCAACCCCCCCCCCCCCCCCCCCCCCCCCCCCCCCCCCCCCCCCCGCTACCCCGATGATGTTCCGCCGAAGTTCTGGGAGAAAATCTTTAGGCAGACAGAGTTTCAGCGCCGGCCACCTCCCACCTTCTAGATGGGAATTTTTGACTTTGGCGTCGCGCGCCTTCCGGGTCGCGAATTTTTTTTTCCCAAACAGGTTTGCAAAATTTCATGAATTATTCAGTAGTTTGGATGAGAAGTTATGTTTATTCATCGGAATAAAACATGACGTCACAGCATTGTTGTTATTAGTTACCTATTTACAATAAATCACTTTAAAGAACAGCTGTTGTCGAGCTGCTATACGTAGTGTAGTGGATAGTGGGATTGGCTATGGATCAAAGATCCCGGGTTCGAATCCTGCTGTAGTAGGTCACCTCGTTTTTCCTAGTCAAATTGATATCTTTAGAGTATTTTTAATTTAAGGGGAAAAGGAGACCTAGAACCTAAGTGTTGTACAGCGATCAACGCAACTACTGAATAATTTATGAAATTGTGCAAACCTGTTTGGGAAAAACAAATTCGCTTCCGGGTCGGGTCTACCGGGTGTGCGGTGGCAGATGCCCGCCGTCCTGGGGCCAATTTCACGGAGCTGCTAACCACAAAAAAATGTGCTTAGCACAAAAAAGTCTTAATCGTTGAAAACAAGTTATCAGCCAAAACTCTACGTGTTTTTCATGGTAAGCAAAAAAACAGCTGATTATCAATCAAAAACAATAAAGATCACGTTGGCCCCTGTTTGGGGACAAACAAGGTCTAGGTGGCAAAGGTGGCTTGTTCGTAAAGCGCTCGCCTCTCACAAATGCGGCCCGGGTTCGATTCCCGGCCCGGACCTGTGAGTAGAGTTGTGCGTTGGTTCTCTCCTGTGCCACGGGTGTTTTTCTCCGGGTTCCCCGGTTTTCCTCCCTCTGAAAAATTCAAACACTTTCGATCTCAGGCTGTGCTTCGTAGTCATTATATGAGTCGATGTGGCCGGCTGCCATAGGCGCCTTTACATGCCAGCGGCTTGACCACGTTGTAGCCGCGTCCTCGCAATTCAGCCCACCAGCTGCGAGTAGCGATGATTATTATTTATATACCTCCAAATAGGCACTTGGGGAGACATAGATGTAATCCCATAGATATGTACACAAACTTAAAACAGTCCTAACTTGCTTACCCTAACCCTTTTCTCTAAGATCTTCGAGATTTATGCTATTTAGACACTGAAATGTCTCCCTAAGTGCCACTGTCTCCTTATTACCTAAAAACATACGCTAATTTGTCTCCCCAAGTGCCTATTTGGAAGAATTAGCCTCCCCAATTATTATTATTATTATTATTATTATTATTATTATAAGGTCCTCAAAAGGGGGCTGTGTGGCGTCTGTGCCGGTTGGCCGATAGAGGGCACCAGAGCGGTCCCATGGTGGAACCGCCTAGTGGAGCCCTGCCAGTCCGTAGAAGACCCGTTGCGGATGGCGCATGCGCCGGACCAGTTTTTGGAGCCGCGTTGTAACGGTAAACTTTATGTCGGTTGTTTTGACGTGGAAGTTGGTTAGAATAAACTGCCTAAGAACCAGAGAATACCTGTCTTTCGTCTTCTGTCCGTGTCGACTGTCGACCCCAGCAAACGGTAAACGTTACAGTATAGTCAAAAATATTGTGTAATATAAAGGCGGAGGACACATTATACACATGATTTAATATCTACTTTATTCCTCCTACTGACCTCTCGGGGTATCAGTCGAGACACCGTCCCTCTTGGTTGGCACGCAATGGTACAGTCTGTGGAGGCCGCCCGCTAGGATGTCATTCAAGTGGCCCATGCCGATGTACTTCGCGCCGTGTGGTCTCGGCGGCGCGTAGACGTTGTGACCGCCAAGTCGGACTTCGGTGCACGTACATGGATCTATAGCTGGTAGGACGAGCTTGATCCTATCGCCATCGGCTGGGTCTGGTTCCGTGTCAAGAACACAGACATTGGCATACACAAGGGTGAATGCTGTAAGACATTGACAAACAGGTAAATCACGTTTCCGTGTCAATTTATTAATAAAGGTGTTTAGAATAATTCCTTGTCCGTTCAATTTCATTTTAAGTTAATCAATGCTGTCTTAGTCAATGCGCAGCCTTCGGAATAGTGCTTTCTTTTATTTGCTAAGTATACGTAACACTGTCGATAAAATAAATACTCATAAGTTTGGATAGCGCATTTCGAAATAAATTGTTAATCAACAATATTGTTAAAAAGTAGAAAAAGATTTAGTCATATTGTTAAAACAACATTTAAACAAATATATATAAACTATTTTGAGAAAAAAATATGGGTTGAAACGTTGCTGTTAGTGTCACAAATTTACGTTTGGTAAAAACTATCATTTTGCTATACAAGACAAAAGACGGCAGACCAAATTCACAATTCTATTTGGTTATTATAATTATTAACTTGGTTTGGTTATTATATTAACTTATCTTCGTTGTCAAAGGTGTCAAATTCAGTGACCTGGGATATCATTCCACGGCATGATTAAGCAAGAATTAATTACTGTATCCCCAAAGGTTATAAAAGCGATTCCTGACATCACTCGGTATGCTGCTCACTGAGTACGTCACCGAGTATGTCTGCTCACTGAGTATGTCACCGAGTTTGTCTGCTCACTGATTAGGTCACCGAGTATGTCTGCTCACTGATTAGGTCACCGAGTATGTCTGCTCATTGATTATGTCACCGAGTATGTCTGCTCACTGATTATGTCACCGAGTATGTCTGATCACTGAGTATTTCACTGAGTATGTTTGTTCACTGAGTATGTCACCCTAGTATGTCTGCTCACTAAGTATGTCACTGAGTATGTCTGCTCACTGATTATGTCACCGAGTATGTCTTCTCACTGATTATGTCACCGAGTATGTCTGCTCACTGATTATGTCACCGAGTATGTTTGCTCACTGATTATGTCACCGAGTATGTCTGCTCACTGAGTATGTCACCGAGTATGTCTGCTCACTGAGTAGGTCACCGAGTATGTCTGCTCATTGATTATGTCACCGAGTATGTCTGCTCATTGATTATGTCACCGAGTATGTCTGCTCACTGATTATGTCACCGAGTTTGTTTGCTCACTGATTAGGTCACCGAGTATGTCTACTCACTGATTATGTCACCGAGTATGTCTGCTCACTGATTAGGTCACCGAGTTTGTTTGCTCACTGATTATGCCACCGACTATGTCTGCTCACTGATTATGTCACCGAGTATGTCTGCTCATTGATTATGTCACCGAGTATGTCTGCTCACTGATTATGTCACCGAGTATGTTTGTTCACTGAGTATGTCACCCTAGTATGTCTGCTCACTAAGTATGTCACTGAGTATGTCTGCTCACTGATTATGTCACCGAGTATGTCTTCTCACTGATTATGTCACCGAGTTTGTTTGCTCACTGATTAGGTCACCGAGTATGTCTACTCACTGATTATGTCACCGAGTATGTCTGCTCACTGATTAGGTCACCGAGTATGTTTGCTCACTGATTATGCCACCGACTATGTCTGCTCACTGATTATGTCACCGAGTAAGTCTGCTCATTGATTATGTCACCGAGTATGTCTGCTCACTGATTATGTCACCGAGTATGTCTGATCACTGAGTATTTCACTGAGTATGTTTGTTCACTGAGTATGTCACCCTAGTATGTCTGCTCACTAAGTATGTCACTGAGTATGTCTGCTCACTGATTATGTCACCGAGTATGTCTTCTCACTAATTATGTCACCGAGTATGTCTGCTCACTGATTAGGTCACCGAGTATGTCTACTCACTGATTATGTCACCGAGTATGTCTGCTCACTGAGTATGTCACCGAGTATGTCTGTTCACTGAGTACGTCACCGAGTATGTCTGCTCTCTGAGTACGTCACCGAGTATGTCTGCTCTCTGATTATGTCACCAAGTATGTCTGCTCACTGAGTATGTCACCGAGTATGTCTGCTCACTGAGTATGTCACCGAGTATGTCTGCTCTCTGATTATGTCACCGAGTATGTCTGCTCACTGATTATGTCACCGAGTATGTATGCTCACTGAGTATGTTACCGAGTATGTCTGCTTACTGAGTATGTCACCGAGTATGTTTGCTCACTGAGTATGTCACCGAGTATGTATGCTCACTGAGTATGTTACCGATTATGTCTGCTTACTGAGTATGTTACCGAGTATGTCTGCTTACTGAGTATGTTACCGAGTATGTCTGCTCACTGAGTATGTCACCGAGTATGTCTGCTCACTGAGTATGTCACCGAGTATGTCTGCTCACTGAGTATGTCACCGAGAATTTCTGCTCACTGAGTATGTCACCGAGTATGTCTGCTCACTGAGTTTATCACCGAGTATGTCTGCTCACTAAATATGTCACTGAGTATGTCTGCTCACTAAGTATTTCACCGAGTATGTCTGCTCACTGAGTATGTCACCGAGTATGTCTGCTCACTGAGTATGTCACCGAGAATTTCTGCTCACTGAGTATGTCACCGAGTATGTCTGCTCACTGAGTTTATCACCGAGTATGTCTGCTCACTAAATATGTCACTGAGTATGTCTGCTCACTAAGTATTTCACCGAGTATGTCTGCTCACTGTGAACACCGACCGTTTACCCAACTAGACTGCGCCAGAAGCAGACGATTCTCAATACTTGCAAAGGTATATTTCAAAATCTTGTTTACAGACAGTGTAAATAGAGAAATTGAACGGAGACATGTAGAAGCTACACATTGCACAAATTATAATTGTACAATCTGTTTTAGTACATTGATCTCTTTTGATAATCATACCAAAAAAAGCCTTTCTAAAATTTTACTGGCATATTATATAATATGGAAACTTATAAATCACCTGACATGATAGAGAAATATTGTGCCAAAACTGACCTCTCACTTCTGAAAATCTCAAATACATAATAGACCGCAGGCCAAGTCACAAGAAGCGCTTCTTTCGATGCCAAACTCAGCCGCCTACTTTCTGTTACACACTCGCACGAACAGAAATACTATTTGTGGTATATAATTATGGAATATTCGGCTGTGATTGTTGTATTACTAATGAGTGGCAATGGGCGGCGAACAGTAGGCGACGAACAATTGGCGACGCAACAATGTTCATTTTCTCGATTTTTATTTGTGTTTGTACGGAGAACGAAATTTGTAGAGTCTGGTGCTAATCAAAAAAGGTTGTGTAACGTCTGGGAACCAATCATGTATCAACGTAACAGACTAGGCTGTTTACGTGAATTCAACCTTGCGTTGGAGACTAGGACCTTACACGGAAGGTATCGCTGGCGGTCATCAAGGTGGCGCAGGGATCTTAGAAGTTTTCCCAAAAGTTAAAACAAAATCGACATCGTAACCACGAAGTAACACTTACACCGAAACATCGAAATACTGTGATTTCGAGTTTTTTTTATTTTTATTTGGCGATTAATTACACCAAGAAGTTACTATACACAGAGTTAATTAGTTTCGTCAATACATTCATAAGAGAATAAATGTGTGTTCGAGAGGTTTTAATCACTCTGTTTAATACCGCTTGGAGTCTGGGTGCTGATAATTACCAGAGCTTTTCAATGAGACATCGCACGAAAGAAATCGGCCCACGGCGAGTAACTAAATATAATTAAATTCAAATGTTTAATTAGGATCGTCCCTCTCATAACTCATGGGGGGGGGGGGGCGGTCGTAGTATGCGCAACTGAACTGGAGAGCGCAATTAGCGCAATGATTACAACAAAAAAATGTATTAACAATGTGAATGGCCTGCCAATGCAAAACAATCTAATTTATTCGGATAAAGTACATGGTCTACCTTCAATATTTATTTGGAAAAGAAAATCGAAAATTTGATAAAAAGCACAGACATACCAACTTTAACGTGTCATTCAAGTCCCCAGCTTCCAGACAATGTAAACAAGTAATGAATGTTGAGGCTAAAATTATATTGATGTCACTATTTTAAAACCACGTCAACCTAAATCGCTTGTATCTCGAAACACAAATTGTCCACTATGCGGAGGTTAAGGTTACTTCGTGGTGACTGTGACAAATTGCAGTAAATTGAGGTTTGCAACCCATAGATGGAATTTATTATAGGTTACTATGTGCTACTCTGGGGAAATGTTTTCAGGATAAATTCAAATAACTGCTAACATTAAAGAGAATATACAGCACTTGCTTTCGCGGCGATTGTTTATTTTAGGCTCCGTGTACAGGAAGAATCGGGGAACATTAATTGCCAAATTGAAGCAAACATATTAATTAGGTATTGTAAGTGCCAATTATGAGCTATAGTTTAAGAAAAATGAGTGGTTATTTACTGCTATGAGATAAATATCTAGATAGAATGAAAGCCTACGTACCCACAAGGATGACAACTAACGCTAAAGCTGACGGAATCCGCCCAGACGGCATAATGGCGGCACTTCAACTCTGAAGAAAAAACACACAATAAGATGGAATATTATCAGCGACTATGGTAATTTTCAAAATATTGTCTGAAGGCCAACAATTTGATGAGTTTTTAAAGTGAATGATGTTTATATTTATACGTGGACAAGGTATAACAAAACAAAAAATAACCAACAACTTTGTGGAACAACTTAAATGTATTTTGTATGTATTTTGTTGCTAAAACGTGAGCAACCAGATATCTGAACATTTGGGGCGTTTCCGTCGACACAACCACTTTCTACGCGCATGTCAAGTTGTGTTAAAGTAATTTGGTGTGGTGGGGTGTGGGGGGGGGTGGGGGTGGGGGGAGGGATTGCTCACACATAATTATTGATGTGCCCTTAACAAAGTGGCGTTGCTTACTGTAACTAAAACTGGGGATGATTTTGCAGGGGGCACCTGGGAATTTTTCAAGGGGGGCGCGGGGGTGAAATGGCAACTGATATATTGTTTGTGTGCAAATCGAAATTTAAAATGGGGGGATCCAGACTATGGAACAGCAACCACGTGTGTCGTCAATGTCAGAACTTTATGGCTTACGACGGAGCTCGAAAGGCTGTGGGTATTTCGGAAGAATAAATCGTAGGTACAAGGCTGAATGTCATCCCAAACCGTAAAATTACGAAAGAGAAAGAAACAGTGACGGAAAAATGGTCAGTTGGTGGAAGTGTGCTGCGCTATACGTACGTGCGTAGCTAGCTGTACTTTGGACGTTTACATTGTTTATAAACAGTTAATGTTGGGCCGGCTTTCCTCATGCAATGTTGCCAAACTTCTTTGTTGACAAACTGCAAATTCATTGTACCTTTACCATGTTAATATTATTAATGCTTGCTATTTAACCTCTGTTAACAATTTAGGGGTAAATTTAGTCCGAAAAAAACCAAAACGGTGGCGTCCAGAAATTGGGCACAAAATCGACCGAGTGTTCCCTAAGTCGTGGAGCAATTAAAAAATTCTTGGAAAATCCAAGTTTAATATTTACGAACTTTCAATAGTAAATGTTATTTATGACCCATGTTTCAGTGTTAAAAGAGTGAAAGATACTAGATTTAACAGGCGTCTACATTTAATGTGACACTAGAAAACGTGTTTAAAACTGGTTGGTTTTTAAAAGCCTTTTAAAACTACCCACGCGATGGACTCTCGACCAACAGGAGTGGGTAAACTGTCTAAGTCTTACTCTTACTTGTGCGAGGTATTTTAGAATAGAATGTATTATCTCCATGGTTTACAAATTATACAAAGAGCAACCCTCATTATTTTCCAAAAGCAATCTTCATAGATCCACCAGCAACCATCATTATTTCTGAAGTAAATACAAATCGAATAACAGTTCATTTTTTTTTTTTCATAAATTGTAGATATGTCTGAAGTTTGATGCAAGTCCAGACAGATTACTACCACAGTACCATGAAGGTGACTGCTTGATATTAAGACAACAGAAGTAAAGGCAGCGAGGGTCCGCTGGAAAATCTAGACAGTTTACACTTAATTGCTCAAGTACAAATAGCTGCATTGTACCAAAAGAACAATCGTGTTGTCCTACTGTACCTTCCAGAAATGCACGCTGCAATCTGTCTACATTGAACGTGACCACACTTGGTGGAAAACAGGTCCACAACACCGCCATTGACAATTGGAAAATTTGCGATCAAATGCAACACCTTGAGAAATAGGGCAAGCCCTTGTTGGGCAGACTCCTTTAGGACTTGGATAAATGAACTAGGATGTAAGAGCAATCAAGTGAAGACTATCATCTCTTTATACAATATTTGCTTTTGCTGTAATTTTCAGAAATGTGTCGATTTAGGTTTTTTTAATTTTATATCAAATACTGTTATATACTGGCCTGTTCACATTTTGTGTTATGCGATCTAGGGTAAAAACAACAACTTCAGACAAAACAGACTAGTTTATAGATATGTCCGGGATGAACCCATTTGAAGATTTGTAATTGATAGTACATGTATAGTAAACAAAATTGTTAAATGATACACAACTTTACAATTTATTAAAATTCATCACACGAGGTGCTGAATTCACAGGATGCTTGAAACCATTATTCACATGTAGTCAAGTATACTTGAGAGCATTTATGCACATAGTAATTCAGAAATGTCATAATAAATTAGTACCGGTATAGCCTATAGTTGAATGTTTGCAAATGTTGTAGATTACCTTCAATACAGCAAATACAATATCCAGTACATTACTCTTGAGTACGAGTACCCAAAATAGTTATGCTCGAGTAGAAGTAGGAAACTTTACTCTAGACAGTCGTGTAATGTAATTTAAACATCAAATTGGGCATTATACAGCAGAAAATTGGTTCCTTTCCCGAGTGTATCTTCAAATTAATTTAAAAACAAATTGTTAAACATTTGCTATCACAGTTTGTTTTGGGGGAGTGCAAGTGAGTACAATCACTATTTCATACAAGTTACAACACTGTGCAAACGGGATATTTGTTTCTTGGATTCTGAAATTTAATTAAGACAGGCCCTAAATGAACCAACGTTTCCACAATAGATTTACCAATCAACAGATTGAGCTAATTTGTAATAGTCGTTACGTGACCAGCGTTCTCTGTTGGCAAGAGCTGATATTGTTTCCAACTGAAATGTGAACAGCGCCCTCACTTTTGGCGGCGCTGTGTGGTTTATTATTGGTTTCAAACTGATCAAAAGGACGCGCGCGTGCGAAATCAAATAAAAGGCACTAGCACTTTGCATCCCCACGCTACTTAGACTGGGCCATACTTCAGGAAAAGAAAGTCCTGTAGGCATTTTTGAGGAAAAGGGGCCAAACAACTTTTTCTAGAGTGGTTTTTTGTGCTGAAAACGAATATTTTGTTTGGACATCTCAGTTTTGCCTAATTAGGTCAGAAATCGAGGTCAAAGTTCAATAACTAGGTCATTTACTATATTTGACCAAAAATGTACATAATCACATGGCCTAATGGAATATTGAAAGATTACTTTAAAAATACTTACCATTATGGGTGTGGTAAGCATTGTATTTGACAATTAAATAGACAATGTAAAATACCTCATAACTCCTTTATTACTGAACATTCCACAAAATCATCACAAGTTCACTGATACATTTCTGTGGCCATTAACTTTGCTGGGAATAACAGTAGACACTGTTTCCAATATCTTTCTGACTATTTCCAATGGAAATGTGATGTTTGGTTGGCATCAGAATGGGTCAAAACTAGGTCAACTTTTGACCTACATGTACATGTATTTGCAAAATGACCATTGAACATGCGTGCCTAGTTTATTTTTCTGAACACTGCTAGGTACCTATTCTAAAGTGTGACTCATTGGTCAGGACTGTGAAGTTCCAGACGTATCCCCACACTAACCCCTTACCACTCCCCACCCCACCCCCACCCCTTACCACTCCCACCCCCACCCCACCCCTTACCACTCCCCACCCCCAATAAAGTTGACAACAAAATGCCAACTTACATAGTAGGCTAAATGTTTTGAAGAGTTATGACAAAATCTCTGTCTTGCTTTCATTAGCTTACGTTTCATCAAATTGTAATGTACCACATTATATTTTGGCTAGGAATGGTTTGAATCCATTGTTTGTTGATACTTACTACGTTGTATAATATTGAACCAAAAATGACAATATGTGAATGCAATGATAAGTAGGCCCAGAAGTCTGACACTGAATTTGTAGGCATACATTGACACTTAAAGTTATATTTCGAATAATCGAAAAACTTGCATTAAACATGCATTTAGACAGGCTTGTTCATGCAAACTCTCTCACCATCTGAACATTTGCAGGCTCCTGTGCAATTTAGTTTTCCCTTTCCAATTTAGGTCTCGCACAGACTCTCCGAGGAAAAATTCAAACAGGTGAAATTCCTAGCAGAAAAAGTCAACATTTTGACAACTGCCAAGGAACACATCACCCGCCAAATACGGCTCCTTTCCCGGTCAATCGAGACTAACACACCACCATCCTATATCACGGTAAACATACGGCCACCACACCCACATCGATCTCTGAAATTTCAGAATTCATTCCAGGATCGCTGGAGCAATCTCCAGAGAAGAACGTCGTTGCTGTTCACAAGAATCACGCTGGATGAGTACTACAAGCACCAACTACCAATCACCGAGGACCAGCTCACCAACGCCATACGATCAACACAAGAACAACTTGCTGAAGATTTCCAGGGTCTAGACCATTCTACCGCTCAAAAACTCCTGAGCTTCTTCACAAGACCCAGCTATCAACCCAACAAAGGCATCAAGAGAAAACGACAACCCTAAGTCGATCTCTAACCACTACAAAACCAAACAGTCCTTTTCAGGACTACCACATCTTCTCAAAAGAGAGAAATCCGTAATCTTGCCCTTACTATATAATAAAGATAATAAATAAACTGGAATATAACCCATCCTATATTATCTGTTATATCCAAACCATAAATCTCTACCATGGCAAGGAGAAAACTCAACCAAAAAACAAAGAGATCACTTAGCCAATCGAAATCCAACCATTTCTCGAACAAATGCAAATCGAAAACCAAACGAGCCAACTCCAATCATTTGCGTTCACTAGCAGAACAAAGTCAATCCTTCATAACAAACCTATCCAAAGCAACACTATCGCAAACCGAAATAATTGCTTTAGGAAAAGGTTTAAATTTCATACCTACTCCTGCTAAACCAAACCGCAAAACACTTGTAAGTGACATAAATACCTTCAATCGAAGACTAAGAATTACATTCTTAATGCGAAATAAACGCTCCAAAAACCATCCTTTCAAACCACCATCTAACTGGCAACCTAAATCATCCCCTAGTGCAGCACTAGAAGAATACTTGGAAGCCACAAAATTCGAACTGGCCCACATCAGGCTAAGGAAACGGCAAACAAACATAACCACGCAGGATTTATCCGCCATAAATAAACTCAAAAACAATCCTGACATCGTAGTCAAACCATATGACAAAGGCAGAGGCATTTGCATTATGAACCACTCAGAGGCTACAAGTGGGTTACCACCATCTTGAGTCCCATCACTATACCCAACTGGACCAAGATATTACCCCACAAACTATTACAATGGTTCACAACACACTCATAGAAATGAGAAACAACAAACACATCGACAACGATACTCTGAAATACCTTGACCCACTTCCACAAAACTGTCAATGTCCAACCATGTATTTTCTCCCCAAAATACACAAAACACCACCACCGGGAGAACCTTTTGTTGGACGTCCAATTATAAGTGGTTGTACTAGCCCTACAGCAAAAATTTCAGAATACATAGACTATTCCTTCTTCCCATAGCAACCGCGCAAGTGGCGCAACCCACATATGTCCGCAACACAGCAGACATTTTGCGCAAACTGGAAGAAAGACATTTTTCACAAAATGTCCTAAACTCCTAATCACAAGTATAGATGTCGTTTCTATGTACACCAATATCCGACAGACGGAAGCAATCAAATGTACGTGTTTGCAATGCCCTCGAAAACACAAACCTTAAGCATCCAATCACAAAACCACCTTCAATCTACATCCCAAAACTTCTGGAACTCATCCTTGGTCGCAACTGCTTCCAATTCGGAAATAAGTTCTTTCTCCAGAAAATTGGTTGTGCAATGGGCTCCACAGCAAGCCCTGAAATTTGTGACATCACCCTACACGACTTCGAAAACAAAATAATCCAAAAAGCGGATAACATCCTTACATGGTGGCGCTATAGAGACGACATATTGGTCATCTACAACGGAACTCTAAACGAATTCCAAAATCTCATCACGGAGATAAACAAGATGCACCCGACTCTAAAATTTACATACGAAGCCTCTGAATCATCAATCAACTACCTTGACTTAACCATATTTAAAGGAGACCGTTTCCATAAAACTGGAATCCTAGACACCAAAGTCTACACAAAACCAACGGAAACCTTCCAATATCTCCATAAAACATCATCCCACCCACCCAATACTTTCAAAGCGTTCATGTACGGAGAAACACTCCGCTACGCTAGAAACACCAACAACACGGATGATTTCCACAACAAAGTCAAAATATTCTCAGAGAAACTAACCACAAGAGGTTACAATTCCAATGAAATCAAAACAGCGACAACCAAAGTCTCACATGCCGACCAATCGAGACTAATACACAACACAAAGGATGGAGAAAAAAACAAACAAACTCCACTTGTCTTCACAACCACCTACAACCCAGCCATAAATCACGGTGACATACATCGAGCAATAAACCGAAACTGGAATTTAATCGAAGGCAATCAAATACTCTCGGAACTTTTTCCGAAACCTCCATTTATTGCCTTAAAAAAAGCCCAAGACATTCGGGAGAAACTAATAAGAGCTAAACTACCGTACCACAGCGAATACAAAAGCTCGAACCACTCCCAACAGACTCTGGCTTTTTCCAACAACCAACTGAACCAGACGAAACCCTCAACATATTGCTCTCCTTACTGGAGGAACAATCTGAAACCGACTAACAAACATATGGCTCAAACCAAACTTACATGATTGAAATATACCCAATCCCAACCACAACCTCTCTGCGAGTCAGCCTCGATTCTTTTTGAATCACCCATTTGCAACTGACGAGTGCCACAGCAAGGCACGAAAGCATGCTATTGCTATCAAGAGGATTTGCAAACATAATCCTCTGCTCGCACCCATAATCCCATTTGATTATCCATCCAACTGAAGTCACTCAATCTCTTATGTCCACCCAATATACTGTAACGTAGATTTCTCTGGGGTCGACTACACACACAAGAAGGACTCTTGACGCCAGTATTCTGTATTTCCGGTGATTAACTGCCGTTTTATTGTGACCTCTTGCCGACCAAAACATGGACTTCAGGCTCCCGCAATCACGCGGCCCTGAACTGCACTGAACCGGTTCGGCGGTTGCGCAATCCAAAGGCGGGTTTCCGGGGCGCACCAGCAGGAGCCACCGGAGCGAATCCCACACCGTGGAATCGCTCCAGCGCCCTCTACCGCCCAACCGGCACGGGCGTTACACAGCCCCCCACGAAGACCTTGTTTGCCCCCAAACAAGACCATGGGCGCTGCTGCCGCACCCCGGCCAACCGCCCTGGAAAACGCATAACGCCAACAATTACACAACAATTTACATTAACAACAATTTCCATACAACAATTTTGAAAAGTTCAAAAGTTCCCGCCTAGTAGGTAGGAAGTGGCCTGAAGCTGCTCCCAGAATTCCGGTGGAATGTCTCTCCACGCCTGGGCCGTCTCCCCGAGGCGCGTGCGCGGTCCAACTCCGTCGCGCATGCACAGTCCGACTCCGAGCATGCTGCCATGCTGCCATGCTGCCATGCTGCCATGCTGCCATGCTGCCATGCTGCCATGCTGCCATGCTGCCATGCTGCCATGCTGCCATGCTGCCATGCTGCCATGCTGCCATGCTGCCATGCTGCCATGCTGCCATGCTGCCATGCTGCCATGCTGCCATGCTGCCATGCTGCCATGCTGCCATGCTGCCATGCTGCCATGCTGCCATGCTGCCATGCTGCCATGCTGCCATGCTGCCATGCTGCCATGCTGCCATGCTGCCATGCTGCCATGCTGCCATGCTGCCATGCTGCCATGCTGCCATGCTGCCATGCTGCCATGCTGCCATGCTGCCATGCTGCCATGCTGCCATGCTGCCATGCTGCCATGCTGCCATGCTGCCATGCTGCCATGCTGCCATGCTGCCATGCTGCCATGCTGCCATGCTGCCATGCTGCCATGCTGCCATGCTGCCATGCTGCCATGCTGCCATGCTGCCATGCTGCCATGCTGCCATGCTGCCATGCTGCCATGCTGCCATGCTGCCATGCTGCCATGCTGCCATGCTGCCATGCTGCCATGCTGCCATGCTGCCATGCTGCCATGCTGCCATGCTGCCATGCTGCCATGCTGCCATGCTGCCATGCTGCCATGCTGCCATGCTGCCATGCTGCCATGCTGCCATGCTGCCATGCTGCCATGCTGCCATGCTGCCATGCTGCCATGCTGCCATGCTGCCATGCTGCCATGCTGCCATGCTGCCATGCTGCCATGCTGCCATGCTGCCATGCTGCCATGCTGCCATGCTGCCATGCTGCCATGCTGCCATGCTGCCATGCTGCCATGCTGCCATGCTGCCATGCTGCCATGCTGCCATGCTGCCATGCTGCCATGCTGCCATGCTGCCATGCTGCCATGCTGCCATGCTGCCATGCTGCCATGCTGCCATGCTGCCATGCTGCCATGCTGCCATGCTGCCATGCTGCCATGCTGCCATGCTGCCATGCTGCCATGCTGCCATGCTGCCATGCTGCCATGCTGCCATGCTGCCATGCTGCCATGCTGCCATGCTGCCATGCTGCCATGCTGCCATGCTGCCATGCTGCCATGCTGCCATGCTGCCATGCTGCCATGCTGCCATGCTGCCATGCTGCCATGCTGCCATGCTGCCATGCTGCCATGCTGCCATGCTGCCATGCTGCCATGCTGCCATGCTGCCATGCTGCCATGCTGCCATGCTGCCATGCTGCCATGCTGCCATGCTGCCATGCTGCCATGCTGCCATGCTGCCATGCTGCCATGCTGCCATGCTGCCATGCTGCCATGCTGCCATGCTGCCATGCTGCCATGCTGCCATGCTGCCATGCTGCCATGCTGCCATGCTGCCATGCTGCCATGCTGCCATGCTGCCATGCTGCCATGCTGCCATGCTGCCATGCTGCCATGCTGCCATGCTGCCATGCTGCCATGCTGCCATGCTGCCATGCTGCCATGCTGCCATGCTGCCATGCTGCCATGCTGCCATGCTGCCATGCTGCCATGCTGCCATGCTGCCATGCTGCCATGCTGCCATGCTGCCATGCTGCCATGCTGCCATGCTGCCATGCTGCCATGCTGCCATGCTGCCATGCTGCCATGCTGCCATGCTGCCATGCTGCCATGCTGCCATGCTGCCATGCTGCCATGCTGCCATGCTGCCATGCTGCCATGCTGCCATGCTGCCATGCTGCCATGCTGCCATGCTGCCATGCTGCCATGCTGCCATGCTGCCATGCTGCCATGCTGCCATGCTGCCATGCTGCCATGCTGCCATGCTGCCATGCTGCCATGCTGCCATGCTGCCATGCTGCCATGCTGCCATGCTGCCATGCTGCCATGCTGCCATGCTGCCATGCTGCCATGCTGCCATGCTGCCATGCTGCCATGCTGCCATGCTGCCATGCTGCCATGCTGCCATGCTGCCATGCTGCCATGCTGCCATGCTGCCATGCTGCCATGCTGCCATGCTGCCATGCTGCCATGCTGCCATGCTGCCATGCTGCCATGCTGCCATGCTGCCATGCTGCCATGCTGCCATGCTGCCATGCTGCCATGCTGCCATGCTGCCATGCTGCCATGCTGCCATGCTGCCATGCTGCCATGCTGCCATGCTGCCATGCTGCCATGCTGCCATGCTGCCATGCTGCCATGCTGCCATGCTGCCATGCTGCCATGCTGCCATGCTGCCATGCTGCCATGCTGCCATGCTGCCATGCTGCCATGCTGCCATGCTGCCATGCTGCCATGCTGCCATGCTGCCATGCTGCCATGCTGCCATGCTGCCATGCTGCCATGCTGCCATGCTGCCATGCTGCCATGCTGCCATGCTGCCATGCTGCCATGCTGCCATGCTGCCATGCTGCCATGCTGCCATGCTGCCATGCTGCCATGCTGCCATGCTGCCATGCTGCCATGCTGCCATGCTGCCATGCTGCCATGCTGCCATGCTGCCATGCTGCCATGCTGCCATGCTGCCATGCTGCCATGCTGCCATGCTGCCATGCTGCCATGCTGCCTCCAAGGCACATGCGTGGTCCGCCAGACGACCCCAAGCTCTGGCACCCCCAGCTCCGGCACACCCCCAGCTGTCAAGACTTGACTGGCTCCTGTGACTGGCTCTTGTGACTGATTCCTGTGACTGGCTCTTGTGACTGCGACTGATTCTTGCGACTGCGACTGATTCTTGCGACTGCGACTGAGAGAGCGTGGGCGTCCCGGCGAGGCCCCGCCCCCGCTGCGCCGACGGGCACGGCTCGGGCTCGCTCCGAGTGTTGCGAGCCGTCTGCCGCGCCGCCGTCTACAGCATGGGCCGGGCCCCCCCCCGACTCGGTTTCATTCCTGCAGAAGATCCAGAGAATGTCTCGACGAGGCCCCGCCCCCCACTGCATCCACGGGCACAGCTTTGGATTGTTCCGCGAGGAACCATCCGTCTGCTGCGCCGCCGTCTACAGCATGGGGCGGCCCCCCGACAGACCTGGTAGCGGACCCGGACAAATATGGAGAAGGGCGCCCTCTCTCCAAATCGGAGTGGACGCACTGAAGCCCCCAGCCATTGGCGCATGTCCCGAAATTCCCGCTATCCTTCTCCAACTCCTCCCCCAGGAAACATCCAGACTCCCAAGTCCCCATAACCTCCCTAGAGTTCCCCTGGCGTAATGCACGGCGTGCCTGAAAGCTTCCTGCTCTGGTCCCCGTTCCCCGGGCCCATGCCTTGGCCTGCGCCCTCTCGCCGTGGGGCGAGTTGGCTGCCGTTATCGTGGTTTTCTGAAAACATGAACACTTCACCTGGTCTTTTCCCGTCCTTCCGTATCCCACCGCTGCCACCAATGTAACGTAGATTTCTCTGGGGTCGACTACACACACAAGAAGGACTCTTGACGCCAGTATTCTGTATTTCCGGTGATTAACTGCCGTTTTATTGTGACCTCTTGCCGACCAAAACATGGACTTCAGGCTCCCGCAAACACGCGGCCCTGAACTGCACTGAACCGGTTCGGCGGTTGCGCAATCCAAAGGCGGGTTTCCGGGGCGCACCAGCAGGAGCCACCGGAGCGAATCCCACACCGTGGAATCGCTCCAGCGCCCTCTACCGCCCAACCGGCACGGGCGTTACACAACCTTTTAATTTGGACATAATTGGCAAAGACTAAAACATGCTTAAAATCCATTTTAAGCCAAAAACAAGTCAAGGGAAAGGGTGTGTCACTGAATGGGATAGTGCCTTCTCATTTCTAAAATAAAATAATATCAGTGAACTTGTGATGATTTTTTGGAATGTTCAGTATTAAAGGAGATATGAGGTATTTTATGATAAATATGCTTCACATTTTCTATTTTTATTGTCAAATACAATGCTTACCACACCCCTAATGGTAAGTATTTTTAAAGGAACCTTTCATTATTCCATAAGGCCATGTGATTATGTACATTTTTGGTCAAATATGGTAATTGGCCAGTTATTGAACTTTGACCTCGATTTCTGACCTAATTAGGCAAAATTGAAATGTCCAAACAAAATATTCGTAATCTGCACGAAAAACCACTCTAAAAAAATGTTGTTTGGCCGCTTTTCCTCAAAAATGCCTACAGGACTTTTTCCAGGCACATTTCTGGATATTTGTTCCAGTCTAACTTACTAGCTGACATCATGATTTGTTATTGATTGGGGGGAAAATGGGGGGGGGGGGGGGGGGGGGGGGGGGGGGGGGTTGGAACATGTTTTTTGTTTAGATATTCTTAACTTTCTGTTGATTGTAAATTTGCATCTATTTTTCTTTTTGTGTCCTGCGAAATAATAAATTAAATTAAAAGAAAAAAAACATGAAAATGAATGAAATTTTGTACCCGAATTATGCAAAGTCAAGTGTGATGATTTTGCATCCAAATCTAATTTCAGATGGTACTGCAAATGTAATGGTGACAAAACATTCAATTCCACTGAATCGGGCCTTCTTCAACTGCTGTGAAAAGACAGGCGGCAATAATAATAATCTTTAAAAAGGAGATTTTATTTCAGGAGATTTTATTTTATTAAAAAGGAGACTTATTTCAGTGGGAACACTAGATACGAACATTCAAAAACAGCATTGTAAGGA
This sequence comes from Crossaster papposus, assembly GCA_037893245.1. Classification (NCBI taxonomy): domain Eukaryota; kingdom Metazoa; phylum Echinodermata; class Asteroidea; order Velatida; family Solasteridae; genus Crossaster; species Crossaster papposus. Next base: position 1,855,965 of record JBAIAA010000474.1, read on the forward strand.
CACCAAAAAAAAACACTGTGCAAACGGGATATTTGTTTCTTGGATTCTGAAATGTAATTAAGACAGGCCCTAAATGAACAAACGTTTCCACAATAGATTTACCAATCAACAGATTGAGCTAATTGTAATGATAACCCAACGCCAACTCGTTAGTAAACAAATTAACATTGCAGGATTCAGGAATGTTGACGTTTAACGTCCATATAGTAATTATGTGAACAAAGTGCTTGTGTGTAAAGCACCAAATTTACATTGGATGTCCAAAAAAGAAATACAAAATGCAAAAAGAATATTGCTTGTATGAATTGGCCCCATGATATTTACTGTATGGCATTCAAATATATGGCATTCAAATAAAACTTCAGTTCAGTGCCACTGATAAAAAATAAGGCACTAATTAGTTAAAATGTTGGGCCTAACCGGTTTTCTAAGGAGCATAAATACACGGTGGGCCTTTTCAAGTGCAGGAAAGCAAATCTAGTTTAATGATTCGCCATTTGTTATTAAGTATTTTCCCGCACTTCACTAACTACCTGTTTTCCTTCCTTCATGGTATAGCTAACGTTAGTCTTACGCGAAAGCTCGGAAGGCATATTGACAAATTTCCACAAAACGCCCTCTTCGGTTGATGTTCGTCAATTCATGACAGAGGCTAATGCAACAGTGTTTTCTATTGATTAGTTTCGCGCGCGCACGTACGTTCGTTTACGTATACGCCGGACACCAGAACTCTTGAAGGCAGCGACGACGAGCGAAAAGAGACATATATGCCCTTCAAAACATTCTTAAAAATTCTTAAAAAGTAAAAGATTGTTAGCCATGGAGTCTCACTCTGTTACGAAAATCACATTTTTTTCGCATTCAAGAAAATAGGCTAAATAAAAGTGATTATGTTTGTGTCTTAATTATTTGATGATGGGGATACTTTCGGGGAGCATTTGTTGCATTTCTAAAAAAATGCTATAAAATGAGGTTAGAATCTGTCAATCCGCTTTCAATTCAAGGGGTCAATAACAATGTTTAGGGCCGTAAGCTCTGCTTAGTCGTATAAGAGCGCCGCAACCGTATATATCTTTTTACCCGAAAATGATAATTTATTTAATGAGGGCCGTGAGGCGGACGTGTTAAGAGTGGGTCCAAGTAAATATTTCATATAAATGGCTTGTTGCCATGGTAACAGTCCATTGTGTGTTTTGGTATTTTTTTGCAAATGTTGGGGCCGCAAAAACTGTTTGTTTAGCTTATTTTAAAAAATCACCCAGCCAAAATACAAAATTATCACAAAATAAACTATATCATTAAAAAGTATCATCCTTGCCCTTACTTGAGAATTTTTTTTAATGTTGTAAATATCACCCTTAAGCATGTTTTTAGAACTTGCAAAATTGATTTTTTTTTGTTCCTCAAAAAATAAACTTGCCAAGGGTTTTATAATATTTTCCTTTTGGATTTGATTAAAGCCAACATTGTTCTTTTCATATCTGTTGAGAAACGTTTGGTCATTTCCTGATAGTAATTTTCCCCAAAAAACTGGGAAAAAAAAATTGAGGTTTTCCCTCAGTTTAAAGTAATAATACTAAAACAAATACTTGTGTGAATCTAGCGCCTTTTTCAAATCATAAGAGTGAGTTGCAGGCCTGTGAAGTACTCCTACTAAATATACGCAGCATTTTTGACGGCGACAATCTAGACTCACCCCCTCCACAGCATTTCTTACATACCATTTTCTGATAACATTTTGTTAGTGGCATATACAAAAGAGGAAACAATACTTGTGGTGAACACAACCAAAGCATTATTTCCACAGAACTCAACAGCCCCTTTAAACATGTCACCCCTCAAAATACACAGCTTTATTGCTTGAAAGTCAGCCTCGTTACAATGGATACGATCTTGCTGCGCCATGTTTTCCCACCACGCCTTGCGCGATCTTAACCCCTGAATTATTGTATAATTTAAATGTGCCATATATTGGCACATTTAAATTAGGACTGCAGTCGATGCGTTTAACGCGCGACACATCTTTAACATTTTGTAATGTTTTTTTGTAGAATCAATTCTTTCGAACATGATATTTTGAAGTCGCGTTATTTAGCAAAGATTTATATTACATTAACGCACCTCTGTCGTCCACCTTTAACGCTAGAAACGTGTTTTTTGGGGTTTTTGGGGTTTTTTTGGTTTTTTTTGGGGGGGGGGAAACGAGGCTTCCAAAATCCATAATGTACAGGCAGGCGTAGCCTTGGTCAAGGCGAGTTCGTCGTTATCCGTCCGTCGTTATCCGTCCAGAAATACACTGTGCGCGCGCCCCGCATATGCTGCTAGCTTGCGCCCCATGCAAAGATACAGCGCGAACAGCGACCTCATACGGCCACTATTTATACAAATCTACTGAGGCTACTTTTTCGTCTTGGATCATTGGGTTTTTGAAATCTTATGTTTTTCCTATATTTTGCGCCACATTTGTGGCGCATGACCTCGTATGCGAATACAGATACACTCTAAAAACATCCTGGTCAAATTTGACCAGGATAGTATCAATATTTGACCAGGAGTGCGGTCACGGGTCCTCCGACGCATTCATGGTCATTGTAACCAGGAAATCCTGGTTATTTCACCAGTTTTCCTGGTTGGAGTGACCAGGAATTCCTGGTAGAATGATTGACCAGGAATATGTTAATTTCACATATTCCTGGTCATATTTACCAGGATAATTCAACCAGACAATCAACCAGGAAAAGGTCAAAATGACCAGGGCTCCATGTCGTTTTAACCAGGAAATCGTGGTCAAGTGTTTTCACCAGTTTTCCTAATTGGAGTGACCGGGAATCCCTGGTAGAATGATTGACCAGAATGTACAAATACTATACGATAAGCCTGAATGCTAAACGATAAGCCTAACTATGACTACAACTTACGACTACTATTATCAATAACGTGTCGCGGTTTAAATTTATATTACGCTTATTCCCGCAACGAAGAAGTCACGGTTTGACCACGAATAATTCGTGTTAAAATATACAAAAAAGAGATTTCGTATACATTTTGTTGTACCTTTGTTTTGCAAAAATGAAAATGTTTTCATTGATTCGTCAGAATAATTACATATTTCGGTCAAGAAAGTGCATTTTTAGACAAAACGCCACAACTTAACATGACTTTTGTGAACACAACTTTCGTGAGTTCTGATTGGTCCGTTGGAAAACGGCCACGTCACAGGATTTCACCAGATTTATGTTGAAGTAATTTACCTAAAACCAGGATGATAATACACATGGTTTGATCACAACCAGTATCATGTTGATATGTTTGGTGATAACCAGTATAATGTTAAGATATGGTTCACCAGGAAATTTTCACCAGATATTTTTTAGAGTTATACGTATCAATGACGTGAACCAATCAAGAGCAGAGTCGGAGAATACGTCACAGGTTTTCTGATGCAATATTCGACGCAACCAGGAAAATATGTCAACTGAAACTTGCCTCAGCATCAGCATTCAGCATCAGTGATGGATAGGCTCTATTATTGGTGCCCGATCGCGAAGGTTGACCAGTATAGAGTCAATATTCTGGTAACCAGGATATATTAACCCCGATGTTTTTAGAGTGTAAGTATAGGCGGGGCTAAGATGTGGAGTGTCCAATCACAACGCGGTTGAAACCCGACGTCATCAAATTTGATGCAGCATGACATTTAAGACAAAATGGCAGATATTCAGCGTCGTCTTTCGTCCGAAGATCTGTCGTGTTGTTTGAATTTTGCAGCGAAAATATTATCCCTCGAAGATTTTAGACCCGAGCAGCGAAAGGCCATTAGAATCCTTTCTTCGTGGTCTTTGTGAATTTGCCGACAGGTTATGGGAAATCCGTCATTTTTCAGGCAGCCTGACTGCCTGAGCCCCATTTTGCTCGGAGCTCGCACGTACGGCCAGGTACTCAGCGTCAGTTTTCAGCGTGTTCGGTCAGTTTCTTATCGCCGCATAATCGGCATTAACCCAGGCATGCTGGTCTGTGCGTTATCGCCACATTGTGGTTCAAGCATGGTCCAACGCTGTGGGGAGGGGGCATGTTTACGGCTGCAGAACCAACCTTCAAAGTGATCGCAATATCGTAATTTAAACAGGGACAAGTGTCTTATATCCCCAATAACTCCTCAAATTATTTTCTTGGCAAAATTCAGCCGGCAAGGCATTTAATTATCAGAGTTCCGCATTTTACCGAGCCACGGTTTTCAGATCAGCTGGATTAGATGTGTGCGACATAATGTAGGGCCGAGTTCGACACGTTTCAATAGAGTCGCGGCCTTCTCCAGTCACCGTGGTTGAAAACTTAAAACTAAGCAGCTAAACACAACTAGTTTTGACCAAAACATTGTCAACATTCAAGAAAATACCCAGCAAAACGAGCGAAAATAACTGCGACCCTCACCAATCAAGCAAGACAGTTCAAATCTTCATGTCTAATTCCTACAAGCCTTCGTACAAATCACTCAACTTTCTCCGATAAAATATGTCAACGATGGCGGTGTTCGTAAACACTTGCGAGCTAGCTATGACCTTTCACCGCTAGCTCAAATTATGCAGTTTCTACGCAACGATCGACCAATAAGAAAACGACTATAAAGGTCAGCTTAATCTATTAGCATAATGAGCACCGCCCCCAAAACCCAATGATCCAAGGCGTTCGAGTATCCTCAGTTAGTTTGCATATAATAGTGGCCGCGTGAGGTCGTTTTTTGAGCTCCGATTACCGCTGCGCTGTACGTACGGACGGGTAACGATGAACGCCTTGACCAAGGCTAAGGCAGGCGCAGACTTGAACAAAATGTTCATACGTGACGTGCGTTTAGGAACACGCGCGCGCATTACATTCAGGGCGTGCAGTTTACGAAATACGCACGCAGTACGCACTAAATAGCCAGTCAGCGTAGGTTACGCATTCCTCACGGCAAGGAGTTAGTGAAGGAACGCGCACGCGCCCCTGGAGTCGAGGCTGCTTGAAAGTGTATCCAAAGTGTTGCGTTACAGCGCCCCCTATAGGCGGAAATTGAACCTGCGACCGTCCAGAAAAACGGACCGGCACTCTACCAACTGAGCTATCTTCCCCCTAGTCTTTGCTAAAATTCACTGCATTCGACAGCGCTCCCGCTTACGAAACGATTTATATTCCCATCAGCTCCCTCGATCACGCAATGGTCTTTGCAAATTGCTTAAATGAGGTGTGACCTTTTCATGCAAACTCGATCATTCGATCATAGGTATAGCATCTTTACGCAGTCAACTACCATTCAACGGTTTATATAATGCTCCGCTTAGTCGTATGAGAGCGCCGCAACCGTATATATCTTTTCACCCGAAAAAAAAAAAAAATATGTAAATGAGGGCCGTGAGGCGGACGTGTTAAGAGTGAGTCTACGTAAATATTTCATATAAGTGTCCTCGGCATTTTATATTGTTGTTATTATAATAATTATGAAAGGACTTGGTAGGCAAGGGGCCTGTTGTCATGGTAACAAGCCATTTTGTGTTTTGGTAATTGTTAGCAAATTTTGGGGCCGCAAAAACTGTTTTTTAGCTTATTTAAAAAAATCACCCAGCCAACATACAAAATTATCACAAAATCAACTATATCATTACAAAGTATCATCCTTGCCTTTACTCTATAGAACAAAAATGTAATGTTTTAAATGTCATATGCGTTAAAGCATGTTTTTAGAACTTGTAAAATTGAAATTGTTACCCTATTTTTGTCCTTAACAAAAAAGTCAACTTACCAGGGGTTTTAGAATATTGTTCTTTTCGATTTGATTAAAGCCAACATTTGTCTTTTTATATCTGTTGAGAAACGTTTGGTCATTTCCTTATAGTCATTTTCCCCAAAAACTGGGAAAATAAAACTTGAGGTTTTCCCTCAGTTTGAAGTAATAATACTAAAACAAATACTCGTATGAATCTGGCGCCTTTTTCAAATCATGAGAGTGAGTTGTAGGCCTGTGAATTACTCCTACTGAATAAGCACCATTTTTGACGGCGACAATCTAGACTCTCCCCCTCCACAGCGTTTCTTACATACCATTTTCTGATAACATTTTGTTAGTGGCATATACAAAAGAGGAAACAATACTTGTTGTGAACCCAACTAAAATACACGATCAATCAAACGCCTTCATCTTTGGCAAAGACTATATTGCCCTATGTTGGCGTTTTCCCAAATTGTCAGTATTTTTGTTCGAGGGCGCTAGTCAAAAATCGTAAGCACCAGAATTCCTTGTGGCCAGGGATCACACCCAATTCTTACGATACAACCTGGGAAGCGACATTGTAGGGATCACTCAAAGAGGATACGACTTTTTTATCTTATACTACACAAATAAATCACAAGGGAAACTGACAACATTTGCATACATTATTTTGTTTTGAATGATTTTTTCAATGTTTGTTATGGAATAATGAATAGTTGAATAATAACAAAATATAATTATGCGAAAAAGCCCTATTCTTCGAACAGACATAGCTCTAGCCTATAACGAGGCGCTATAACGTAACACTTTGGATACACTTGCAAGCAATAAAGATGGGTTTCTAAGAGGTGACATGCTAAAAGAGGCTGTTGGGTTCTTTACAAATAATGCTTCAGTTGGGTTCTGAATAAATAAGGTTTCAGTTCAGAACAAGTATTGTTTCCTCTTTGTATATGCCACTAATAACAGTTAGTTAGTCTAGAATGTTGCCGTAACAAATCCCGCTTATTTAGTAGGAGTAATTCAAAGGCCTACAACTCACTCTTATAATTAAAAAAAGGAGCCAGATTCATAAAAGTTCAATTTTTGTGATCGTGCTAGGCAACTTCTGAAGTATGCGGATACTATCCGCTCGGCCGCATTTCGTCGAGTAGGTTTTGGCTGGCGTGATTATGATATTCAATTTCGTCTGCGACAAGCGCGCATGCCGGCACGCTCCTGGGCCAGCATCGATGCTGAATTGTGGCTCACGCTAGTGGGTGCCTCGGCCCGGAATAATTGTCGTCCCTTTCCCAATACCACCTCACAGCAGCGCGTATCAGGATATTCCAGTGCCGGAGCGGGTCGTTCCGCGCAAACCCAGCGAACCACTTCTATCGGTATCTGTTTCGCTTTCAACAGCGGCCAATGTTTCCGGGCTAGGTGTCGATTTGCCCACAAGTGCTCCGCTTGTTTGTCCCTTGTAGCCCGTGGGCCAGAAATCGTAGCTCGCCCAGAAAATGAAGTCCATTCAATGTTTTTGGTGGCAACTTTTAAATGGTTGTTCTTTGTCAATTCGAGGGTGCTGAATTCAAATCTTTCTGTTGCCCAGCTGTCAGGTGGCACGTTTAGGCACAATCTTCATCTACATTTTAATCCCCATAAAGATCCGTTTGGGGGCCTCTAACAGCGATGTTTGACTCCATACCCTTAAGAATCTCAGTAATGGCTTCTTTGATCTCACTGCAGATTGTCATCGACTTAGATTCATTATTAATTAACTGTACAAACATACCACTTCATAGACAATAGAGTTTCACAAATGCCATAATTATGTAAAAACAATGCTTTGATTGTATACTTTATTTACAATGTTTTATTTTAAGCTCGTATTGAGGGAATTTTGTCAATAAAGATATAATTGAAATTTGCCCTATATGTATGAAGAATAAAGTCATTCATGCCAACAAATATAATTGTAAACGTTTTATTGTCATGGTAATTAGGTAAGATATTACACTTAGTATACAAACCATTAAATATGGTCTAACATATCACTCAGTTTGTTCATGCCAGCTTGAAAGTACTGTAGCTATGCATATTTACAAGTGGTGTACGCCAACATAAATATGGCTGGAGATGAATACATGTACATGTATACCTTTCAATACATAGTGAGGGGTACAAACACTTTGTCTACTCATCATACTCAATGTCACTTTCACTTTCTTCATCGCTGGACAGGCATTCGGTACCTTGGGTTATGCTACTGGGTTATGATGTTGTCGCAATCGCTGCAACGTAATTCGCCAGCCACACTTTTGAAGGCCACAGGCAAGGAATTCCACATAAATGCAAGGTGCTCTCCTTCCATCTCCCAACCATGGCCAACTGGACTGGGAGGCTGCTCTCTCACTTCCAGAGAGCGCCTATACAAAGCTGCTTGATATGATGCTTGTGCGGTATGTAGTTGGAGGGCATCCCTTCATCAACCCGGAAAAAGCACATGCCTGACGGTTGCTCCTTCTTGCTAGCACGCCTTCTCTTACGGGGGATTACCGCTTCTCCTTCATCAGCACCTCCTCCACTGGTTGAACTCTTCTCCATCCTGGCCTTGGCTCTCTTTATTTTAAAAACATTGCAAAATCTGTTGAAATGAAGAAGAAAACATCAGCAATGAAATGTAGGACTAGACAATAAAAGATACTTCACTCGTACCCCTGGGAAAATAAAAATTAATGTCAATTCACTAAAATGTTGGATCACTAAAACCGCAGTCAAGAGTTTTACCATGGAGCCACACATTTCCTCAGTTTGACTCTTTAATTTAATTATCTGGACAAAAGCATATGTATTCAGGTGCATGTCAGGAGGGAGTACTGGAGAGAAAAACAGACCGGTGAATAGTCTTATATTTATAAACAATTCTAAAAGTAACAACTTACATATGTACGATGTCGCCTGCATCTATTTTTAGGGGCAACAACTTTCATTTTTTTAAAAGTGTGAGCCAATGCCATTTTGCCGCATTGTACAGCTATACCACAGCAAATGCAAAATGACTAATTAATCCATGACTAATTAATGCTCGCAGAATCTGTTATGATTGGATGTTTTGCATTGCCTCTTTTCAATTACCAGGCAACAGGGTACTTCATTTGGACTTTTTTTTTTTTTTTTTTTTTAGAGATTCAAGCAACGTAGCCAGATGATTTAAGGCGTGTGTTTCCAAGTGTTGGGGTAATCTACAATTACAAAGACTGATTGCATGACCAAATTAAACATCATCCCACCTGCATGGCCTGCCCACTATCAGATTGAGCCTATAACTAAGCCAATTAAATATTTTGTGTGACTGTGATCAATGAATTGTGGGACAGAAAAAAACAAACCCATGAGACTAGGACTGTGTGAAGTGTTTTGAACTTTTGTTTATGAACAAAAAATTGTTCATGAGACCATAGAGCCAGAGATTAGTTTACACATGTCCGAGTGAAATGGATATACAGTGAGCTTAAAACTTAAAATGTAGGCTTATAAATATGATGTACGTTTTCATGCCATCTGGCATCAATAATATTTTGAACAAAAGAAACAAAAGTATTATTTATACTCATCTTGGGCAAACAAACTTCATTTTGGTCTCAGTAACAGTGTCTCTAATGCTAAAATAGCCCAAAACCATGTCATGGCTATCCCCCATGAACTTACCTCTGGTACTGGGATCACTAGCAGGCCTGTGGTAGTCTTTTGGTCGCTCGTTTTTTTTGTTGCTATTTCGTTACTTTTAAGTTTCAATCGCAACCTCCCTCTCCTTTCCATCCAATTCTTCCCATTGCTGACAACAAGTTACACATTTCTGCCAGCTCGTCTCTGAAAACGGTGTAATTTCCCCCTTCTCTTCGCAGACGTGGCAAACGCACGCCCATTTCAAGGGCGTCGCCATATTGCTTCTGCCTTCCTCGTTCCCGGGTACATTAACGCGATTTTCTAAGCAGCCCACAAAGCGATGATTCGAGGTTGCAGATACCGCCCTCTGTTGGCGGTTCAAAAAACGTCCACGAAGCGACGAAAAATTTAATATTTTCAACCTTGATTTTCACGTTAACGTGCAACGTTAAGTGCGGGCAACAGAAGAAATGTCAATCTGTGACACCAAATGTGTTCATTAGAAAAGAAAACAAATTGCCACCGAAAACCTTGAATGATCTTGCACGCTACGATTTCTGGCCCACGGCCTACTCGTCTGTATCTCCCTCTTGCAGCCATTATTGGAAAATGTTAGGGGGCATAAAGTAAAGTCTAGCTATATGATGCGATCGTGGCAAATGCTGAGCAAAGAAAGATTTGTTTTCTTCAACTTAGTGGTTTATATAGCATTTATTTGGTAGTTTCAAAGACGAGACCAGTGGTTTAATTCCCAATAATGTTAATATAGGTTTTCCCGGACGATATCGCAAAATGTGCACATTCATTCGTGAAATATGTATTCAATTTCGCGCAGAATTTCAGAACGACGTATGTCTGAGTTTCATTTTCGCAAAAACGAGCATTTAATTTTATTTTGTTTAATTCAAATAAATGAATGTGCTTAGCGTTTCATTTAAACGATTACAAACACGTGATTGGGCTTTCAGTTTGACGTATGCGTGGCCGATTATTAAGAATGTGCAATCTATTTCGCAGCAAATGGATTTATCATTGTGTCACGGCCTGAATTAAATATTCTTTTTCATTTGTTATAATTTAAATTCGCATATTCTGCATTCAATTTCAATAACGTACATGGCTATATAATTCACGATACAACTTGGATTAAATCATTAATAAATCAATGTATCGTGGGACTAATTGATCATTTTGTGTTGGCTCTTAAATTTATTTTAACCCTAACCATCCCAAATCCTCCAAAAGCTGTTGATGTGCGTAGAGGCATAAACTTAATTGTACAAGCCACGATACAGTCAAAATCGAAACGTACCAGTGTATCAATGTACCAAGCACGTCTGGAAATGTATACAATTGGGAAGGCGCATTCTTGGTGACCGACATCGCTCAGCGTGTGAGCGTGCGCTGGCTAGCGGGTGAATAACCGTAAGGTAACAATCGATCACTTGCTCCAAACAATTTTTGCTGGTCGGACGCTCTAGATATTGCTCTCGTGTTAGAAGATTTGAGACATAATTGGCTCAACGGATTGTTGGCTAAAGTCTGAATTTAGGCAGCGGTCTGATAAGTGAAATTGAGCTGGGACCAGCATCGTCGACGACAAGATTAGGGAAACAGCAACAGCAAAGCTGAAAGAGGTACCGCAAGTGAGGTGAAGTCGACGGGGAAATAAGACAACAACACAAGACACTGGTCCGGGCACCCACACACAGACCAACACTCCGGTAACTGGGGCTCCGGCAGCCATTATTCAGCAGCGATTAGCTGACAAAGTAATACCAGCAGCATGTATAGCATAGACCAACCCATCAGCCTGGAGGAGGTTTTATTTACATCGGGAGTCGATCGGATACTCATCATGCACCACAACTTTGCGACCGGAGGTGTCTATACGGGAGCTGCACTACGAGCAGGACCGGGTGAGCCGCTAACGTTTTTTCTGTAAACACTGTGGTTGGCAATGCATAGTATCGCAAACTTGTAACCCAAGTTCAGGCTTTGGACAAAAATCTCCAACTCATTCCAGCGCCGCTATAACGGGCCCCCCCCCCCCCCCCCTTTCAATTTCTGCGCCCAAATGGGGCGCCCCTAACACTGAGTAACACGGTACCAATTCAGGGCGGTACTTAGAATAGTCCAATACCATGCTGGATTCCCCGCACGACAAGACGGGATATTTCCTTTAGAATAAACGCCCACAAAAGGGGCAGGTCAAGGAATTCCCAGATTCGGCGTACCCGTGGTTACGTAGACCCAAATTCACCTTGTAACCTAAGTTATTGTTTTTAGCTGTCGTTCCTGCCGGCAACGTTAGAAAAGTTTACGTCCTTATAATTTAACAAACAGATATTTCATATATAAATAAACAAACACAATAACAAGGTGGCAATTCGAAAGGTAGAAATAAGCTGAGGTAAATACCTATTTAAAATATCACTATCACAGTATCAGTCATGTTACTCTCGATAGAGCCGCTGGGTATGGGGAGTATCTATGTAATGCGTCTTTTGATATCGGTTGTAAGAGTGTTTAGAAGCTGAAAGCACGTGTCAAATTTATAAACGTCAACGTTTAATTGCTAAACACTATCCACCATCGTGCTGCCGGGCATGGTTGGCATGGAGGCACGTTTTCAAGCTATTGGCGGGAAAGTTGTGTTTACCGGCTGAACTCGGCATTGGAAGTGTACTTCGACGGTGTGAGGCGTTGTCAGAAGGTGTAAATGGTTTATTTAAACACGTGAACATGTAAACACGAGTGAGTGCCTTTATGTTGAAGATATAGTCCAAATTCAACACAGGGCAATAACGAGATTGAACACATTGCCAAGTGGGCCTTGCTTAAATAATAAACTCTCGCATTTGAAATAAGCCACGGCTGTTATTATTGTAAACAGATTTATAAACAAATTATAAATGTGTGTAACGCAAGTACGTGTATTGTATTATAATGTTGTGGTTGCAAATTAAATAAAACATTCCTAGGTTGCCTAACTTGAACAAACTGGCATGTGTACATTCAGACATGGAGCTTGGATTCAGGGTGCCGAATTTAGAAACAGAGCTCTTAGTCTTAAGGACGCACACTGCACATTGAACTTCCGTCATACGTAGACATCGCAGATTCGTAGAAATCGCAGTTCAGGTGGCGTCAAGGACATACTATCCTTATAAGCTTATAAGCAAATTTCTGTGGGTTTCTTTATCATGGTAAAGGAGTTCTGCAAAAGTATTTAGAAAGGTCAAAAATCGCCTCTTTGTATTCTGGAACTGGTCGCCAGGAAGTCTAAAATGTAGGGCAGCACTTACGATCATTTAGGGGATCAGTCACACAGATAATACACGGTGGTAACATATGTTTTGTGACATACTTGTAGGATTCCAAGGATGCCCTGCGCAGTTCAGAATCAACTTGCACTGGCATTGTCATGGTCTTATGTTGTGATTTAATAAGCACGTACATTGAATATTAGCGCCAAACGCGTTGTCCATTCTAGACAGATTAGTAAAGCGTGGTTTAACGTATGTATCTTTCACACCAAATAATCACTCTCGGGTAGGTCAGCCGGGTGATGTCTGCATAGTACGTAATGCTTTCACCAGGGGATCCCAAGTTGGGAAAGATGCACTGAACCCCGTGATCGTGGAACAGTTTATTCAAAATAAGCTCGATTTAGTAAATAGACACATTCGGGACGGGAAAAAGCATTGAAGTATCACACGTTACTCGCGTGAAAAGTTAAGTTCTCAAGCTGAGTGTGGGAAAAGAAATACCAAATCATATTGGCGTACAACTTATACCAACTTTGCTATTTCCTTATTGACTAGACATCAAAAAAAGTATAACCCCCTAGAAACCGAATAACAACATTTTGGCTTAGCGACATGGCAAATCAGGAGCACGCATTGCTTCAATTGATGTTAATGGATGGAAAGAAAGCATGCTAACACATGTAAATTGTTAGATTAGAAAAGGAAGTTAATTGTTAGATTAGAAAAGGAAGTTAATTGTTAGATTAGCAAATGAAGTTATCCACTTCTTAGGCGAATATAAATTCATACGACATGGAAATCACGTAATTGAGCTGACGTACTTTAGCAATTAAAGCAAACGAGAATTTGCAACAGACACCTGTTGACTATATGTTACTAAGAACGCAAAACTGGCTCAGATCTTGTGTATTCCTTTCAGCTGATGGCAGAGGACATGTCTGAGTTGACGGCGACAGTCTCGATCTATCGGGAGAACAAAGGAAAGCGCCTGCTACTCATGAAGGCAGAACTTGAGAATGCCTCAATCAGCGGTGACATGGGTGGGGAAAGGAGGAGCAACTATCTGCAGGACCTTCACTTGGTCGGCATTATCACCCGGGCTGTACTATATATCACCCGTTTATACTATAGCTTGGAAAGCGTACGTCACAAGTAAATATAGATTGTATTGCAGACCGCTTAACAAGTTGCAAAATAACAATGCTGCAGCTCGCTAATGATGTTGTTATCAGTCTAAGGCCGCGTTCGCATTGGACTTAATATTGTCAAATGTTACGGTACGAGATTGTCAAAGTTCACGGTGTTGAATCCTCCGCTAGAAGCTTGGGCCTGTAGATCTTACTGTTGCGGAGGGTAAAATGGACAATTTGACAATGTTACCGCCTGTCCGCATTGGATTTAATTTGGTTCTCCGTAGGTTTTACCAAAAAAAAGTCCAATGCGAACGCGGCTATGGTTGTCACTCACAGTTCTCACCTGCGAGCACAAGTACTTTATGTGAGACGGTATTTTTCTGTCAGTTGCAGATACGGACAGACTCATTGGGATTTTGCAGGGGCTGTGAAATCCTCACAATTCGAGCGATTCACAATACATAGAAGCTGCCGTTGGAGGCGCAAATCCTGCTATACCCGCAGTGCATCATGGAGAAAAGTCGACATCAGTTTGAAAAACGGTATTCATTTTGCATGAACTCATCAGTTTTTAAGTCTTTTTGGACGCGCACGACTAAAGTTCCAATTTTTTTCTGCAAATAACAATGTTTTAATCAACGACGCTTCCAGATACATTTATGTTTGTGTTGTACCTCGCGTGAACAATGAAGAATATATATTTCACTACAGTATGATGTACGGAAGAAGTCGACCGTAAAGTTTAAAAGTGGCTCTTTTGAGTCAAACGCTTGGTGGCGCACTGCATTGTGAATCGCCCGAATTTGATCAGGATAATTATTGTACTTATGCATCAAGACTGTAACCGGAGTACCCCAATCTCCGGCAATGAAACATAACGAGAAACAACAAATATTTAAAAAAAAATAAAAAAAAAAAAAAAATAAAAAAATATGGTTTGGGTTTTGTTGGGGTTGTTTTTTCCCTCTGTGACCGGGCTTGGCCAGGTGGTCACGAAAGGTGACCAGTTACCGTGGCCAGGCCTTGTCACGGGGTGTTCCGGGACGGGCCTCGAGACCCCGGGGACCACGGGGATCTCGGCGGAGTAACCATCCGCCGACTGGGCAGCTGACCCAACCTCGCTCAGTCCCGGGAATACCCATGGTAGTTAATCGGGAATCTGTTGTTGGCATGCGTTTATAAGCCCCTTCTGGGGGAATACCTGTTAATAGAGTATCGAAGTCAATACGTCATCTTTTGGCTGTCAAAGTTACTCAACCTTTTCCATGTGCTTTCGCAATGGACGTTTCAGTCGACTAGTAGGACAACTGACGTCATACTTCGGTACTCTATTGCCTATCCGCTGTTTGAAGTGGGCAAGTTTGAAGTTTACTGATATGTTTAGAAAAAGTTAACTACTTAACAAAAACTAAAACCAGTGATTTTGTGGATGTAAGTTGCTAATGATAATATTATGTGATACAATTATAGTGAACGAATAATTGAGACGTCCGACTTGAAAAATAAAAGTTTGGAGGCAAGGTCAACGAACTTTTGGATCGTGAGTCTTTGTACAAGCTGTTTATGTGCGTAGAGGCATAAACTTAATTGTACAAGCCACGATACTAGACCACAGGGCATGGCCGATTATCTTGCACTTTCTTGACGCATATCGTGAATCTATATAAATCTTACTTTAAACTACTTAGCAAGTTGTTGGGAAACTCACAAATAAAATCCCCAGACGATCTGCGAACCAGTACTCGATAAAATCTTCATTTAAAATTCATGTTTTCCCCGTTTCGATGCACAAAACTGCCCAGTAAACAATTACGTCATTATTTTTCAACGACCAATCAACGAGGCCCTTTTGTCGTGGTGCGGTACGTTTGTGCGAATAGTGGGCAAATGGACCAATAGCGGGCGCTGTAAAATAGAGCGAGCGTAGGCGCTGTTTACAGCAAGATGGCCGACGACACGAGCTGCTCAGATGACAGCGATTCGAACACGAAAAAGTGTATTATGCACGTTTCAGATGCAGATTCCAGGGTTTTGTCGTTCACTGAAAAAGGTTGGAACAAATTCCACGCTTGTGCCGATAGGTGGAAGAATGTTTCTACTTCTACCAAAGCAGAAATCGTCGAAAAAAGCGGAGATGATCATCGGCATTCCAATCGTACACGCACTGGTTGATGTACGGCCGGAATCAGTGTCAAAGGTATGTGATGATGTAGTTGAGTAGATTCCGTTAAAAAAAAGGAATAGGGCTTTTTCAGAATTAATTTGTCTTAATCCAAGAACCACCTATTCCTTCTATGTCCCCATAGATTGTGTAATTTGCACTAAACATGTTTTAAATGGAGATTAAAAAGAGTTATGACCATTGTTGACAATTTCTGTCGGGTCATAATTCGGAACCCATAATTCTTACTCTTAGAGGGTTTTTATACCTCAAGCGATCTTCTTCAATTCCACAAGGGCAAAATAAAATAGTTCTGCTTCCAGCTCTAAATAGGCATGCAACTTGGTCACATGGAAATTGAAACTAGGGTAGGAACAAAAATATACATGTAACTTGTCACTAGTAGTAGTAGTAGTACTGAAAGCAGTTACTTTATATTAGGGGGACAACAATTTAGGGGGGGGGGGAGAGGGACATTTATATAGTACATTTTCCAGTACATTTTTCTATTCTTAACCTGGAAGCTCATATAACGTCCTTATTTGTCAGTATTTTTTATTTCCTTGCCTTTTTTTTCCTGGAAAAAAACAAACAAAAAACCTGCCTGCTTGTCTAATTGTATTCCTTTACCCCCTCACTGTCAATATTTATGTTTTGTTTACATTTCGTTTTTTCCCTCCAATTGTATTTATTTACTTTCCTGTGATTACACAATGTCCAGAATAGTATAATAGTACGAGTTGAAAGAGGAAATGTTACATTCTACGAGGCGAAGCAAGAATGCAAAATTTATGAAGGATATTTTGCATGACGGAGCAAGAAAAATATAATAAAAATACATAGAGCAGGGGTCGGCTGGAGATACAATGTAGTCTTCCTCTACACATTTAAGGTTTTAGTCAGGGTTCCATAGTTTTAAAGTTAAATCAATGTGAAAAATACGGCATTCCTGGAACCTGTACTTTGGAAAGAATGTTTTTCTCATAAACAAAATGCATTCCATGTTTGTGTTTATACCTGTGTCTTTAATAAATTGTGGACAGATATGCTCCACTTTATAGAGTGGAGTGATAGATCTGTCCAACATTTTTAGATGTTGTTGTATTTATAGTTTTACCCATTATTAATTTATCTCCAGATTTCCATTCATCGGGCACTCTATTTATAAATATTCCCATTTCCCTCCCCCCCTCCAAATATTCTCAGATGCAGATACGACGGAAAAAGACACATGCGAATGCAGCACTGAGCCCTCAGGAAGAAAACTGCGTTCAACCTCTGGCTTCTTTCCAAGAAACCAACAAAAACTTAACAATACTGCCACGTATATGCAACATCTGCAAAAAGACAGAGGTGGAGGTTTGGACAAGAAGACCCGAACAACTGTCCTTGACAAACTTTCACATTGCCAGACGCTAACTGCAGGAAAGCTTCTGGAAGCAGCGAGGAAAAAAGATCAGTGGGTGCTCTCACAGATCGAGGGAAAGGATCTTGTCACCACAGAAACATTGTATCACACAGTCTGCTTTCCATCCGACTCTCCTTAATAAAATCTCAGCTGGAAATGGGCAAAATGTTTGTTATAACATAATTGTGTATGTAAATCAGTACGAGTTGTTGTTCACCCACTCAAATGTACATTGTTAAAGACATGGACAAATTTAAGTTTTACTGTTAAGAATAAACATGTATCAAAGGCTAAAGCTGGAAAACCCTCTGGTCGTGTATATATTTTTTTCATACAATTTAGATTTCGATTTTTACCCCCCCCCAAAAAACCCCAAAAAACCACAAATACTTAACAGAAAAAGAAAAAAGAAAATGACACTTTATCCAAAAGTTAAAAATATGGCAATAACAAAATGAAAATTTGTATTGGGACATCAAACCACACCCTAATTCCTCCTAATCGAATTCTGTCTCTGTATAGTCCCTTTTTAGCAAGCAACAGCAATGAGCAATCAATTCCCATTGAAAATGTACACAGCTTTCCAATCCTGGTCAATAGAGGGCGCCCTCTATATACAGGTCATTAAAAATGCAAATATTTAATTAACTGGTGAACTTGCGATTGGGGATTTTGGTTTTTCGTGATCCACATGATCCCAGCTAACAGACTGCAGTGATTCCACTTAGATTCAAGAGGTGCGCCAAGGAAATCAATTTCTGAGCACATTTTGCAGCCATGCCCTGTGGTCTATACAGTCAAAATCGAAACGTACCAGTGTATCAATGTACCAAGCACGTCTGGAAATGTATACAATTGGGAAGGCGCATTCTTGGTGACCGACATCGCTCAGCGTGTGAGCGTGCGCTGGCTAGCGGGTGAATAACAGTAAGGTAACAATCGATCACTTGCTCCAAACAATTTTCGCTGGTCGGACGCTCTCCCAACCCGCCCACCCCAAGTTAGAGTTTGGCGGGGATATCCCACAATAACAAAGCGCCCGTTGAAACGGGAGCCAAAAAGAGGGTTATACAAAATAATTGTTTTCACCTAGTTTTTATTCTATGCTAGTTTGTAGGTGTATGGAATGGTTGGTGTGAGATTAGTACAAAACCACAATCAACTGGTTTATATAATTAATTGGACATATTGGTTAGTTGAGTGACCTATGGAGGGAAGAATTTTGTTGGTTCGTTTTCGGCTTGACAGGTGGTTCCCCCTAATAGGTCCTAGTTTTATGATTTGGTTGGTTGGTTTGGGCTTGATATACTGGGACCTATGGGGGGAAGAATTTTGTTGATTCATTTTAGGCTTGACAAATGATTCCCTCAATGGGTCCTAGTTTGATGATTGGTTGGTTGGTTTGGGCTTGATATGGTTGGTTGGTTTGGGCTTGATATTGGTTGGTTGGTTTGGGCTTGATATTGGTTGGTTGGTTTGGGCTTGATATACTGGGACCTATGGGGGAAGAATTTTGTTGGTTTGTTTTAGGCTTGACAAATGATTCCCACTAATGGGTCCTAGTTTGATGATTTGGTTGGTTGGTTTGGGCTTGATATTGGTTGGTTGGTTTGGGCTTGTTATTGGTTGGTTGGTTTGGGCTTGATATTGGTTGGCTGGTTTGGGCTTGAAATAGACGGTGTGCCCTCTGACGTCACGTGTTTGCATCTGTGTTCGGTTGTGCCCGGCTCACGCGCGCGTCGTGTTTTGCTTGGGGGGCGACGTCGCGGGTCAGATCGCCTTTGAATTAGGTGACCTCTGATGTCGTCACTTGACTAGATTGTGTGGGGCGTGATGCGTGAGCGTGTTGCCGGGCGCATTTGGGTACGGATGTGAACAGGGGGCACATGGTCTATACACTTTTAATATTGTGCCAATTGCACTGATCTACGGAGTTGTAACTTGGTTGCCACTGTAAGGTGGAGCCGGATGGGAATTTCCCCTTTTCTTTTTCCTCCCAAAAGGTTTTTTTTGCGGGTTTTCGCCCATCTCGTAAATCAGAATTGGTTTTAGTGTATTGGAATCTTGTAAATATCCTTGTACATCTGTAAATATTCTGTAACTTTCTGTAAATGTTGTTGTAATTTTGTGTACTGTTATTTTATTTAATGATGTGTGCAGGGCCCCAATGCAAACCAGTTTTAAACTGGTTGGGCACACCCTGGGTAAAGAAATGACACAGTCCCCCATTTGGGTCCTGGTTTGATGATTACTGGTTGGTGGGTTTAAGCTTTGGCATCCCTGCCTTTGGGGCTAGTGAGGAAAGATGAATAATAGTACTATTAACACTTAATTTGTCTCTATACCAGGACAATTAAAGTTAACTCTATTCATCGATTTTATGACCATCTCAAGGCAACTGGTGTTGTCTGGTGGGGTTGTTTTTTTCCCTCTGTGCCCGGGCTTGGCCAGGTGGTCACGAAAGGTGACCAGTTACCGTGGCCAGGCCTTGTCACGGGGTGTCCCGGGACGGGCCTCGAGACCCCGGGGACCACGGGGATCTCGGCGGAGTAACCATCCGCCGACTGGGCAGCTGACCCAACCTCGCTCAGTCCCGGGAATACCCATGGTAGTTAATCGGGAATCTGTTGTTGGCATGCGTTTATAAGCCCCTTCTGGGGGAATACCTGTTAATAGAGTATCGAAGTCAATACGTCATCTTTTGGCTGTCAAAGTTACTCAACCTTTTCCATGTGCTTTCGCAATGGACGTTTCAGTCGACTAGTAGGACAACTGACGTCATACTTCGGTACTCTATTGCATATCCGCTGTTTGAAGTGGGCAAGTTTGAAGTTTACTGATATGTTTAGAAAAAGTTAACTACTTAACAAAAACTAAAACCAGTGATTTTGTGGATGTAAGTTGCTAATGATAATATTATGTGATACAATTATAGTGAACGAATAATTGAGACGTCCGACTTGAAAAATAAAAGTTTGGAGGCAAGGTCAACGAACTTTTGGATTGTGAGTCTTTGTACAATACTCTTTGCAAATTGAAGGTTTTTGCAGGAATGAGGTCACTTGGAAGTTGATGCATCAGATGAATTTGCAGGATTTAGGTTACCTTTGAAGATTTTAAGAATTGAGGTGATTGTGTTTTTGTTAATGACTTCTCTATCATTGTATCAGTTAAATTGTCTATCCGTCAATGAACTGTCCACCAAGACATGAGTGGTTGATGTCCAGTCTATTTGCTACATCTAAGTAGTCGGCGTCGTCAGCCTCAAAGTTATCGATAAAACGATTTAGATTAACGTCCGAGACTCGTCTGTATCTCCCTCTTGCAGCCATTATTGGAAAAATTTAGGGGGCATAAAGTAAAATCTAGCTATAGGATGCGATCGTGGCAAATGCTGAGCAAAGAAAGATTTTTTTCTTCAACTTAGTGGTTTATATAGCATTTATTTGGTAGTTTCAAAGACGAGACCACCTGGTTTAATTCCCCATATGTTACTTGTGATAACACAAAAAATGGATTACAATGCTTGACCAGTCGTTAATGCGTAGAAAATCGGCTGCACATTTAGCGAAATTGATTGTTGATAAATTAAAAGAAAAACATGATTGCGGGTGTGCATTCAAATTCGCGCGAAAATGAATTATCAATATACTAAATTCAGTGCACATTCGGGAAATCGTTTGCTGATTTTTTACGACTGGATGCACCATTATGCAAAAACGAATTCTCAATTGTTAAATAGAAAACGGGAATGTGAACGTTCATACTATTTCGCACGAAAACGAATGCACTAGTTACAAAATTATGTGCACATTTCGCGATATCGTCCGGGAAAACCTATAGTTAAAACAATGCCTTATATGACTAATTAACATTATTGGGTCCAATATTCAATGTATCTAACTCGGACCAATATATAATGTACCCAACTCGAAAAGAAACCGTACCATAGATGCCTTTTAAGAACAATGCCATTGCCGTGGCTAAGAATCTTGTGTCAAAGAGCCTGCTCACAACATGCACTTATACTGCACCTCTGTTAACCAGTTCGCGCCGGGATTATTTTAACATCGCCGAGCCGAGGGGCGGGATTATTTTTAACGAAACTCGATCCGAAGCGTGTTCAAGCTGATAGTGCCGGGAAGCACACCCACGCATTTCCGGCCTTGCTCGCTGCTGGCATACATTTCCGAACTTGAACTTGGCGTGTTTATGCGTCATCCGTTTTGAATCTGGTTAATATTTCTTTAATCAAAGTAAGAATTGTGCTAGACAATTCGGAAACGAAATTAAGATGTCGTTATAAGAAATGTCTGTGACATCAGTGTAAAAAGAACTGGGAAAACCTTGATTATTATCCACCTGCAAATGAAATAAAATGTAGATAGGAACTATTCCGTGATAAAAAGTTGTTCTTAGATGTCCTATTCGAAACCTCACAAAACAATTTATATGCCTGTCTAAAAAACGATAAGCTGCGATTTGCAACAGTGTAACCTTAAATAAACTCAAACAAATTTACAAAAAAACGTGTTTTATTAGCAAGACGACAGTCAGCGGTTGGAGTTCATGGACGGGAAAATACATCAAATGTCTGCAGGCCAATTGGGTTAGACATTCCCTAAAAGCGGGAGTTTCAAACACTGTCTCTAGTTTTGGCGACGCGATGACTGGTTTTTGTATTGCAACAGTGGTCTGTTGTTTTTAGTTTACTCAATGATTGATGATTACCGGTAATAACATATGCCGTCCCCTTTTTTCTCCTTTTTGGGAAGGGGAGCAGGGCATATTTTCTGTGCTATATTATGCACTTCATCAGTCACCATTCTTTCAGTTTACTTTTGTTTTTCCTTGTTTTTATTTGTGTGTCGGTTTATATGCAAGATGGCAATGAAACATTGCGGCTTTTGGGGGTATTAATCGAAAGGAGGGTATCTTGACTTATTTATTTTGTTTTAGTCTTGAGATCCATTTCTTAGATCAATGTTTTGTTCTTCCAATAGTTTCAATAGGATTTGCACATTCTCCTCATCCAGATTGTTTTCCTCTTGGGTGGATTGTGGAGATGCTTTAGTCCTAGATCGAACAAGTTCATCTTTTATGTTTTTGTGCCGTTTGTATGCCAAGTGGGTTGAGTATCAAATAGCCTGTACGTGTATTTAGGTATTCGTTTTCACTAATCCAGGGCCAGTGTTTGAGGAGGGCCCGTTTGAGAGCTGGGTGCCCGACTCGTAGGTAGTATGATTGGACGAATACTAGTGGGGTATTTTTATTTTATTTTTTATCTCACGCTTAGATTCCGCGGAAGTCTTGCCCCTTTGAGGATGAAGGGCTAGGTCTTTGTTTGTGTAACCGCGCTTTTTAAGTTTGTCTTTGAAGAATTCAACCCTCTCCTCAAAGTCTTTTAAATGGGTACATATACGTTTGTATCTAGTCACTTCGCCCTTGATTAAGCCGCCAAATACCGACTTAGGGTGTGCTGAATCTCTCTGCTGTATACAAGACTCGCTGCAAGGTGCACCAAACTCCTCTCCTTAATAATATGAAACTTTAATTTGGGACATCTCACTTCACTGGGGTAACTAGTCAAGGTACATGTAGGCTAACTATGTTTTATCACTCCTTAAACAGAGACATCATTTATGTTGTTTTATGTTATATGTATATCTCTGGGGTGGTTGTTAATCAATTTTTATCCTATATCACAAGAATTTACATTTTTCTACTTCCATTGTAATTATGAGCATTTTGACACCAAGATCATACAAGTACCATATGTTGTTGCCGAGATACAATTTATAGTGTTTTAGTCCAGGGTCAATGACCTTTGACATCTGCTCTTAGAATAAATAATAACTCCCATACCGGCCACGTAAGTTAAAATTAGCCTCTTCGATTTGTTTGTGCTCATTTTTATTTAATGGTAATTTTCCTGTTATAAATATGACATCTTAGTAATAAAATTGTTTTTGACCTTTGACCTCATTTTCGGAGATCAGAATTTGGTCCCAAAGGTCAATAATTATTTGATGTCATCTTCTTTTGTAATTCTGTGCTTTTTGACACCAAGATCATATATATACCATATTTTGTTGCTGAAATATAATTTTTAGTGATTTAGGCAGGGGTCAATGACCTTTGACCTCTAATACAAAACTTTCCCCAACCCCTATCCTCCTTCCTTTTTTTGTTAGTTGTCCATACCCATACCCACCAAAATCAATTGAAATTAGCTTCTTTAAAAAAAAATCACAGATTGGCTCAATATAGGCCCTATGGCTAATTTAGGGTTACTAACCTCAATTTGTACCCATAACACATCTTGCAATACCTGCATACCAGACTTGTTCTTACGATAATAGAGGGTCCTAAAAACTGCACATTCAATGTGACGCAACATAACACCAGATGGCGTCATCACAATACATTTCTTCTTGGACCATTTGTTAGTGGTGGTCTAATTGTGTGCCATATCTTAACTCGATCGGATTTACTAAAGTGCCAAAGTGTATTGGTTGCCCAAACATCTGGGGAAAACTTTGCGTGTATATACGTACTCTGGCGCGAACTGGTTAACGCAGACATAGAGGTTTCCGACGTCCCAAGCCCCAATCGACCCTGTAGTTAACCTTCCTTCCTCGTCCATATCAGATGCTGAACACAAACTTATCTCCAAGTTTCTCAGCGTTTGTCCCACTCCTCATACTGTTAACCAGGGCAAGCTCAGCCAAGATCTCACGGAATACTATCGCAGGATCGGTCTCCGTGAGTTTTTCCCTTGATTCTGACATTTTTAACCCAGAACGCTTCCGTGTCAAGAGTGCGTGGGAACCCCCCCCCCCCCCCCCCCCCCCCCTCTCCAAAATACCAGCCCTTGAGACATACGTTCAAACTGTCAACTCAGAACTTCACTAAAAGTCACTAACCCTGGTAACTTCTCCCACTGTTCCGGTCAGGCAACCTGGGCAATGGTGTTTAATCTGCAATACATTACTTGTTACCTGCAAAAATACCTGTCCATAAAAGCGTCCAGCCAAGTGAAACGCGAGCCACAATGTTTGCCACATTTGACCCGGATAGTTGGAGCAAAGATCTGACAAAGAACGGTAACATATGGCTTTTTTTTTTACTTTGAAATACCCAGGTTCTTTCGCAGCGAATGCAACAGCTCCATTCAAAGCTAATTGGTCGTTTAACACGTTTGATACGTTTTGTACATGTACAACTTGTACTTGTGTGCACTTGCACATGTACATACATGTAAACTCATCACAAAAAGTATCGAGACACTTAAAAATGATCCAATAATTAACGGCCCGAAAGGGGATGGATTAATCTAACCAAACAACCCAGTGCATAATTTTGTGATGCGTATTTTGACACCTCAATGGCTGAGATGCGATCATGTTGCGGAGCGGAGTTATTGTCATTTCAATGGTCGTAGGTCCAGTTTCAAAAGTGACAATCATCCCTATAGACGATGTGCCCTCTGACGTCACGTGTTTACATTCAAATGTGCCCTGCAATATGCGCACGCATCGTGTTTTACATAAATTTGGTTAAGAGGCGACATCAGAGGTCAAATCATTTAAAGGTGGTCTGACCTGTGGCGTCACTCCTTCAACAACATTTTATGCAAAACACGATGTGTGCGCATATTGCCAGGCACATTTGAATATAGATGTAAACAGAGGGCACATGCTCTATAGAGATTATCTTATTGGTTGATCAATTAACATCAACATAATCAATACAAACCTGCTTCTATAGGGATACTTCTACAGTATACATGTACATTTGCATCGAAACCAGATGCAACGCGAAGTAGTCAGTGTGTTAAACCTATGCATATGCATGTTTATGCAAAGTCCTGAATGTTAATCTCCAAGAAGTGCTTGAAAAAGCAACCTTTCATTTAATAGAAAACATTAGATTATTCAATGTTGTTTGTTTATTTTTTTTGAAGTTCTTTGCAATTGAATGATTTCTATTGCAATTAGTTCTAGGTCTTAACGTATAATTGACCGGACTTTTAGGCCAACTCGATTTAGGATCCTAACCACGGGAACCCCAGCTCCCGCGGTGGATATAAAGCAAAAGTTCGAATATTTCCATTTGGTTCGCTTCTCCGCATGTTCTCAGTTATTACTTGGAGGCGAAACCAAATCCGGAGACGAAGCTAAGGTTTTGAAAAAAACTGCCCGTGGTTTCCGTCACGTTGAAATTAATGTGCACATGCTCAAAAACCACCTAAAACGAAAGGACTTGTGAGTTTGCTGCCATCATACAACACCATACGCAAAAGAGGGGTGCGGGCGCAATTTTGCAGTATGTTTTGACTTCACTGTTGGCAAGAGCAAAAAGGGGTGCGAGCAAGCAAAAGAGGGGTGCGGGTGCAAATTTGCAGCATGTTATGACTTTACTGTTGGCAAGAGCAAAAAGGGGTGCGAAAAAGCAAAAGAAGGGTGCGGGCGCAAATTTGCATTATGTTTTGACTTCACTGTTGGCAAGAGCAAAAAGGGGTCCGGGGCCCGTTTAAGGGCTCCGGAAAATTTTGTATTTTATACGTTTTTTGGTGCAATCTGAGGCGATTCTTGGGCTTTTTCCTCTGATTTTTTTAGCAACAGTTTTAATAATGATATGGAGATAAAATGAAGAATTATGGAAATTTTAATGGAGAACACATTTTATATATAAAAATAAATATAGGCCTATACTATATATAAATTTATATATGAATGTGGGGCACACCTAAAACTGGAAAATGTGAGCGCGAAGCGTGGGGTCTGGGGCCCGCTTAAGGGCCCGGAAAATTTCGGACTCTATATGGTTTGTGGTGCAATCTGAGGCGATTTCTGGCCATTTCCCTCCGATTTTTTTGGAAAAATGTAAAATAAATATATGGAGATAAAATGGAGAATTATTGAGATTATAACAGAGATTGTATATACATTTTATATAAATATAATCCATATACATGTACATTTATTGATGAATGTGGGGCACACCCGAAATTGGAAAATGTGAGCGCGGGGCGCGAAGCCTTTACGGCATGGGGTCCGGGGCCCGCTTAAGGGCCACGGGAAATGTTGGATTCTATATGCTTTGTGGTGCAATCTGAGGCGATTCTTGGCCTCTTTCCTCTGAATTTGTTAGCAACAGTTTTAAAGATTATATGGGGATAAAATGGAGAATTATGGAGATTATAAATATGTTATAAATATATAATATTTATAAGTTTATATTTGAATGTGAGCCACACCCAAATCTGGATATAGCAAAACTGATGAGCTTTCGGACAATGTCCCAGCTTAGGTTGCCTTCTTATTCCTCCATGGTTGGACAAACCATAGCTCCATGAACAAATCAACCAACTAACATTCTTACACAAGGTCATTAACAACATAAACATTCATCCAGATATACTGCAATAAAATGGTAATTGGCAAAGGAGGGGACAGTATACTGCCAATCAATGGCCACATGTCCACCATGCAGGCGCGGGATTATTTATCGAACCTCGATGCCAGGTAGTCCGAGTATCATACGTTGGTTAACAGAGCCACCTCTGATACCAACGAGCGGCTAGATGCGCGCCAGGCGGGTTCAGGTTGTCTTCTGCGGATAACACCAATGTCCGGCCTCGATGTCTCGCTGCGAGTAGAGACCCTGAGAGGGCTTCATGTGCATGGACAAATTGAACGGGTGCGGGTCTCAAATTGGGGTTCTATGGATTGTAACCCTTTTTTGTCATTATAGTTTTATGCCAAAAATTTGACACAGCAGATCCTCCGATCCGATCCTCCTTCCTTCTTTTTCTCTCACCTCCCCCTCTTCCCCCCCCCCCCCCCCCCCCCCCCGCCCGTTGTTTTTTTACTCATTTTACCCAAGGGGCACGTGCCCCCGCGCCCCCCCCCCCCCCCCCCTGGATCCGCGGCTGTACAATTCCTCTATGATACAACTCACAAGTACAGTATCACACCATATCGTATTACGTGTAGGTACATGTGATAACACCATAGACATGGATTTTTTCCTCCATGTCTATGGTAACACGAAGTATGAATATCGTTCTCGCTCCGTGTACGGAAAAAACAAAGCACTTGCATATTAGTTTGTTCAGTGTTGATTGTTGTCATATTAAAAAAAGGTACCAACTGCTGTGACCAATTCGAGAAAAATAATTACGAACAAAAGCAGTGGAGCTACATTCGGTAATAAAGGCATCTTCCTTTCAGTGGTAGTCTGAACAATAAGCACTCCTCCTAACGACAACAAGAACAAACCTAGAGAAAACAAACCACTTGCAATATTTGGTTCAGTTACTTGTTGTCATATTAAAAAACAAAAACCAACTGCTGCGACCAATTCCACGCTCTTTGATATTTACTAAAAAAATCGGAACAATACGCACTCCTCCTAACGA
This sequence comes from Crossaster papposus, assembly GCA_037893245.1. Taxonomy (NCBI): domain Eukaryota; kingdom Metazoa; phylum Echinodermata; class Asteroidea; order Velatida; family Solasteridae; genus Crossaster; species Crossaster papposus. Next base: position 1,883,756 of record JBAIAA010000474.1, read on the forward strand.
CAACAAGAACAAACCTAGAGAAAACAAAACACTTGCAATATTTGGTTCAGTTACTTGTTGTCATATTAAAAAAAAAAAAACTGATGCGACCAATTCCACGCTCTTTGATGTTTACTCAAAAAATCTGTTATGAAAAAGGTAGTAGAGCTACCATTAAGTAAAAAATGCATCTTCCCTTTTAGCGGCAGTCTGAACAATAAGCACTCTTCCTAACGAAAACAAGAACAAACCTACATGTAGCGATACTGGGTTAGTTTCAGCGGACATATTGTTGCATCAAAATTCATACTAATGTAACCGATGTGGAAGGTTAAAAGGAGGAACGTGACGCAGATTTTGGGTTTTCCTTTGAAAATATATAATTTTATTAGATTTCTTGACAAAGTACAACATTTATTTACAATTTAATTAATTTTTTTGAATAATTTTGGCACAATCACGTGCGACTTCAATTTTTTAAATATATAGCACAATCACATGCCACTTATCTCAATAAAACTAATAAAGAAGAAAAACGACAACCATACAATGGGTATTATTATCTAATACAGACTTGTCTGCTACAGCCAAATGGGTTGGTGTTACATGTAGGAAGCTATCTGCATTTAGCCAAACGACTGTCGCAGTCCCAACTCACATGCCTGTGCCCATATCCACACACTACCCGCTAGAAGAGCTAACATTATCAAGTGACATAAAAACACTGGCCAGCGGACCAGGAAGCAACACTGGAATGTCAAGAACCCGCTTAGGAATGCAGTTTCATTGTGGATCACACACAATGACGAGTATAGAGGGCGCAAAGGTCAGCGCTAGTTACATGCAAATTAAGTGCCAGGCAGCGCACGAAAGTCTGGCTGGTCACACTAATAAAGTGAAGGCTGCAAGATAATTACTTCAAGTTCCTAAACCTTCATTAAAGGCATAACATTACAAATTTTCAAACACAATAAACAATATATATTCCCCCCCCCCCCCCCCCCAACAAAAAAAAAAATAATAATAAACAAACCCTTTTTAAAGTTAGATTTGTTTTGTAATTTTACAACATGACTCGAACATGCTAATAAAGATATTTTTTATCAACAGTATTACCAGAACTTAATAACCACTCCTCTAAACAAATATTAACGAGAAAACTCTCACAACACTGATATATTTGGGAGGGGTATATTGTTACTTTTCTTGCTTAACAGCAAATAAAATTGCAAATAAACTACCTGACAAAAGTTTCTATTGACCCAATCCTCTAAATTCATTTGCGCAGTTTAGAGGACTTTAGAGGATTTTTAGAGTATTTTGGTTGAATGGCAAAAAGTGCCAGTTGGGTCGAGGTCGTAGTCTGTGCACAGCATTCTTTAATTTGTAGTCGAGCCTGCATTATGCTCAATATCATCCACACTGCTTCTGAATGTCATTGGTACGGACTCGACCCATTTCAGTTATAGGTGGAGGATTTAGGCAGGGTTTACCCCTCCACACGACAAATTCAAGAAATGTTGGTTTTAGTGGATCGAAGATGAATTCAATTTTGACATGATGATATTTGGAGGACTTTGCAGGATTGAGGATGGTTCCAAGCTAAAAGGGCCTATGGGGTCATTACTCGGACACTATCGATAGAAGTGACATTTAATTGATTGTACACGAACCATCGGTGCCGATAGTTCGTGTACATGTTCGAGGAAAATACTCCATGTCTATGGTGTTATCACATGTACCTACACGTAATACGATATGGTGTGATACTGTACTTGTGAGTTGTATCATAGAGGAATTGTACAAGCGCGGATCCAGGGGGGGGGGGGGGGGGGCACGTGCCCCCCGGGTAAAATGAGTAAAACACACACAAAACGGGCGGTGGGGGGAAAAGAGGGGGGGGGGGGGGGGGTAAGAGGAAAAGGAGGAAGGAGGATCGGATCGGAGGATCTGCTGTGTCAAATTTTTGGCATAAAACTATAATGACAAAAAAGTGTTATCAATCCATGGAACTCCAGTTTGCGACCCGCACCCGTTCAATTTGTCCATGCACATGAAGCCCTCTCAGGGTCTCTACTCGCAGCGAGAGATCGAGGCCGGACATTGGTGTTTTCCGCAGAAGACAACCTGAACCCGCCTGGCGCGCATATAGCCGCTCATTGGTATCAGAGGTGGCTCCGTTAACCAACGTATGATACCCGGACTACCTGGCATCGAGGTTCGATAAATAATCCCGCGCCTGCATGGTGGCATATGAAGCACGATATGTGGCAGAGAACCCCCCCCCCCCCCCCCCCCCCCCCACCCCCCACCCCCCACCCCCCACCCCCCCCCCCCCCCCCACCCCCCCCCCCCCCCTCTTTTGTGTTGACCATTGTGTTCCCGGAATCTCCTTTTAGGTTTCAAGGGGGGGGGGGGGGTTAGGTTACAATAGTGTTGAGTGCGTATAAAGTATAGGGATAAGAGGGGGATACCCCTCTGCCACATATCGTGTTGGGTATACATGGTGGACATGTGGCCATTGATTGGCAGTATACTGCCCCCCTCCTTTGCCAATTACCCTTTTATTGCAGTATATCTGGGTAAATGTTTATGTTGTTAATGACCTTGTGTAAGAATGTTAGTTGGTTGATTTGTTCATAGAGCTATGGTTTGTCCAACCATGGAGGAATAAGAAGGCAACCTAAGCTAGGACATTATCCGAAAGCTCATCAGTTTGGCTATATCCAGTTTTGGGTGTGGCCCACATTCATATATAAACTTATAAATATTATATATTTATAATATATTTATAATCTCCATGAATTCTCCATTTTATCCCCATATAATCTTTAAAACTGTTGCTAAAAAAATCAGAGGAAAAAGCCCAAGAATCGCCCCAGATTGCACCACAAACCATATAAAATACAATATTTTCCGGGGCCCTTAAACGGGCCCCGGACCCCACACCGTAAGGGCTTCGCGCTTCGCGCTCGCATTTTCAACTTTGGGGCATGCCCCCCGTCTAAAAAAATCATAGATCCGCGCCTGTTGTAGGCCTAGAATCATAATGGCCTCATGTTTACGGTATACGTAGGGATTATATACTATATAGGGGGCCTATCCCCGTGTTTCAAATGTGCAGTATGTTTTGACCTAACTGTCGGCACTCTGAAAAAAGGGGTGCGAGAAACTAAAAGAGGGGTGCGGGCGCAAATTTGCAGTATGTTATGACTTCGCTGTTGGCCAGATCAAAAAGCGGTGCGAGAAAGCAAAAGAGGGGTGCGGGCGCAAATTTGCAGTATGTTATGACTTCACATTTGGCAAGAGCAAAAAGGGGTGCGAGAAAGCAAAAGAGGGGTGCGGGCGCAAATTTGCAGTATGTTATGACTTCACTGTTGGCACTCTGATAAAAAGGGGTGCGAGAAAGCAAAAGAGGGGTGCGGGCGCACATTTGCAGTATGTAATGATTTCACTGTTGTCAAGAGCAAAAAGGGGTGCGAGAAAGCAAAAGAGGGGTGCGGGCACAAACTTGCAGTATGTTAGGACTTCACTGTTGGCAAGAGCAAAACGGGGTGCGAGAAAGCAAAAGAGGGGTGCGGGCGCAAATTTGCAGTATGTTATGACTTCGCTGTTGGCAAGAGCAAAAATGGGTGCGAAAAAGCAGAAGAGGGGTGCGAGCACAAATGTGCAGTATTATAACAGTGCTAATGCCCAGCACGCTAGCCTTATACAAGGGTACGATACGGCATGTAGTTAAGACAAATGATAGCCTTGATCCAACCAGGTTTACTTCCGTGTTTTGCGGTTAAGTTGTTCTCGATTGTGCGTATATAGTTGTGTGAATGTTTATATCTTACTTTTAAATGATCTTTGTGATAGCAACGTAATTTTGTTGAAACCTCATCTTGTATCACAATTCGACGCTTCCAGGACAGTAGTACCTCTATAATTTATGCTATAAAGATCATAATAACAATGACTACAGTTTTTGTCATACTCAGGCATTTTTGGAATAAATTGGTTTGCCAGAATTTGTTGTTTCTTGTTGGACTTTGGTTGGTTGCAGTTTGGATAGTGTAGAAATGTTACGTTGGAGCAATGTTGGATATTTGTTGGAAATGCAGCTTGGATCCAACGTTGGTCCAACGTGGCAGCAGCTTGGATCCAACGTTGGTCCAACGTGGCAGCAGCTTGGATCCAACGTTGCTCAAACGTGGCAGCAGCTTGGATCCAACGTTGCTCCAACGTGGCAGCAGCTTGGATCCAACGTTGCTGCAACGTTGTTCCAATGTGCAAAATGACGTTGGTCCAACGTTGCCAGACAACGTTGGACCAACGTTGTCATCCATTTTTGACAACGTTGGTCCAACGTTGGTCCAACGTTGTCTTGCTACCTGGGTACATGTTTGTGAATTACTAAACAGCGCGCTCACAGCGCTCGCAAACTCTGCAGTCGTATAAGCCATCTTCTGTTTAGATACAGTTGCGTAATTCTCGAGGTTAAGCGCTGAAATGGGCAGGGATCGTTGGAGATTGTGTGCTCTCTTATTGGCTATATCTGTCAGCGCACAAACTATGGGCGCTGTTTTCTTATTGGCCCATTCTGATTTGTACACGAACCATCGGTACCGATGGTTCGTGTACAATCAATTAAATGTCACTTCTATCGAGAGTGTCCGAGTAATGTATTTAAACGATTCCATGATTGAATTGATTTTTGTGCAAACATAGTTAAACATTCGCGTTACATTTTATTCGTTTTCAAACTTTGACATTATTCATGAAAACTAGCTGAAAAAAGCGCAGTATAAAACTAACTAACAGCAATGGCTATGTTTGTAGTACGTATTCAGTAGGTAATATCTAATAGGAATAGGTTATTATTGTATGGATGTGTAATGTTCAATAAGTTAGTTCTTGGTATTATTTCATTACGTAATTTGTCCATGTAGTTAATATGTAATTATAGTGTTAAAACAATATATCTTTTTTCTAGAATGACGAGCAAATGATGTGATATCCACGTGAAATTGTTCTATCAGGGTGTACACCAAAATTGGTGTTCAAATAATTTGATTCCCAATCTGGTGTTATTCAACACCCAAATCCTTGCCCAAAATAAACACCAGGAAATAATCAAATTGTACACCATTGGTGTACAATTTAACACCACAGTTTTTGCAATGTAGATACACTTGCAAGCAATAAAGCTGGGTTTCTAGGAGGTGACATGCTTAAAGAGGCTGTTGGGTTCTGTAAAAATAATGCTTCAGTTGGGTTCTGAATAAATAATGTTTCAGTTCAGAACAAGTATTGTTTCCTCTTTGTATATGCCACTAATAACAGTTAGTTAGTCTAGATTTTTGCCGTCAAAAATGCCGCTTATTCAGTATGAGTAATTCACAGGCCTACAACTCACTCTTATAATTAAAAATGGAGCCAGATTCATTAAAGTTAAATTTGTGTGTGTATTATTACTTCAAACTAAAGGGAAACCTCAAATTTCATTTGTCTTTTTTTTTAGAGAGAAAATGACAATTTGTAATGTACTAGTGCTAAAGAGGATACAACCCCCAAAACTTTTCTCACCAGATATAAAAAGACCAATGTTGGCCCTAATCAAATCCAAAAGGAAAATATTCTGAGACCTCTGGCAATTTGACTCTTTGAGGGACAAAATAGGGTAAAAATTCTTAGGTGTCCTAATAAAAACCTAAAAACACAATTAATATGCCTTTCTAAAATAAATGCTAATCTGCGATTTGCAACAGTGTAACCTTAAATAAACTCAAAACATTACACCAAAAACTTGTTTTATTCGCAACCGACCTTGGAAAAATGTATAACATTGGGTTACTAAGTATTATCAATTACAAGCCTTTTGACTCACCGATTTGGGTGACGGTGAGTCCAATCAGTTGTTCCCGGGTTGAATCCGCGTTCGTCCGGCAGAGATCTGCAGACACTAGACACTGTGCTCCGGAGGGAAACTAATTGATCCTACTATTCGCTACGAACCTCGTCTGTCTAGCTTGCCCCTGACAGAGACAAAAGCAGAAGGCTGAACCTTAATTTCGGCGACTTGCGTCATATATTTTCTATGTTAACATTTAACAGTAGTTTATGTATGCTCCGCTCAGTCGTATATGAGAGCGCCGCAACCGTATAGGCCCTACCTTTTCGCCCGAAAAAAAGATAATTTATGGAAATGAGGGCCGTGAGGCGGACGTGTTAAGAGTGGGTCCACTTTAGGTTTTCCCGGACGATATCGAAAAATGTGCACATAATTTTTTAACTGGTGCATTCGTTTTCTTGCGAAATAGTATGAACGTTTACATTCCCGTTTTCTATTTAACAATAGATAATTCGTTTTTGCATAATAATGGTGCATCCAGTCGTAAGAAATCATCACACGATTTCCCGAATGTGCACTGAATTTAGTATATTGAATGCACACCCGCAATCATGTTTTCCTTTTAATTTATCAACAATCAATTTCGCTAAATGTGCAGTCGATTTTCTACGCATTTGTATGCCTGGTCAAGCATTGGAATTCATTTATGTGTTATCAAAAGTAACATATGGGGAATTAAACCATGCAGGTGGTCTTGTCTTTTTAAACATACCATATCAATGCTATATAAACCCCTAAGTTGAAGAAAATCATTCTTTATTTGCTCAGCATTTGCCACGACCGCATCATATAGCTAGATTTTACTTTATGCCCCCTAAAATTATCCAATAATGGCTGCAAGAGGGAGATACAGACGAGTCTCGGACGCTGATCGAAATCGTCTTATCGATGCCTTTGAGGCTGACGACGCGAACTATGTAGCAAATAGACTGGACATCAACCATTCAACGCCAAATCATTCGTTGGCATATATCTCCGAGATGGTCGTCGTAACAGGCTGCCGAAAAGGAGGACCAATAAACCGGAAGGTTGACGACGAGATGAGAGATGCCCTTCAACGATATATAGATGATAACCCCCTGATGACTTTGGTTCAACTCAATGCTAAATTGCGAGCTGATCTTCCTAATAAGCCTTTTGTGACAACTAGCACCATAGCTAGAACTCTAGATGGCATGCTTGTAACTCTTAAACTAGCTGAAGATGTTCCAGAACAGAGGAATTCGCCACGAGTCATAGATGCACGAGTTGTCTTTGCAAACTGGTTTCTCCGGCATGGTGTCCTTGGACACACTGTGTAGATTGATGAGACTGGCTACAACATTTTGACCCGTCAGTCTTATGGTCGCGCTGCTCGGGGAGTACCGGCGAGACGTGTCGTCCATGGCCAGAGAGGCAGGCGAGTCAATGTGACGTTTGCAATTTCTGGTGAGGTTGGACTTGTGGCTCACAGAATAGCATCGTGACGTGACCGTGACGAGAGCGACTTTTGATGAGTTCTTAGCGACAACTGTACAAGAATGTCGTATGCTCTTCCCCGCAGGTGAACGCATATATCTGATATATGACAACGCTCGTCCTTATGTCCGAGCCCAAATACCCACTAATGCTGACAATTTTACCATCAAACTGCTTCCCCCCTACTCGCCATTCTTAAATCAAACAGAAATGGCGCACTCAGCTTTCAAGGCGGGAGTGAAGCGCAAATTGGGGTTACCTGAATGGCAAGACAGATTTGGAGATCAAGACGCAGCAGGCCAAGCTGGTGTGAACCTGCAAGTCTGGAGATCTCTCCGTCTCCAGGAGGTGGCTGCACTCAACGTTGGAAGGGTGACACCTGCAAAATGCACTGCATGGTACAACCACTCTCAGACATATCTCCCCATATGTCTTGGTGGACAGGTCATTGACGGATAGACAATTGAACTGATAAAATGATAGAGAAGTCATTAACAAAAACAACTTAACCTCATTCCTGCAATTTGCAAAGAGGATTTTGGAGGATTTGGGATGGTTAGGGTTAAAATAGATTTAAGATAAAGAGCCAACACATTAATGATCAATTAGTCCCACAATACATTGATTTATTAATGATTTAATCTAAGTTGTATCGTGAATGGTATAGCCATATATACTTTATTGAAATTGAATGCAGAATATGCGAATTTAAATTATAACAAACGAAAAAGAATATTCAATTCAGGCCGTGACACAATGATAAATCAATTTGCTGCGAAATGGATTGCACATTCTTAATAATCGGCCACCCATACGTCAAACCGAAAGCCCAATCACGTTTTTGTAATCGTTTAAATGAAACGCTAAGCACATTCATTTATTTGAATTAAACAAAATAAAATTGAATGCTCTTTTTGCGATAATGAAACTCGGACATACGTCGTTCTGAAAATCAGCGCGAAATTGAATGCATTTTTTACAAATGAATGTGCACATTTTGCGATATCGTCCGGGAAAACCTATACTAAAAAAATAATTGTATGAATCTGGCGCCTTTTTCAAATCATAAGAGTGAGTTGTAGGCCTGTGAAGCACTCCTACTGAATAAGCAGCATTTTTGACGGCGAAATTCTAGACTCACCCCCTTCACAGCATTTCTTACATACCATTTTCTGATAAAGGTGCCCTCCCTCTCCCTCAGCCATTATTGGAAATGGAAAATGTTTAGGGGGCATAAAGACAAATCTATCTATATGATGCGGTCGTGGCAAATGGTGAGCAAAGTAAGATTTTTGTTCTTCAACTTAGTGGTTTATATAGCATTTATTTGGTATTTTCTTCAACTATAGCATTTATTGAGTATGTTTCGAAGACGAGACCACCTGGTTTAATTATCCATATGTTACTTTTGATAACACATAAATGGATTCCAATGCTTGACCAGGCATACAAATGCCGCGTAGAAAATCGGCTGCACATTTAGCGAAGTTAATTGTTGATAAATTAAAAGAAAAACATGATAGCGGGTGTGCATTATAATTATTATAAATATTATAATTATCAATATACTAAATTCAGTGCACATTCGGGAAATCGTGTGCTAATTTCTTACGACTGGATGCACCATTATGCAAAAACGAATTATCAATTGTTAAATAGAAAACGGAAATGTGAACGTTCATACTATTTCGCACGAAAACGAGGGCACCAGTTACACATTTCTGTGCACATTTAGGAAAACCTATAGTAAAATGTGTGCTGACATCTCGTTTGTGATTGGTTTGAATTTTGGTAGCAAAAATCGAGAAATAAAGAAAAACATAAGACAAGTGTTAAAAAGCCTAGTGGCTGCGCTCGGGGACCGTGGTCTCCGGCTCGAGGGCGCTGATGGTCTTGACTCCAGTCGCCAAAGCTGCACAGCCACGATGGCCTTGACGAAAGGCTACTCACGACCGTATCCCAATGTTCACCATTGCAAAACAAATTGTCAGTTTTTTCTTTTTTCGTCCTTTGATTTGGTGCGTTTACATAAGGTGGGAAAAAAATGTATTTTCTGACTGAAGAATGAGGAAGAATTGTATTGTTATGAGTTACGCAACGTATTGGGTTAATACTCACCTGATGTACACGTATGAACCCAAGAAAGCCCTGTGCCTTGTATAGTTGCCGTTGGTTCTCGGGCGTGGTGCTGACGACACCTTCGTTTACCCCACATATTCTGTTTTATTGTTTATAATTATTCGATGTAGTGAATACAATACTTTGCATCCAATATCTGTGTTACTTAGTTAAATTTATTTTCGTTATTCCTGTTGACTTCTCAAGTAACAACATAATATAATTATGGTGGAAGATTCGGGTACTTATTTTGGTTTGTAATTATCTCTAAAGATAGTGTGGCCACGGACCCAAGTAAAACTCAGATAATACAAGATTATTCAATTAATTTTAAAGTGTCTGAAGTCCATTCATTGCTAGGAAAGGTAGGCTATTATCAGAAGCATATGCATGATTATTGTAAATTCGCCGAGCCTCTCGTTCACATTACGCGCAAGGACACGGTTTTTGTTTAGAATCAAAAGTGCCAGTCGGCCTTTGATCTACTGAAATAGTCGACCAATTGTAAACTGTCTTAGATATTTATGAATTATATGTTATTGTCTCTTCTCTCTTATTTTAAACACATTAGGGATGTATGCATGTACCGTGTATGCAGTGCGTTTCGCAGGTTTCACCTCGTTTTAAAAGATTAGACCACTAATTTCATGAAGCCCAACAAAGTGGCTTAGCATGAAAATGCTTGCTTTGAAAAAACAGGGTTACGAACCAAACTTTCAGGTGATGTATAATGTTTGTGACTATAGGTTTTCCCGGACGATATCGCAAAATGTGCACATTCATTTGTAAAAGATGCATTCGATTTCGCGCTGATTTTCAGAACGACGTATGTCCGAGTTTCATTTTCGCAAAAACGAGCATTTTATTTTGTTTAATTCAAATAAATAAATGTGCTTAGCGTTTCATTTAAACGATTACAGATACGTGATTGGGCTTTGACGGATGCGTGACCGATTATTAAGAATGTGCAATCTATTTCGCAGCAAATCAATTTATCATTGTGTCACGGCCTGAATTGAATATTCTTTTTCATTTAAATTTGCATATTCTACATTCAATTTCAATAAAGTACATATGGCTATACCATTCACAGTACAACTTGGATTAAATCATTAATAAATCAAAGTATTGTGCGACTAATTGATCATTAATGCGTCGTCAGCCTCAAAGGCATCGATTTCGATCAACGTCCGAGACTCGTCTGTATCTCCCTCTTGCAGCCATTATATTGGAAAATAAAGAATTTTGTTCAACTTATAGGGGTTTGGTATAGCATTTATTTGGTAGTTTCAAAGACGAGACCACCTGGTTTAATTCCCCATAATGTTACTTTTGATAACACATACATGGATTCCAATGCTTAACCAGGCATACAAATGCGTAGAAAATCGGCTGCACATTTAGCGAAATTGATTGTTGATAAATTAAAAGGAAAACATGATTGCGGGTGTGCATTCAAATTCTCGCTAAAATGAACTATCAAAATACTAAATTCAGTGCACATTCGGGAAATCGTGTGATGATTTTTTACGACTGGATGCAACATTATGCAAAAACGAATTATCAATTGTTAAATAGAAAACGGGAATGTGAACGTTCATACTATTTCGCACGAAAACGAATGCACCAGTTACAAATTTATGTGCACATTTTGCGATATCGTCCGGGAAAACCTATAATATTTGGCATGAAAAGCACATGACGTAGATTGGTGTTCATCATCATCATCACTTGGTACACGGCAACAGAACTAATAGTTCCATGACGCCGCGGGATCACCACGAGAAGGTAGCTGACGTGATCCTCCAGAAACACCGGGGCGAACCCCTTCTCTTAGCGATAAGTTTTTTTCTGGGTTCTTTTACGTGCATTATACAACACACGGGACCTACGGCTTTACGTCCCTTCCGAAGGACGAAGCAATAGTGGTTTAATTGCCTTGCTTAAGGACACACGTGTCGACGGCCGGGATTCGAACTCACGCTCTGTGGAACAGAAAACACACGCTCTTAACCACTCGGCCACGACACCTGTTTGTACTTTGCAAATTGTTGTGCTTAGCAGCTCCATAAAATTGGCCTCCCCATAATGTTACTTTGGTTAACACATGAATGAATTATAATGCTTGAAAGACATAATTTGTGTTTGAATGCGCAGGAAATTGGCTGCACATTAAGCTGCTAAGCACAACAAGAATTGCTTAGCATGAACAAAAACAAATTGGGAAAAAATCAGGGTTACGAACCAAACCTTTAGGTGAAGTATATTGTTAGTGACTGATTTAGTTGGTCTTTTGCTTAGCATAAAAAAGTACATTAAGTTTTGGCTTGTAACCTTATTCTACTGAGCAATACTTGTTTGTGCCAAGAAACATGGTTGTGTTTGTGTTACTTTGGTTACTTGTGTTACTTGTGTTACTTTGGTTGACACATACATGAATTCAAATGCTTGACAGACACACATTTGAAAAATGCGCAGGAAATCGGCTGCTCATTAATCAAAATCGATTGTGTATAAATTAAAAAGAACCAAGGATTTCGGGTATGCATTCAAATTCGCGCTATAATGAATTATCGATACTAAATCCAGTGCACATTCGATAAATCGTACGCTGATTTGTTACGGCTGAATGCACTTTTATGGAAAAAAAGAATTATCAATTGTTAAAAAGAAAACGGAATTGTGAACGTTCATACTATTTCGGACGAAAATGAATGCATCTTTTACAAATGAATGTGCACATTTTCCGATATTGTCCGGGAAAAATTATATTAGGCGGCAAGTAATTTGAAAAGGAACCAAACATTCGTTAGCCTTTTTTTCATTCAATGTATAATTCAAAAATAAATATTTGTACGTACAAATTGTGCATTCGAAGTAGTTAGTATAGGTTTTGCCGGCTAATTTCATCACAAAATAAATGAATTTCATTAACACACATTCAAATTCGCGCATTTTCCGTTAATCCAACCGAATTAACTAGTGTTTCGTTTTAGCTACTATTGCATTAATGTTCGTGTTTGTGCACACATGATTTCCTTCTTTTCCTGTATATTTGTTCACAGGTCCTTTTCTTCTTCTGTTTTATATGTATTTTCTTCTAATCGTTTCGATCTGTATAACTAAAGTTAATCTTCGATGTTCTGGCGTGCTAGGTATCTCGCCATGCACGTTTGGCTGCACCCTTTCACGCACCTTTCGAGAGTTATTTGGCCCACATTCAGTAACTGACCACGGGCAGCCATGCCTTCAAAATCGCAGGTATAACGCAGAATTAGTGTGAACATGAATTACCCTAAAAAATAACTGCCTTTATATATAGGCACATACGAAATCAGAAAGCACATACAATATACACAAATTTGAATGTGAACATTTGAAATATGTTTTCCAAATTGAATGGCTGGCCAGCCTCTTGCTGTTGGCTTTTACGAAAGTGAATGGTCTTTGCGACCTCATGAACTTGAATGATCTTATTTAGCCAGTGAATGCTAACTGCTGAAATGGAATTACTTTCTTTTGACAGTTGAAGGCTGATGCAACAAAGAATTCATTTTCAAATGAAATTGAATGAGCCGGGTATTAAATTGAATGAATTTATGTTTAAATTGGTCGGTAAAACCTTTATTAAAACGTTCCCAATCCTGTTTTCTATTTCTAAAATAATTCTTTTTCCATGAAGGTGCATTCAGTCGTAAAACATCAGCGTACGATTTCCCGAATGTGCACTGAATTTCGTATCAATAATTCATTTTAGCGCGAATTCGAATGCACACCAGCAATTCTGTGTTTCTTTTAATTTATAAACAATCGATTTCGCTAAATGTGCAGCCGATGTCCTGCGCATTAAAAAAAGTATGTCTGTCAAGCATTGGAATTCATTCATGTGTTAAACAAAGTAACATAATGGGGAACCGAACCAGGGACCAATAATGTATGGATCTGCTAAGCTCAACAATTTGCGTAGCACAAACAATGTCTTGCTCAGTCTGAGTCCGGTTACCACCCAAAACGTCATGTGCGTTTCATGCTAAGAAATACCCTGCCGAATATCAGTCACAAACAATATACATCACCTGAAAGTTTGGTTCGTAACCCTGTTTTTGCAAAGAAAGAATTGTGTTGCTAAGCAACTTTTGGGGCTCCATGAAATTGGCCCAAGGTGGTCTAGTCTGTTCAACAATGAAGCGGTGACGCGAAACGCACTGCATGCATGGTACAGTATCCCCAATGTGTTGAACATGAGAGAGAAGAGACATTCAAATACAATTCATAAATATCAGAGACAGTTTCCTATTGTACAATAAAACATGGCTTAGCCGGTGTTATAAACGTTTTGTTTTTGTTTTGTTGGTGTCACACTCATGTATGTGAAGTCTGATCCATGACCCTTTCATTGGTTGAAACCTCCAACAATATGCACTATACAACCAAATTGTATGCAGAATGTGCGAATTTAAATTATAACAAATCAAAAACAATATTCAATTCAGGCAGTGGCACAATGACAATTTGATTTGCTTCAAAATAGATTGCACATTCTTAATAATCGGCCACGCATCCGTCAAACCGAAAGCCTAATGACGTAGTTGTAACCGCTGAAATGAAACGTTATGCACATTAATTTTGTTAATGAAACAAAATTAAACCGAATCCTCTTTTTTGCACAAATGAAACCCGGATAAACGTCGCTAGCGAAATCAGCGCGAAATTGAATGTATCTTTTACAAATAAATTTGCACATTTTCCAAAATCGTCAGGGAAACCTATAATAACATTTTTTTTCGACTCACCGATTTGGCTCACCGTGAACCCAGCCAGTCTTTCCCGGGTTGAATCCGCGTTCGTCCGGCAGAGATCTACAGTCACTCGACACTGCGTATGCGCTCCAGAGAAACAAAATAATTGGCTAGTAGCGTTCGCAACGGAGCTACGTACTGCCACAGCCGCGGCCACTGCCTGAATTGCCAAGATAAACATTGAAGAAGGCGGACCTTAATTTAATACTGTATGTCACGTGCTTCATATAATTTCATCTTTCTCTTTCTGTGTATTTTACATTAGGGTAAAAGTTGTTTTGGATGGTGACCCTGGTTTCTCGGTAATGATTCTATCACATAAAAACTAAAGATTCGCGTTTGTTATGTTACAATTGGGAAGACAACCAATCAAATACGATAAACGTTTTGAAACAACGTGCTTTTGACTCATGCCTTAAATTTGGGGAAAAAACATGAACATCGATATTTTTTTTTCAATAACTTTAATAACATTCATTCTGACAACACAATTTGGGTTTTGATTGTTCCTGGTAAAGTAACATACATTATGTTGGTGGGCAGACTTAACATTTTCCTAAATTATTTCTGGTAAAAAGAAATACAATTAATTTTGGTCACAATTAAAGTTGGGTTAGTCCCCGCTTTTTCAAAATTTTGATTTTATTTTCCGAACTAATATTGAAGGAAGATCATTTACTTTATACGGATACCTTTAATTGTTTGCATTGGCAAGCCTTTACACATTGTTAAAGTGTGTTTTATTATTGCGCTAATTGCGCGCTCCAGTTCGGTTGTGCATACTGGGACGCTCCTCATTCAAAATGTGAATTTAATTAAACAATTACTCGCCGTTTTTTGAGGGGGATGTCTCATTTCAAAGCTCGTAAAAAAATACATAATGGTTGGAAATTATTATTTCAATTTGAAAATCTATTGTTCATGGCGCAACCCCCGGAAGCACGGACACACCAACTTTAACTGAACATCTTGTAAAAATTATAAATTAAAACAAATTTTTGTTGGGTCCCTGACATGTCTACAAAAAAAAAAAAATGAAACTCTGAATATAATTTGGAAAACAAACGCCCAATTTGTGGATTGTTTAATTTCGAAGAATTAAAGCATTTAATATGTCACTTAATTTATTTTTATTTTTTTTTTAAATATAATATATACATATACATTATACAGGGTAGCCCATAAAAAAAGGACAAGCATATTCCCACTACCCCGAGGCCAAAGCTAAATATACCAACGGACAGATACCGAGATATCTCGATTTGGGCATGTAGGTTTTTGTAAAGCACAGTCAGGGGTCATTTCGCACCGAGAAACCGCGTATGACATAGTTTATTTGTGTTTTTTCTGCGCGAAAGTACCACTGACAGCTACACAAAACAGGGTCAGGAGCTAAAATTACTATCCCAAATCAAGATATCTCGGTATCATTTCTCTTCTAGAACGATTTCCATCCATTGGTGTAAGTAGTTTTGGTCTCAGGGTCGTGTGGGTGTGCTTGTTCGTGCAGATATGTTTGTCCGGTTGTGTTGGGGGGGGGGGGGGGGGCGCCCGGACCTTCGTTGACATGTTCAAAATTGTTGAGGTGATTCAAGAACAAATTTTAATTCTTGGTCTATTCTTTAACATTCGTAACTATAGTTCTGTATATTCTTAAAGTTTCGTAGAGTTATTCCAGGTGTTAACAGTTCATAATCATGCCGAACCAATACAAATGTAATGTACGAATAATTATTATAAAAATAACTTATGCTAGGTTCACACATTCCAGATTTATAAGCCGAATCGCTGCGAATAGCAATTCTTGGGTAAACTGGGGAATGGTTTTGGGCTGCCTTGGGATGATTCTTGAAAGGTACCTTAACCTTGTATTATCAATACTTGGATCCTCATTGAGTAATAGCCATCATCTTAAATTTACCACTCAAGGCATTAAAAGTATAATGTCAGCATAAATATTAAGAGAGACGTATGGGTCAGAGCGTTCTGCTCACTAAGACTTTTGATATGGATCATGCAAAATGTTAACCAAAATGGAATGAAGCTCTTTTTAATGGCAATACATTCATATTCTATACTTATTCATACACATGTACAGACACCCATGCTTGTGTATACAGCGTTTGTTTAAGGTGTAAATGGAGGACATGCCTGGCGACACGAAGGTGAATTAGGGTTAGGGTTAGAATGGAGAACGTCCTCGATTGAGATTCATGTACAAACAAAGGAAATTATCGAAAGGAACAAAATAAACTTCTCGATTTTCATATTCAAGGTCAATCGAAAATGTGGGATTTTCAAAAGCCACACTCACAACAAATTTTCTTTAAAAAGATGTCAATGTTTGCAAGGCATTGGTCTATTTGTTTGCACCCAAAACACATTTTTAACGTGAAGAAAAATAGGGAGCTGCGTAGCACTATAACAATATAACGTGAAGATTTAAAGTAAATAAAGTGCTCACCCGTATTATAGGCGGGGGCCGAATTTTCGGACGTGGCGTCCTTCTTCGGGGCAAGTGTTGCTATGAGGAAACGCGGTGAATTCGATGTTGATGCCGCGCGGGGACAGCGTTCCGAGATGGAATATCAGACGCTGCTCCCGCTCTTTCCGCGTTTCCTCGCTCTGCGTTGTTGTCAAGACGCAGACGCGCATGTCTTCAATGGTGTGGGGTGGGGTGCTGAAGTGTTGTCCCACTGCAGATTCTGTGTTTTTTCGTGTCACGCTCCGCAGGTGCTCCACGAAACGATCACCCAATCGTCGCTTTGTTTCTCCTACATACAGTTGGCTGCAGCGTTGGCAAATTATTGCATAAACCAGATTGCTGGTGACGCACGTGTAGCTTCCACGGATGTGGTAGCGACCTTTGGGGCCGACAACTGAAGTGATGTTAGGGTCCACATACGGGCATGTTTTGCACCGCGTACGACGGCAGGGTTCTGTTTTACCCTGGATGTGGTCGAGGTTGTAGGGTGTGCTGCGGATCGTGGATTTGACTAGTTGGTCAGCGATGGATTTATCCCGACGGTATGCACAGATGAGTTTGGTATCTTTGAAGATTCTGCTGGTAAGAGGATCTTCTTGGAGGGACGTGAAATGTGTGGCTAAGATGTTTCGAACCTTTAAGTTCCGCGGGTGGAATGTCAACACAAGGGGGATACGGGCCGATTGCTGTTTAGGAGGGGTCGGGCGTAGTGCTTGCTGACGTGTAAGGGCGGAGACGCGCTGCAGAGCGGACGATATGACAGCTTCTGGGTACCCTCTAGAAGTGAAGAACAGCTTCATATGTTGACTTTGCTGCACGAAGTCATCATCTTCACTACAGATACGACGCAATCGAAGAAACTGGGAATACGGGATGGAATTCTTGCATTTTCCAGGGTGGGACGATTCATACTGGAGATATGAGTGGGAATCGGTCGGCTTGTAGTGGATGCTGGTGGACAAGTGATCACCTTTGATGGAGATTGTGATGTCGAGAAAGCTGATGGATGTGTTGCTTATCTCGGACGTGAACTGCAATGCTGGGTGGAAATTGTTTGCGAAGTCAACAAAGCGGGATATTTCTCCTTCAGGTTCAGTGGAGATCCCGATGATATCGTCGATATAGCGCTTGAACAGGACTGGTTTAGGTCCCGGGTATTCCTGCAGCATTTTTTCCTCCACGAAACCGACGAACAGACACGCATATGAAGGTCCCATGCGGGTGCCATGCGGTGCGCAACCGTAATATTTCGCGGACTGATCGTTTGGCGCTTGACGGCCTTCAGCGCGACGACAATTTGGTCATCAAGAGAGCAGACAAGGGTGGTGCCACAGTCGTCTGGCGCAAGGACCTGTATATTGCTGAGGGAGAGCGACAATTGTCAGACACAACATCATACTGCCAAGTTGATCACGATCTCACCGAGAAGCACCAAACTCTCGTCAACAACACTATCCGTGAGTCTATTGCTAATGGCGAACTACCAGATAAAGCCGTGAATCTCGTCTCCAAAACCCCGAGAACTGCACGATTCTATCTTCTACCCAAAATTCACAAACCTAACAACCCCGGACGACCGATTGTCTCAGCATGTAACTGCCCAACAGAACAAATCTCCAGTTATCTGGATGCAGTCTTGTCCCCCATTGTCCACCAACTTCCAACATTTGTCAAAGATTCTTCAGATGCACTCCGCTTGTTTGACGGTTTTCGGTTCCCCGATGGCGTAGCCAAGAATCTTTTCTTAATGGACGTCAAATCGTTGTACACATCTATCCCACACTCCGACGGTCTGCAAGCGATGAAGCACTACCTTGATCAGCGCGACGAGAAAACTCCCTCAACTCACATCCTGCTTCGTCTTGCTGAATTGGTACTCACTCTGAACAACTTTGTCTTCAACGACAAACACTACATACAAACAAAAGGAGTTGCTATGGGCACCCGCATGGGACCTTCATATGCGTGTCTGTTCGTCGGTTTCGTGGAGGAAAAAATGCTGCAGGAATACCCGGGACCTAAACCAGTCCTGTTCAAGCGCTATATCGACGATATCATCGGGATCTCCACTGAACCTGAAGGAGAAATATCCCGCTTTGTTGACTTCGCAAACAATTTCCACCCAGCATTGCAGTTCACGTCCGAGATAAGCAACACATCCATCAGCTTTCTCGACATCACAATCTCCATCAAAGGTGATCACTTGTCCACCAGCATCCACTACAAGCCGACCGATTCCCACTCATATCTCCAGTATGAATCGTCCCACCCTGGAAAATGCAAGAATTCCATCCCGTATTCCCAGTTTCTTCGATTGCGTCGTATCTGTAGTGAAGATGATGACTTCGTGCAGCAAAGTCAACATATGAAGCTGTTCTTCACTTCTAGAGGGTACCCAGAAGCTGTCATATCGTCCGCTCTGCAGCGCGTCTCCGCCCTTACACGTCAGCAAGCACTACGCCCGACCCCTCCTAAACAGCAATCGGCCCGTATCCCCCTTGTGTTGACATTCCACCCGCGGAACTTAAAGGTTCGAAACATCTTAGCCACACATTTCACGTCCCTCCAAGAAGATCCTCTTACCAGCAGAATCTTCAAAGATACCAAACTCATCTGTGCATACCGTCGGGATAAATCCATCGCTGACCAACTAGTCAAATCCACGATCCGCAGCACACCCTACAACCTCGACCACATCCAGGGTAAAACAGAACCCTGCCGTCGTACGCGGTGCAAAACATGCCCGTATGTGGACCCTAACATCACTTCAGTTGTCGGCCCCAAAGGTCGCTACCACATCCGTGGAAGCTACACGTGCGTCACCAGCAATCTGGTTTATGCAATAATTTGCCAACGCTGCAGCCAACTGTATGTAGGAGAAACAAAGCGACGATTGGGTGATCGTTTCGTGGAGCACCTGCGGAGCGTGACACGAAAAAACACAGAATCTGCAGTGGGACAACACTTCAGCACCCCACCCCACACCATTGAAGACATGCGCGTCTGCGTCTTGACAACAACGCAGAGCGAGGAAACGCGGAAAGAGCGGGAGCAGCGTCTGATATTCCATCTCGGAACGCTGTCCCCGCGCGGCATCAACATCGAATTCACCGCGTTTCCTCATAGCAACACTTGCCCCGAAGAAGGACGCCACGTCCGAAAATTCGGCCCCCGCCTATAATACGGGTGAGCACTTTATTTACTTTAAATCTTCACGTTACATTTTTAACGTAGTGCGCTCAACAATCGAAATATCGTTTGGGCATACATTATTCACGCCCCGTGGTAAGTTTCAGGACTGACTAGTCTTGCTAGATGCTGTTCCTTTAAATTTAAAATGAGATATTTCCAATGTTCAATATGAATGTGTCACAGGCGTTAGGTCATATATTCATAAAAATAAGCAATTGCTTTTACTAGGCTTTTCTTATCTTTTACTTAAATCTTTATACAACAAAATAAGCAAAGACTTACAAGTAAAAGCTGGATATAATTAGCAAAAGCAATTACTAATTATTTTAAGCAAATGCTAGTCAAACAAGCGATTGCTTGAAAGGGTATACATAAAACTGAGCTTTCACTCATAACCATTAGCATTTACTTGTAGTTTTACAAGCTAATCCAGTAGGAGCTTGTTTCTTTGCTAGTACAGTCACATTGAACTGCTGTTTGCAATGTTTATGCCTGTAGAAGAGCATATCAAGGTTTGTAAAGCCAAGGGTGAATCGTGATGATATCAATCCTACAACGTACCGAACTTTGTTTCGATTTAATGAGGAGAATGTTGAATGGCTAGCACAAACATTTCTGCCAGAAAATTATGAAACCCGTGGTGGACGCCTGTCACCAATTGCGCAAATGGATAGTGCTTAATATTTCAACCTTAAAAGGTTCAAGGGTTTCAATTGTTTACATTTACTGGTACAATGTGTTAGAGCTGAACTCTAATAAGTAACATTTTGCACCTATTTCTTAGAGTGAAACTTGCGAGTGCACATGTACTATAGCACATTCGTCTATATCGTGCTATTCATGTCCAACGAAAAGAGTGCTTCACTTTAAAACAGTATTACTTTTGCATTGTTTACACTGTCGCGAAAACACTATTTTCTCCGGTTTATCAGATTTGCTACATTGTTTCTCTTACTTTTCCAAAATCTTTTTTGGCCCAAGTCCACTAGAAAATAATTTAGAGAAAATGTTTCAATAATGTCCTGTGTCTATTAACTCAGTTTGGCCAGAAGTGTGGACTTGATCCCTTTTTTCAATCAGGTATTCATTTAGCAATCGGCTTAAAATGAACGCCCGATACTGTCACAGGCCTATATTTCATTAACAAACGGCATCGACCACGGGCTATGTAACAACAGATTTGTGCTATGTTTCCTCCTGACTCAACATGCAAAATAAATGCGTTGCAATTAGCATCGATTCGTAATAAATGAATTAGTTTTTTCTCGATAAAACAACAACAACAACAACGACGATGATGACGACTACGACGGTGTGCTTATATAGCTCTTTATTCTCCTAAACAAGGTTCTCTTAAACAAGTTCTTCACATATCATTATTACTCCGGTCATTGGGCACACGAAACATTAAATACCATTTTAGCTTCATGTGGGCTCAATGCAGCCGTTTCGGCGCAAAGCAGCTAAATTAACCACAATATCCATCTCTGCCCTCACATGTACATGTATTCTTTCCGTACATGACGTTATTCTGTAAGGTTAGTGTGCTTAAAGATGGACTACAACGAAAACTCACACATTAAATTTATTATCGGACCTTGTTTATGTTGTGTTCAGGTAACACTTTATTGTTACAGTCATGTTTTTCTCTAAATAATTTTGTTGCAATTTGACCGAAAAAATTAGACCTCGATTCTTCGGTTTTGAAATTTCCCGCCCTGTACTGGTTCCCGGCAAAGATCCACTGAAAACCACAATGAAATCCACGATATAGTACCAGCGGACTTGAAAACCAGCGAAAAGTGATGACGTACTACCCACGAGCAACCGAGAGTAAACAAAAGACGCCATGTTATTCCGTGTGTATTATGTATGCGTTTTGAAATAGTTGTACCAAAATATAGCCTTGCTTGTCCGCTGTTATTCCGCATTGCATTGTACGGTAAAAATGCACGCACACAATCGACCCGAGTAAATCGTCATGGGTAGTACGTCACACACAAAGTATGAATTATTCATGAGTTAAGGGCTTTTGCTGAAACTGAGTTTTTCTGGGTCGTAGAACGCCGATCAATTTTTTTTTTTTTTTTGCATGAAGGAACAAGTTTTATTGAATACTAATGATAAATTAGTAATCATTATACATTTCTCGAACAAAAACAGCAACACAGCCTTTATCATTATTCCGTTGTAGTCCATCTTTAAGGAAAATGTATCTAAACCTAAACTCTAACATTTATTTCGACTTAAAATGTTTAACATCACCCAAATTTGTCTTCCTCTTCATTTTCTTTCATTATACCCGAACCCAATTCTACCTCTAGACCCCTTTACTGGACACCCAATTTGTTATGGGGACAAGGAAATGTCTCCACAACTTGGTCAGGCTTTTTCAAAAGAAAGTGTCCTCATAACTCGGTGTATGCCTAACCCCATTTACAGTTGGTACTTCTTAACTCGCTTTATATATAACAAACAAACCAGGTGAAATCAAATGTGACCAGATCCAAACAATTGAGTCTCTTGGGACAAAGTTTGTTCTCTAATTTTAGTCGTTCATAATGTAGGCATAATTATCTCTTCATTTCCATACCTAATAACGAGGGTAAAAGGTCCATCACAGTTTTAAAAGTGAATAATTTCGGAAAAAGCTCTAAATTGAAATTGTAGCTTTATAGAGACGTGCACGTCAAACTCATTGTATTGGTTCTGATCACATTGAACGTAAATATAACATGTATAGCACTGGTTCTATACTACGACAAATATTTAACACGCTGTCTACTATTGTGTTCATTACCAACAATACCTTATTAAGTAGGGAAGTAGGTTGGCGGGTACACCGTTACAAGATATTTATGCTGAGAATCATACTCTTTGTGAATCATACTGTACATTGAGATCATACTGTCACCATGGGACCAATTTCATGGAGCTGCACAACAATAATTCTTCCTTGGCAAAAACAAAGTTACAAACCAAACATTTATGGCGAGGTATATAGTTTGTAACTGTTATAAGGCCGGTTCATACTTTACGCGAAATCGAATGCGAAGCGAATTTAGTGACGTCAACAATTGAAGTTTCATTGTGACGTTATCCGTAACCTTAACGAATTCACTTCGCAGTGACATTCATGTGAACTATGTACCGGCCTTAATTTAGCTGTTTTTATTTTTGCATTTGCTTAACATGAAACGCACAATAACTTTCGGCTGGTAACCTGTTTTTACTGGGCAAGACTGTTTGTGCTAAGTAAATGTTTGTGCTTAGCAGCTCCTTGAAATTGCCGCTGCTCTTTTCCGAGTCAATAATTTCTCAAAATAGATACATGTAGGGCCTATCTTTCCACGGTGTACGTGCAAACCTATTTTCCTTCTTATCACCCCTACCATACAAAGCTTTAAACAACAACACCAATACCGTTGTTACCAATGTCAAATAACATTTATAAGGGAATACATATGTCGATCGGTTTTAAACAAGTATGTCTAAAATCAGCTCATGGGCCTGGACGCGTTAATGCCCGAGCCAAAGGCGAGGGCATCCTATTAGCCGTGTTTAAATATACCTGTGTGATACTGGCCAACCACATTTTTATTTAAATTCCTAAATATAAGAGCGGGGCTAGTCCGCATACAAGGGCGATTCCGTCCACCACGTGATTTCTCACCACTCCAGCCATGGAGAAAGTTTCGATGATGTAATTAGAATACGCACGACATGATTCAACTCCTATAAAATAGCTGCACGAGCAGGCTCAACAAGCTCATAAAGTTATCATCAAAAGACCGTTTGCATATCATGTAAGTAAACGTTTCTTGTATCAATAATAATCCCAAGACATACATAAAGATGATTGTATAGTGGTTGTCATTTAGAAGATAATAGACTTGCAAAATAAATTGCGGTCATGAACTCTGTTTACAACGTTAATGATGCATACGACGTGGTAAAACACAAGATGAGCCCTTGGGGCACGTTCGCCCTGTACAGGGTGTCCACTTAAACATTATACCTATTTTCAAATTCATATTATTGCAAAACTACTGAATATTTATGAAAAATACAAATGTCTGTTGAAAGGGTAAAATGCCCTCCGTCCAATGGTATAAGGTTCATTATGTCATTGCCATGAATGACTGAACAAACAAGACAGTTATGAAAGGTACTGAAATCAGCACTGTGACAAATTGGGATGATAAGGCGGGCAGTGAGAGACATGAGACGAAGATGTCAGCTATGCATTAACAGGAATAGTGGCCATGTGAAGGGTACATCACCTTAAATTTGTCAGGTAAGTGTACCACAAAAAGAAAGGGATCAGAAAAAATGATTCATCGACCAGGTCATTGCTTTTACAACGTGTTTAAACCGTAACATAATTTGTCCTTACAAACACCTGCCTGAGCTTTGTCACACAAGTAAAAACAACTTGTCACAGTGCAAGTTTCAGTACCTTTCATAACTGTCTTGTTTGTTCAGTCATTCGTGGCAATAACATAATGAACCTTATACCATTGGACAGAGAGCATTCAACCCTTTCAACAGACATTCAGTAGTTTTGCAATAATATGAATTTGAAAATGGGTATACTTTGTATGTGGACACCCTGTATAGATAGGGGCAGGTTTTCCCTGTGGGGGACTCACCCCACGGTGGTGGGCGGACTAGCGCCATCAAATTTATATGCCTATTAATTATTTAATCAAGCTAAATATACATATTTTAAGGAAAACTAAACATATATCGAGATATATCCTATATTTAATAATGCCATCACGTTGCAAAACTAGCACTCTTACCCGGACTAACATGTTCTTAAGAAACCAAAATACTTTGATAAATCAAGTTTTAAAAAGGTCTTGAGCAACAGGTGGGTAATATATTATTGATTACCATGACCAGTTGTTCCAAGTTGTACTTTACAACCACTAACTAAACTGTTGATTATAAATTACAAGTTGTGGTTCATAACTTTTTAGTTTTCTAGTATTTTTAGTTTACATTCATCAGTTTAAATATGAGAAAAGATTACCCTCAAGTATTAGAGAAGTCACAAGTTGTAATTTAAACTATTCAGTTTATAGCATTTTCTTGTAATATTCAACAGTTTAATGAGACAAAACTGTTATGAAATCACAAGTTGTGGTTCATAACAATTTTGTTTGATTATTCATTTATTTTAAGACTAAATAAGACTGAACTGTTGATAAAATACACAAGCTATTATTTACATCTAGGGTAAAGATACTTAAAACATTTATAGGAACAGTTATATGCAATATATGATATTCAAAAATGTAAACTTGCCATCGATTTTGTTCAACAAATTTACAGGTGAATGGTTAAGTGAAAGGCATCATTTTGTTCCTGAGATATTTGCTATTTATGTTTTGATGAGCTTCAAGATAACTAAATTAGCATTTGAGCAGGAGTCTTCGGATTTTTTTGAATATCAGGTAGGAGGTGGGGTGGGTTTAACTGGGATGCTGTCATGCTGACACACTTTTTTTTGTAGAACAAACTTTGGAAAATAGGGTGGTTCCGAGCTTCATTTGACTCTAATTTATTTTTGGTATGCCAAAAGGTAGGTCCGAGCCTTAAATGTAGGATACACCATTGGTAATTGCTTGAATTATCATGAATGGATAGATTTGGAGGTTGTATTTTATATAGTAAATATCGTTTAACTGACCTGTTTGATGTTTTACAATCATAGGTGCCGAGAAAAACACAAAAAACAGCGTTTGTTTTCAACAAGCGTCGAGCAGTTATTATTATGTTATCTTAGAATTTGTCTT
Organism: Crossaster papposus; assembly: GCA_037893245.1. NCBI lineage: Eukaryota > Metazoa > Echinodermata > Asteroidea > Velatida > Solasteridae > Crossaster > Crossaster papposus. Next base: position 1,909,487 of record JBAIAA010000474.1, read on the forward strand.
TATACAATTATATTTTTGGAACTATTACAGCATATCTAGCGCAATCATTTTGCTGGATGTCTAGAATCATTATTTACTTTCAAATGAGTAAGATATTTCTTAATAATTCGGTAGTAATGTTTTTCGAAATCGGCAAATGGTGTATCCTACCTTTAATTTTGAGAGAATATTTTTGTTGGCAACATCAAAAAGGTAGGTCTTCTATCAATTGCTTGATGGAATGTAATTTTGGACATGGCAAACTGTCCACAGACTAGGGCATACAAGACACAAACACTTATTCGCACAGTTCACCTGAGTTCAAATACGTCTTTCCGACAATCCGGACCATCTATGGAAGCAATACATACACATAGGCTGGACTCCAATCAAAATCAACATGGCCGCCCAATGGAGGCTAGACGTACGCTAATTTTTGTCAAAAAAAGTGTAGTTACGCTCTTCATAGAGCGAATTTTCCAATACAAACAGGATAAATGGCGACGATACCACATACATATCTTGACTGGGGATTGGAAATCCACTGGACATAGAGCGTACGTAAGGGAATTTACCATTTTGTTATATTATTTATGCGGCAATTATTGGCTTAATTTATGCATGCATGCTCACAAATGCGGAAGTCATGGCTGCAGATCGGGATCACCATTCATAAACTTCATGTGAAAATGACAAGAATTGGAAAATACAACATTCCTGAGGGGTGGTCTGAAAGCATTGACCTCCCAACGAGAATTTTTCCCGCGAGCTATAGGGGTAGGTCCGGAAGCACTGACCTCACAACGATATTTTTCCTACAAGGTATAGGGGCGGGTCCGGAGCTGGAAGTCTGCACAAGGAAAACAACACTTAGAATAAAGGGGTCCCTATGCACATAATTCCGGTGCATATATTTTTTTGGGGAAAGGTGGGTAGGTCACTGGTCAGATTTATGTTGGGATTTTCTATACCTGATATCGATACAAAAAAATTCGAAGACCCTCGATTCAAGTGTCGTTTGTTTGATCCTATTTGCTTTTGTCAATTCAATTACATGTTTGATTAACCACCAACACCTACAATCGAGGGTGTGTCATTTTTTGAGAAAGAATGTTTCTAAGCGCCAAAAGATACCAGCATTTTACCCATGGGTGATTGTGTACATAATGTAGGCCTCGTGAACATTTTCTTAAAAACCTCTTGCTCTCTGGCGGCATTTGAGGCGTCAAAAAAGACAGGTTATTCCCATTGGCACAAAAGCTGGATACGCCTTGTGAATGATATTTCAATCTTAAGGAGATGTCCTTCAGGAATAAAACATTGCCGTTGTATATTACGAAGAAGATCTCGTTAAGATTGAAATGCATAAAGTTTGAATGCGAAATATTTTAGCTGCCTGAAACCCAATAATTATTACCTGGACAACCTTTAGACTGTGCTTATTGCATGTGATCACATTGAAATGAAATGTGTACAATTATTACAGTAAACTATCCGCTACACACTAAAATCACTAAAAACTAATTCAATAATATTTTGTTAAATGTCAATATTTCTACATATCCGTTTTAAACAATGGGCTCAGCAGAGCTCACGAGTATGATATGGGAGTTTGTTTGCGGATAATAAATCATTTAATTTAACATTTCTAGCAAATAGTGACATTGATTACGTTGATTAATAATTTAAATGAAACATGTTTTAAAATAGCCGCAGAAATCTATATTTTAAGTGCCATAAACCTAACATTACCACATAACATTATTGGATGTGACCACATTTAAAATATATGTTTACAGTGAAAGTGTAAACATAATTATATATACTATCCGTTGAGCACTACAATTTCCAACAATACTAGGTTTCCCGGCTATTTTAGGCGTGTGAATTTTTCTCGGACGAAATTGATTGTGAGAGTCAGTGAATTTGAATGAAAAATGATTTAAAATAGCCGGAAAAAAACTATAACTTGAATTATTTAAAAATACTATATAACTATATGACGAATTTGTTTTATTGATACCTTAAAGGTGTATCTATTGTACTAAAATAACAATTCAAAATAAAATGAAATTTAAAAGGAAAGCAAAATCAATTTTAGGGAGTGTCGAAACTCAACCATAACATATACAGTGTATCGTTAGATGGTTTTGATTTTGAAAACAGAACAATCATCAAACCCTTTACTGATGTTGGTAATATTAATTACACGTCACCATACTTTCTTTAATATCGACTACCATCTTCCCCCCTCCCTTCAACTGTTTTAGGAAAGACAATCCTGTGTATTCACTACGTCGTTTTTGTTTTCTATTATTAAAGTGCGTCGTACCGAAGGACACTGTTTGACAACAACCAAAACGACATCGTCGTGCGTCTTGCGTATTTTGTTTCTCCCCAGGATGCCGGTTACGGGCAATTATCATAACTGGGCGTATCTACACCGCACTGAGTGAAAGACACTCTTTCTCAGATCCTTACTTTCCCTTAAATTAAACTTACTCCAACAATAAACTTAAAGGCCAAAAATATAGTCAATGAAAAATGAGCAGAGACCGAATTTGAACCCCAGTCAAACGATCTATAACCTAACCTATTTTCCACTAAGCTACTGTAAGAGGTCGACAGAAGCCGTTTTTCAAAGTGCTTTAATGTACTTCTGGGCTATGTATAACTAGTTGAATGAGTAATAACATTATAATCAGGGTCATTGTGAAAACTACTAAATAATCATGACGCGAGGAGATAGAGCCGCCCATTTATGATAATTACCCCTAACCTTTCTAGGAAAACAATTTTCCAAACCCAAGTTTAAGAGCTCCGTCTCCATCATCGTTGCCAAACTGCATGAACGAAGCCAAAGACGGAGACAAAGCGGGGGTTCGAAAAACGGCCCTGGTGTTGGATCATTAAAATATCCAAACATATCTATGTAACTGATACATTTAGGGCCAGATTCATAAACGGTGATGATCACCGGATTATTTTAGTCGCGTACAACTATTGTACGGTGGCTAAAACAGAGAAGTGCGCGTGTGGATAAACTCCTGTGATTATCTTAACTCGTATTTTGGACAACTCGTATCTTGGACAACTCGTACCTAAAACAACTCGTACCTTGGACAACTCGTACTTAGAACAACTCGTACCTTGGACACCTCGTACCTATGCCAACTCGTACCTCTGCAGGACAACCATGCGTAAAATCATGTCGTAAAAACAGACTCTATTGGTAGAGCCGTACGTGAGATCAAAAACGCGTTCTTGTTTTCTTCAAATTTGAACTATTAGAATCTTCAAACCAATATTTAGTATCGCATAAAATAGTAGGCCATATTGTAAGCAAAAGGGAAAAGTCGGGTTGTATTGTTTAGGTGAATAGGACGTTCAATTTTATATCAGACGTTAACATACGTAATACACGGCGCTGTTGCCGTTTCGAATCTGGATATTGGACTATTGGAATATCGAGAGCGGTATCCAATCCAGGGCATACTAGAAACGAGGTTGTAACATCATTTCACAGCCTTTAAGAGATACCTTATTACCCTTCCAGGTGGCCCACTGTATTCCCATGTAATCATCGACTGTTGCGTAGTTGTAGTACAAGCCGTTCAGGTTGCTCTTGAAGTCGTCGTTATTGTCGCTACCGCAGCCTCTGTACCACCAGCCTGCGTGAAATTTCTGAGCGCAGTTGTTATCGTTGTCGTTATCGTTGTCCCCATCTCTAGTTGAGAAGAACGCCAAATTTTGAGAACTAAGGGAATCACCTGCAGGTACTAGTGAGGAAGGATCGTGAGAGGTCAGTGAATTACCTGTGTGAACATGGTCAAATGTTCTTGATGAAACTACTGATGAAATGCTACATTGACGTCAACAAGCTTTCCAACACGCTATTGTGTGAGTTTCCAAGTCAGAACTTTTTGAGCAAATTAATTTATCGTAATTCTGAATAATATTTTATAAATCTACTTATTTTGGATATGCATACTCTATTGTTTTCTCTTAACAAACAAGGGCGAATAGAATACCCAGCAAGATATGGGACCGGCGGATTCCCCCTGAGTCCCCTATACCTATACACTCTCTAGAGTATTCTTACCTTACGCACGCCCCCTAAAAACTTCCTGAGAAACCACAACTTTTCGCCAGTACAATAACCACCACAAAGGAGGGGGGAGGGGGGGGGGGGGGGGGGGGGGGGTGTTTCTCTCCGTCCCACATCTTGCTTCATATGTGACCTGTCACCACAATATGAGAGTAAAGTGTGCTTCGGAGATATGGACATCCAAAGTCAAAATATGAAGGGGTGGTCAATTTTGAGATTTTGCGTAATTTAGAAAGCCTAAGTCTTTCTCTACATTTGTTTTTGTGCTCAGATGATCGAAAACCGCTTAAATTACACGATTTTGCGTAGTCTTTGTGTAGTTAGTGTTTGTATTAAAGTTCATTCATTAAAGTATAATTAACGCGGTAATGCAAATTAGGATTTCGTAACTATCCCACGTTTTCGAAGTTTTGAAATGTTGTTGTTTATATAATAGTTTGTATGTGTGGAAAGTTTCAATAATCAATACTGATAAGAACATGGCCGTTGCTGTGCTCAACCGAACCTTACTTGTCCTGTTTTGCTATGTCTTGCGTGTTTTGTTTAAGATGTTTATTAAGCAAGTTTTCTCATGAACACGTTTTGTAAAACCCATGTAGGCCGTCAGCTGAAGCTAAGAACAGGCTGTAAAATGCGGTTCGCTCCAGCAACACAGGGTCTATTTTATTTAATGCATTATGTGAGGTTTATTACATCACAAACATCATGTTAAAAGTTCTCCACTAAAAATGCGGCAGTTATTTTGTTACACTCCATCGAAGTTTCCCATTATTATGTACAGCGGGGTCCCCTATCTTGACGTATCCTTCGACTTTCCTGGTTGGGTGTTTCCGAACCTCTCTGTTTGATATAATTTAAATTCATGGAGCTAAATACTGGAACATTTGCCTTTATAATACGTGCTCTTGAACCTTTAACAATTTTAGTTTCCTGAAATTTTGTCCGAAATACAAAAACAAATTGCTGTCCGGAAATTGGGAACAAAATCGTCACCACTCCCCAAAATCGTGGCGCACTTGAACCAATCTCAGACAATCAATTTGTTAATTTTGTGAACTCAAAATAAACAGGAATGTTTACAGGTTGAGGGAATGTTTACAAGCTGTAACATGTAATTTCACGGTAGAGCCGAACAATCAAAGTGCGCCATGTGATGTGCCGCCGCGCCGCGTATTTAGGGACATTAACAATGCTAACACTATTGCGGTCCGAAGCCTTGCTTTGGCATTTCCGTATGAACAATTGTTTTATGTACATGTATATGTAAATTGAACATTTATAACACAGCAAAACAGCAACAATACCTTTTTATTTGCATCTGTATCTGAGGAATTCTTATCCGAGGTCTTGATATTTTTGATCTGGTGGACATCGCCGCTGCCCTTGCTCTCACAAAAATATGTCATTATAATCTAAATTATTAACCGGACATCAATAGGCTTTAACATTATTTTAGGCTTTAAAAAAATTATAATATTCAGTTGACAGCAGAAAAAAAATAAAAACAGAAAGGATGTGCACCTCTAAAAATGGGAATCAGGTACCCCTTGACAAAACCACTGCATGTACTTGTAACAATTATTGAGAAAACCTGTTCTTGTAATGAAACAGACCTACAATTATTATTAAAAGGACTGTCAGAATCCCGAGTTTGGTATACAAATTCCAGAAAAGAGCTATTGTGTACACTGTTTTGTGCCAAAATATAAAATTGTACAGCTTTAAGGACTTTGAGGAAAATAAAACCTTAACTCGTGCTAATTTGTAGCAGTTAATTTTAAAAAGAGTGTGTTGGCTCATACTCAGTGGCAAGCGTAATGTCAACGTTCACATGATTAGCCTTTGATTACACGCAATTAAATTATTTCTGTATCGTACTGAATTGACCTAAACATTAATTAACAGAAGGATACATAGTTGTAAAATCTGAATGTTTTGTGCTTTCTGATAATTTCATTTAGTTTAATTTCATCTGACCATGAACTGCAAAACAAATTTCCTAATTGTTGTACATCTAAGTTTATGCTACAAGTCACCCTCGCCTAAACCTGCAAAATTAGCTACCTCTCTAAAGTTGCTGCAATTTGTGCATTTGCACAGATCTGGACATGTTTGGTCTGCATTCAGACAAGAACACGAGTGATCTTATCTTTAAATTTTTACATCTGCGTAGGTTGTAATGCTTGGCACTTCAGTTACCCAATTACACCAAGCCATTCAGTGGAAAAGTTCCAAAGGAATAAATCGTCTTGCAACTCCAGAGTTACTCATCTGACGTTGGTGGCCAAGGACAAGTCATAGCAGGGACATCTTTAATCGTATTCCGTAAGGTCAAATCTATACATAATACAAACATAATAATGAATGTTAATTACATACAATTACATGTATTTCTAGGCACTCAGTGGAATTTTCCACGGGCCATTACTTTGGGACCTGCAAATAATGGGTGACAATGCTCCCCCCCCCCCCCCCTTCCCCTCCTTTTGAAAAAAAGTGGGGTGGCCAATGTACCAATTTTTCTACATCTGTTATTAACCTTTTTTAATCAGCGTAGTTTTGTTCACTGTCACAAAAAAAAGTTTCAACCCATGATAAACAGACAAAGTACCCAGACCCCACTTTTGTGTTCTGCAAAGTGCCAACTTTATTGACTGCAGCAAAACCTAAGAAAATACTGCAGATATCTGAGCAATTGCATGATAAATCATAAATATGAATTTCTGTCTAACCTGCATTGTATGATAAATGAAGCTCTTATAAAATGCTGGCCAGTCGAAAATGATGCATCATCTCTCTCGCTTTGCAGTTTGTGACTCTTAAGTTTTACTTAAGGATGAAGTTTCGTCTGAAGATTCCAGATTTTCGATATGCTGACAATTATTAAAGTAGCAGTGTCGACAATATTTTGCATTTTTTTCTTCAGGAAAGGTTTGTGGAGGCAGACTGCTGAGGATAATCTCTTCAACTTCATTTTTGTATTAGAAGAAAAAGTAATATAGACAGGTGAGTATTTGATGAAAAGCGTTCGCTGGACAAGTGACGTATGTGCAACAGTCGACTGTCATAAAAATAGCAAGTTTTTAATTTATTATAAGATATTGGCTATTGCTAATATTTTTCTATTTATACTAGATGACCAAATACAGCACATGCAAGTCAAACAATGTGCAACCTACAGAAATTAACATGAATACGAAAAATGACTACCTCCATAAGAAATTTCTGAAATTTCCATGTTTGAAAAGCAATACCTCCGAACTTGAAGCTCCTTCATCTTGTCCAGCATGTCCAGAAGACGATTTTGATCTTGCGCAGGGGATTTTGTAAATAAATGTACTACACCAGGTCGGACTGTGTGCCCAGGCATATCGGGGCATAATGCTTTACCAATGCAAATCGTATGTCCGTTTATTTCAAGAGCTCTGCCTATAAAATTAAGCCACTCTTTTGCACAGGAAGTAAATTGATCCTATCTGACATTATTTTTACATTTATATCGGTCGACTTTAGACGTCGCCATGTTTGATGGCAAATGTAGGTCAAGTCATGACCGTCGATCTTGCACGGACGAGTTGGTGTGGGATTAGACAATTCGTAACACGTAATGCGATTGCGTCATTCGCGAACGGATTTCGTAACGTGGCGCATTACGTCTTTGAACTTCCCTGATGCCAAAATAGTTCACTCTTTACAGCAGGATTATTATATAACTGCAGGATGAAATGTGGAGAACTATTTTACTAGTAAAATAGAGTCATTTATTTAGTCGGAACTGTTCAGGAAATTTACACCCACTCTTGCTGGAATGAAACGAACGAGTTTGAGCACTCAGCTGACGGCCTAATTAAGGTCTCCAGCTGTGCGCAGAGATTTACGACCTCGATAAGATCCTTTGTGCGCAGCGTTCGTTGCCGGTTCGACTGCTTCAGTGGAGCTAACAATCGTTTGTGTTTTATAGAGTTAATAAAATACTATTATACAAACGAAAGCATTTTGCATGCGCAGTAGTCAGCTAGCCGTCCTTTTCATGCGCCATCTTTTTCATCGGAAGCGGTAACAAATTTGCAATCTGCTGGTGTTTCAACGTTTAAAATCCGATGTTTGTTCGATTGACAGATTGAGAGATAAGGAAATTATGAATACATATTTTATTGATATGTATGCTTTTCCGACTAGTTTTTTACGGCTGAAATTTGGGAGTATATATCAACACGTTGTCTTTTAACCATTCGTGTTTGTACTGTAGGTGGGTAGTCCTGGGCGGAACTTTTACAAGCGTTTGTTTTTTACCTTTGGATTTCGTTGTGCGAATTATGTTCGCGTGATAAGCCTTTTTGTGTAATACCATGAACATGACAACATCATACTTTCAAATGCTTTTTTAAAATGTTTTATTTTGTACTTTGGATCGTGATTTTGTTATCTCAAATTGTTAGTTTTATGTTTATCGCTTAAATCGGAGCCCGTTACAAAATTGTCTTTTCCGTATGCTGCCATTTTACAACACGGTGCAGGTGCATGGCGCATGCGTAGTCAATATATTAATGTTTTGCGACGAATGTCTAACCGCAGTATTTTTACGACCGCGGCCCGGAAGGCTCAGTCTTTGATCTCTGGTCGTTCCAATTTCTTCTAGCCCTTCCCCCATGGTTCAGCCAAGTTTTCTTTATATGGCTAGAGTACTGCTTTGTTCATGATTGTGAAGTTTTCGATTTTGTTTTCGAATGTTCGATTGTTGTTTTGAAGTTCACTCGTGACCTTTGTGCGAGACTTACACGGTATTGTCTGTTACACTGCACATTCTCGCTGTATTCCCTTGTAGTTTTTATTTATCGTGTTTTTAATAGACAAGCATGCTGTGTTATAGGAGATGTCACAAAAGGAATGGTAATTGAAACAAAGGGTATTATGTACCTGCATTTCCACTGTCTTCACTGAAGCTACGGGCAGTAAGAAGGTGTTTAGCCAAATCTGATAGTACGAGGAAATGCTCATAACGAACACGGGCCTCGTCCCCATCGAACGCCGTCAGAGTGATGACAAGCTCAAACACAAAGTTACCAGTCAGACTGTTCAGCTTCTGGTTGCCCAGCCAGAATTCTCCAGTCAGATCCCCGAATCCCTCGTTGTACTCCTGCCAGGTTCGGTTGAAGCTTACCGAGCCGTCTATGCGTCTCTGAAACACCTGCAAGGATCGATATGGTGAAACTGGAATGTGTCTAGTACCCGCTTTAGGAGATAATAGTGTATTACTATGCATGCTACACAAAATCAAATATAGAAATGTGGGACATGAACAACAATTTAACCGGATGCAGGGTCTATCTGTAGATAAGGATTTCATTATGTTTTGGCTGGAGAGAATATGAATTCATCCGTCTAGAGATCCGAACCCTGGGTGTCTGTTTCCCTGCATTTCGGCCACTTTTAAACATACCCCCCCCCCCCCCTTCTCCCCTCCCCCCCCCCCCCCCCCCCTTCCCTCCCCTCCCTGTTACTATGACCTCAGTTTGCATGTTGACCCTTTTTGACCACAGCATTTTTCTCCTATTTGTCATCTGTTTCAGATTTATTCCTTGCCAGGAGTTTGTTCTTGTTTGTATCACTCCTCTGGTTTCCCCTGTCTATTGTCCTAACCCCCCCCCCCCCCCCCCCCCCCCCTCCTCCACATTTCTCCTATTAATACTTCTTGGTTAGTTCTTTCTTTGATCCTACCCACACTGACCTTTCCTTTAATCCCTTAGCCTAATCCTCCTGTTGTTGTTCCACTGGACTCTGTACATGTTTTGTTTTTTTCTCTCCCGCCAACCATGATGTGCATCATGCTGTATGTTGCCCTATATATGTTTGTATCTTGTACACAGTCATTATGTCTCTGAGGAAGATCTTGTTAAGATCGAAATATTAGGCCCTCTTAACTTATTTGATTTATTCCAAGTCTCAACAGAAACTAACTTGCCAACAAAAGGCAAAACAAAACAAAATCAAATATGTTTTACTTGCACACTGTGATTACAAACGACGGTGATATTAGGCATATTATATGCTATTTAATAAATACCTAGGAGAGTTGAAGGCTTCTGATTGGCCGAGACTCGATCACGTGCAAGGCATTATATGTAGTAATATCATGGGCTTTCCAAGGGCCGTTTTCTAAACCCCGGCTTTGGGCTGCATTCTGGCCACATTACAGACGTTTTCCTAGTTCCGGATCGCAAAAAATATTCAGGATGTTTTCGGCAAGTTTAATCCTCGAAATTTAAATGAAATAGGTTTAGTAGTTTACCTTGAGTGATGGAGAAACTACAGTTTTTGTTTCGATATTTATGCTCTTCTTTATTTGAAAATACGACGTCAAATATACCGACATCCCTTTTTCTAGTTGCGGATCAGTTTAACCAATTCCGGATCGAGTGAAAAAACTGCTTCGTACATGAACAATTATCACGCTAGAACCAACCCGAATCAAGCCTATATTTCTGATAAAGTATTCATTAATTTATATAAATATACAGTTTAAAATAAATTTCAAATACTTTCACTTCCAATAAAGTTTAAAAAGAGGACTTGCAAGGAAATGCTTTGAAATGTTTTGTCCGTGTACGTGTGTGGCGCGCGGCAACGAGCCGATAAACTTTGTCCCACCATGGAGGAATAAACTCCATGGTCCCACAGAACAGTAAAGCATTATTTTATTCATACGAATTGAAGCATTTGCTTTACCCTAATGATTTTACTTCGAAGTAAATACTTTTTGCTTGTACTTCGTAGCATTTGCTAGTTTGTATTCACACGACTCAATGGTCTCGTCAGTCCCCTAAAAGCCTCTATGAGCGCGTGTGCATCCCGGAGGTCTTGTATTTAGTGCAAAGTCGAAAGATGGTGTTTGTCACAACAAAGTTGAATACAGCACACAGCCTGGGGAGGAGCAAGCCGTTGGCATTGTAATTACTGACTCATTGGCGGCGCCAAATGATGCCGTGCCAAATTGATGGTCTTTCACAACATGCGAATTGAAATCCCCTATAAGGAAGATCATGCTGGAAAACCGCAGAGAGGATAGTCCAGAGGCAAGCGTAGAAGGAATCTTTGATATTGTCATTTGATGTTAAAGTCGGAAGGTAGGTACTTACGATGGTAGCATACCCATGTTTGAAGAGAGACTTGGGGTGTTGAGATACGTGCGTTGACATGGTCTGGCAGAAGGTTGTGCGTCTTCACGAGAGAGGTACGAAAGGCAAATCCCACTCTGTGGATGCAACGTTCAGCTGCTGGCTTCCCTTTCCAGAAGAACGTGTACCCAGATCCGGCTTTGGAGATCTAGCCCTCGTCGGCAAACCTTGTCTCACTCAGGGCTGCCACTCTGATGTTTTACCGGGCGAGTTCCATGCCAACGAGAGCAGTTCGATGTGCTGGCCGGACGTTGTCATCACGGTCCATTAGGGCGCGAACGTTCCAGGACATGAGGAAGTTCTGCGTTTTAGCAGTGTATTCTTGCTCGTCGACGAATGTTTGGACCCGATTCTTGTGGCAAGAGACATGGTAACTTTTGCAATTTGTAATGTTTAAATTTAAATAATGTGGATTCTTTTCTTTTATTTATTAGACCCGTTATATGGCTGTCGTTTTGACATACTGTCGTTTTGACATATTGTCGTGTTTAATAAATGTCGTTTTTGACATACTGTCGTTTTGACAACTTGTCGTGTTTAACATACTTTCGTTTTTTGACTTACTGTCGTTTTGACATTATTATCGTGTGTAACATACTGTCGTTTTGACCTATTGTCGTGTTTAACATATTTGACATATTGTCGTTTTGACATATGCCCTAGTATTTGTTCGCGATGTATTTTTTGCACTGTGCGCGCAAGCTAAACTGCTAAACTATTAAACTTATTAAAACAAATAAACGACAATGGCCTTGGACAAGGCTAAAGTAAGCCGTGCGTTGCGAGTGGCATCAGCCAAGCGGGGTTAAGGTGTCGGTGTTTACTACTGTGGTGTACACCTTTAAGGTGAATAGCGGTGAACGTGGCTGACCCAATTCCCACACGGTTGCATGTTCTGTTTGGCTGACTATAGCAACCCTGACGGTTCCAGTAAACCAGAGTCCATAGCTTAATGAATTACCACATAACCTCCGTAATAGGCTTATCGACTGTAATAAATTGTGAGCATCGTAGTCAACCAAACAGCGAGGTAGTAAACCTTGCACATCGAGTAGTAAGCAATACATCAGGTCCAATTAATGAATTAGGATCCCCAAACCTTGCGGCTTAATCAGATCATTGCATTATCCATCATTTCAAGTCAATTGTTTGAATTAATAAACCATATTTAAATTGCAGTGGTCCGAAATCAGGTATCCGGGTGTGTTTATTTGACTTATTGAGAAGAGTTGGACAGTCAATTTCTCGGCGGTATATTTCCACCAAAACGAACTTACCATTAGCCTTGAGACTGCCTTTTTAGTCTCCGATCCGAATTGGGTGATTGGGTTCGAGAGATTCTCGCCACAGTACTACCGCCTCAGATTACTTTGGTGCTCAACCAACCATTCCAACCCCGCCTGCACACATGACCTCACCGTCACCTGTACCAACGCCAACACTTCCAGCAACACAACCTGTCTGCAACTAGATCGGGTCGCCATGTTCGTTGGCCAAGACGTTATGTGGAGTTCATCAACATTGACAGAACCTCGCTCAGATTTATCTATCGGTTGCCCTATGCAAGTTAGCGACGCTCAGTCAGCCTCCAACGGCACAGACTGGTTCTCCAACTGCACGGATTAGCTCTCCAACTGCACGACTGTATGAAGCAGAATCAGTGTCAAAAAGATCGGACGTGTTTTTACAACTCGGATGCTTTCCTAATTCGGATGTATTCCTAATTCGGATGCTTTTTGCAAACTCGGATGCTTTTTTAATTCGGATGAATTCGTAATTCGGATGCTTTTTGCAAACTCGGATGCTTTTTTAATTCGGATGAATTCGTAATTCGGATGCTTTTTGTAAACTCGGATGCTTTTTAATTCGGATGCTTTTTTAATTCGGATGCTTTTCTAGTTCGGATGCTTTTTGTAATCTCGAATGCTTTTTTAATTAGAATGCTTATCTAGCTCGGATGCTTTTTATAAACTCGGATGCTTTTTTAATTCGGATGCTTTTCTAGTTTGAATGCTTTTTGTAAACTCGGATGCTTTTTGCAAACCGAACATATTCGCAAATCGGATGCTTTCCCAATCCGGCACTAGGGTGGCCCTGAAAGGACATCACACATCGCAGATTCTGCGATATCGCGCATTCTGCGCGAATTTGAACGATGACAAACATGTTATCGCATAAATCTAAGCATATATCTGAGATGTGGAAGATTTTATTGTAGATTTCTGCACAGATTTATGTGATGGCGAATATTTTCTGCGCAGATTTTTGAAAAGGCCCCTTTTTTATATTAGATTTCAAGTTCTGCAAAGATTTCTCAGTACGCAGATTTGTGCGATGTCTCACGGATGGTCGCACCTACATGTGTTCTAAAACGCACAGGCAAACGTCGTGGTTCAACTTTCAAACGTCGTGGTTCAACTTTCAAAACGTCGTACTTCAACTTTCAAAACGTCGTGCGCTTTTACCTGGCTCAAGGTAGCCGCGTATTCGGCCGGATCTCTCCGCGCGGATTTAGTCCGCATTCACCAAAAGGCGACAAATATTTAACACATGCTGCAAAAGGTGATGCATTTTCTAAAAAGGTTTATGTCAATTTATTTAAAGAATTTTTCGAAATAAACCGTAAATATAACAATACTTTTTCAAACCCTTTCAAATCATACAGCATATTAGCCACACTTGTTTAACCTTTCCTGTAATTTTGATGACAAATTACAGTTAAATTAGCTGCCTAATGAACTAAGTAATCCTACTTCGAGTTATTTTTATAGATTTGGAAATGAGAATGAAACATTTAAAACAAAATATACCTCACATGTTATCAAAAACTCATACTTTTATTTCATAATCTACAAGATAATGTTAATGGGCAAACTTAATGTGGGTATAGGCTTCAGCCGAACACTAATTAGTGCCTAATTAGCCCGTTAAATAAATCCCCTTTTCAATGCAGCATTGTAATGCGTTTTTCGGCTGCGAGTATATCTGCCTCTTTAAAACAAAGTGTACATCACATGTTATTCAAAGCTCATATTTGTATTTCATGATCTACGAGATCATGCTTCTGGGCACACTTAATTTTGGTATAGGGCCTAGGCTTCAGCTGAACAGTAATTAGTGCACTCGCACTCGGTTGGGCTTATGATTCGCAATGTTCTCGGTGAATCAGTTTCGTCAATCAACAATTTCAACAATTAATTTCACCACTCCAGATTTTATGAGAACGATAACTGTTACTTTATTTAATAACACAACGGCCCTTCAACTAAGTTATGCATCATTAGATGGATCCTAGTAGTTTGTCAGCTTAGATCGTTAGGTAAAAGACGGTTTCAGACCGTGTCCATAATTATTTTTTATTTCCACTTAATATCGCCCCATAATTCTTGGCGATATATAGCACACTTGGGTCAAATGTAAGTTTTTAAGGTCGAGTGCAAATAAGCAGATATTATCAAAACTACATAAAATGTAAACAAAGAACAAAGGTTACATGTCAAAATTAGCATATACAAGAATCTTGAAAACTACGTACTGCCACTCGTGCTTGAAAGAACACTTGCCAGATAGAAAGAGTGGGGCACGGAAAGATTGTCCTTGCAGGTGTGCTTTACAGAAATGTACAATTGCAATTCATGTGGCAAAAGGAAAAGAAAGTACAGCAATGATAAAAGCAGGTCTTGAATTTGTAAAATCACACTGTTGCCGTATTGTTTGAAATTTCTATAAAAGGTTTGACAAATAACTCGAAGTAGAATTACTTCCATTAAGCAGCTAATTTAACTGTAATTTGTCATCAGAATTACAGGAAACGTTAAACAAGTTTAGCTTATGTTGTATGATTTGAAATGGTTTGAACAAGTATTATTATTTACCGTTTATTTTGAAAAATTATTTAAATAAAATGACATAAACCTTTTGGAAAATGCATCACCTTTTGCAGCATGTATTATATATTTTTCGGCTTTTGGTGAATGCATGGCTGAATCCGCGGCCAGAAATCCGGCCGAATACGCGGCTACCTTGAGCCAGGTAAAAGCGCGCGAAAGTTGAACCACGACGTTAATTGAAAGTACGACGTTTTGAAAGCGGGGTTGAACCACGACGTTTTGAAAGTTGAACCACGACTTTGCCTGTCCGTTTTAGAACACCATAACATTCAAAACTTTCAAAACGTCGTACTTCAACTTTCAAAACGTCGTGGTTCAACTTTCAAAACGTCGTATGTGCTGACATCGCGGCAGAAATGTGCACATAAATCTGCATATAAATCTGCTGTACGTGAGTGCGACATATCTGCGCAGAATTAAATGTGCAATGAAAATGTACATGTAGTGCCCATCCGTGCGACATCGCACAAATTTGCGTACTAAGAAATCTGCGCAGAACTTGAAATCTAAAATAAAAATATGCGACCTTTCAAAAATCTGCCCAGAAAATATTCACCATCACATAAATATGTGCAGAAATCTACAATACAATCTTCCACATCTCAGATATATGCTTAGATATATACGATAACATGTTTGCCATTGTTCAAGTTCGCGCAGAATGCGCGAAATCGCAGAATCTGCGATGTATAATGTCCTTTCAGGGCCACCCTAGTGCCGGATTGTGAAAGCATCCGTTTTGCGAATATGTTCGGTTTGCAAAAAGCATCCGAGTTTACAAAAAGCATTCAAACTAGAAAAGCATCCGAATTAAAAAAGCATCCGAGTTTACAAAAAGCATCCGAACTAGAAAAGCATCCGAATTAAAAAAGCATCCGAGTTTACAAAAAGCATCCGAATTACGAATTCATCCGAATTAAAAAAGCATCCGAGTTTGCAAAAAGCATCCGAATTAGGAATACATCCGAATTAGGAAAGCATCCGAGTTGTAAAAACACGTCCGATCTTTTTGACACCGATTCTGCTTCATAGACTGGCTCTCCAACTGCAAGGACTGGCTCTTCAATTGCAGTGACTGGATTTCGGCTTTTGGCTGACCCTAGTTGGGCTGGATCCAATTTGACCGGCTCTAGTTGGGATGCATGGCTTCCTTGGCTTGTGGCTTTTGGGCTGGCTCCAATTTACATGCATGTCTCGACTTTAAGGCCCATGCGTAGTCCGACTCCGTTTTTGGCCGTGGTGTTGAAAGGCGTGGGGTATCCCCGAACGAAGCCGCGCCCTGCCGCATCAACAAGGGCAACCCGACAACGCCTTGAGTGAAACGGTGCGTCTGGCACGCCGCCGTGTACAGCGCAGGGCGGTTTCCCGGGTGACCTGGCATCAGGTACACTTGCAAAAAGATAGTGGGGTGTCCCTAGAAAAAAGCCTGCCCTCATTTATTGGTCAAAACTCTCTTGGCTAACAGTAAAAATGAACTCCAGTCCGTCCAACGTGATGAACGTGTTGCTTGGCATCCCGTAAGGCTGGCCTACGCTCTGGAAGGCTCTGGTACAGCCTTCGTCCCCGCCGACTGGCGCCAGTTCAGCTCCATCCGCAGAGTTCAAGAAGAAAAATACTCGACAGTTTACATGTTTTTCTCCTGCGGGACACCCCACCTCTGCCACCAAAGTAACGTCGGCCAGGCGTTGTGTCACTCTTCACTCTTCTTCACTATTAAATTTTCTTAATGTTTGTCGGGCTCTACGCCATTTATTTCACCACACTTTACACACAATTTTCACTACAACAGTACTACTACAACTCAGGAAAAGCACACCTGTTCTACTGTGCATGCACATGTGATTTCTTTGCAGTGCCATTCCAGAGCACCAACAATGTAGTACTCGGTACTAGAGGATGTCTAAAGAACTGGATTATCGGCGTTTAATAATGATGCCAAAAAATTGTAGTTTGTTGACAACATGTATTCAACCTGGATTTGAGAGAAAACGGCACTTTACTCACCACATATCCCTTCCCTGAATCCATGCGGCAGTATACTGTCATGTTCTGGCGTTTGTATATGATGGTATACACCCCGCTAGTTGTCTGACCAGCATCCAAGATTTCTTGACAATTTGCATGCGACGTTGATACGACAGGTGTCGACGTTGGGGCGGTTTCAGTGACTCCTGGCGTGGACTCTTCCAGTTTGCTCGCGGTGCAGTTGAACCAACGACCGATGACCTCGGCAGTCACCTCCGGTAGCATCCCCATATACAACGGTGGGTCCTGTCCTTGCATCTCAGTCGCGTAGCGGTGGTAATGGCCGCCCAGTCTGACCCCAGTACAGGTACAAGGATCCCCTGGTGGCAGGACAAATCGCCCCATGTGCTGACCGCAACCGTGTGAGTCTAGGTCGATCATTATAGTACAGACTCTGGCCGAGACCGAACTGACCACTGGATTATTTAAGACATGGAAAACGAGATAAACCAAAATAAGAGCGCAGTGAAAGATAGTATTGGTTCCAAGACGTCCTAGCCGTGCATAGGCCGTCGATGCGGGCGCCCTCTAACGTACGCTAAAGACTAACATAAGGACGTCTTGGCTCTCGCGTTTGAACAGCGCCTGAACTCTGATATATAATTAAACAGGCAGGTCAAAGCAACAATAACGCTGGCGCAGAAAAGTAAGATGAACAACCTTTTTCAAAAAGTGTTTCATTACTAACCACAAAAAAACCCACATGACATCAATCTGGTATTCTTTTTTGACTCGCCCTTTTAAACATTTGTACTAAAATTGATGGTTTAAATACTGACGTACCCATAACAGTCAGTGCAGTCAGTAATGCCGATAAAATCCAACTAGATGCCATGACTTGGCCACTTGTATTTCTGAAGTGAAACATCTGAAAATAATGACAAATAAATGCAAAGTCTGTAACATTTAACTGTTTTAGAACTACGTGTGCGAGACATACCACAGAAAGGGTTTGAACAATATCCGAAGTAAAAGTGCTGACCAAAATTGTCGGAAATTTGTTGTTTCTTGAATGTTTAATGTTGTGCTATAGTTTCAGACACGCTGGGTAAAACCGGCTTTAGCTCTAGTCCATTATTAGTGACTAGACCCCAACCCGGTTTTAAACCCTACATTTAGCATTCCCTTATTTATAAATAACACGAGAGAGAGAAGATAAACTAAAATACAATTCATAAATACCTGAAATATATAGGTTTTTCCAGACGATATCGGAAAATGTGCACATTAATTTGTAAAAGATGCATTCGTTTTCGTGCCAAATATAGGTTTTCCCGGACGATATCGCAAAATGTGCACATAAATTTGTAACTGGTGCATTCGTTTTCGTGCGAAATAGCATGAACGTTCACATTCCCGTTTTCTATTTAACAATAGATAATTCGTTTTTGCATAATGGTACATCCAGTCGTAAGAAATCATCACACGATTTCCCGAATGTGCACTGAATTTAGTATATTGATAGTTCATTTTAGCGCGAATTTGAATGCACACCCGCAATCATGTTTTCCTTTTAATTTATCAACAATCAATTTCGCTAAATGTGCAGCCGATTTTCTACGCATTTGTATGCCTGGTCAAGCATTGGAATCCATATGTGTTATCAAAAGTAACATTATTGGGAATTAAACCAGATGGTCTCGTCTTTGAAACTACCAAATAAATGCTATATAAACCACTAAGTTGAAGGGAAAAAAACCTTTCTTTGCTCAGCATTTGCCACGATCGCATCATATAGGTAGACTTTACTTTATGCCCCCTAAAATTTCCAATAATGGCTGCAAGAGGGAGATACAGACGAGTCTCGGACGTTGATCGAAATAGTCTTATCGATGCCTTTGAGGCTGACGACGCGGACTACTTAGATGTAGCAAATAGACTGGACATCAACCACTCATGTCTTGGTGGACAATTCATTAACGGATAGACAATTGAACTGATAAAATGATAGAGAAGTCATTAACAAAAACAAAATAACCTCAATTCTTCAAAATCCTCATTTGGATAAATTCCTAAGTAGCCTCAATCCTGCAAATTCATCTGATGCATCAACTTCCAAGTGACCTCATTCCTGCAAAAACTTCCAATTTGCAAAGAGGATTTTGGAGGATTTGGGATGGTTAGGGTTAAAATAAATTTAAGAGCCAACACATAAGATCAATTAGTCCCACGATACATTGATTTATTAATGATTTAATCCAAGTTGTATCGTGAGTTATATAGCCATATATACTTTATTGAAATTGAACGCAGAATATGCGAATTTAAATTATAACAAATGAAAAAGAATATTCAATTCAGGCCGTGACACCATGAAAAATCGATTTGCTGCGAAATAGATTGCACACTCTTAATAATAGGCCACGCATACGTCAAACCGAAAGCCCAATCACGTGTTTGTAATCGTTTAAATGAAACGCTAAGCACATTCATTTATTTGAATTAAACAAAATAAAATTGAATGCTCGTTTTTGCGAAAATAAAACTCGGATATACGTCGTTCTGAAATTCAGCGCGAAATTGAATACATATTTTACAAATGAATGTGCACATTTTGCGATATTGTCCGGGAAAACCTATAGTATCAACGTTCACAATCCTGTTTTCTATTTAACAATTGACAATTCTTTTTCCATAAAAGTGCATTCAGTCAAAACAAATCAGCATACGGTTTTCCGAATGTGCACTGAATTTAGTCTACTGTTAATTCATTTTATCGCGAATTCGAATGCACATCCGCAATCCTGTGTTCCTAGTTTATCAACAATCGATCTCGCTAAATGTGTAGCCGATTTCCTGCGCATCATGATAATGGTTAATTGAACACTCATTTGTATAGCTCCATGCTCTAACTATGAACATCTCATCCTTTAAATTCTCGTTAAAAGTCCACTTTACCGTGAAATTAATGTATAAGGGATGTTTCATGGACATACCTGTACAGTTTAGTTGGAAGGTGGGATTTCCATTCAACCCCAGGAATCCTTAAATGTAGGACACACCATTGGTAATTGCTTGAATTGTCAGGAATGTTGATATATTAATAATCAATTTCGCTAAATGTGCAGCCGATTTTATACGCATTTGTATGCCTGATCAAGCATTGGAATCCATTTATGTGTTCTCAAAAGTAACATTATGGGAATTAAACCAGGTGGTCTCGTCTTTGAAACTACCAAATAAATGTTATATAAAAACACTAATTTTTTGCGTCGATGGCATCATATAGCTACATTTTAGTTTATGCCCCCTAAAATATCCCCCTAAGAGGGAGATACAGACGAGTCTCGGACATTTATCGAAATCTTCTTATCGATGTCTTTGAGGCTGACGACGCGGACTACTAAGATGTAGCAAATAGACTGGACATCAACCACTCATGTCTTGGTGGACAGTTCATTGACGGATAGACAATTGAACTGATAAAATGATAGAGAAGTCATTAACAAAATCAAAATAACCTCAATTCTTCAAAATCCTCAATTGGATTAAATTCCTAAATAACCTCAATCCTGCAAATTCATCTGATGCATCAACTTCCAAGTGACCTCATTCCTGCAAAAACCTTCAATTTGCAAAGAGGATTTTGGAGGATTTGGGATGGTTAGGGTTAAAATACATTTAAGAGCCAACACATTAATGATCAATTAGTCCCACAATACATTGATTTGTTAATGATTTAATCTAAGTTGTATTGTGAATGGTATAGCCATATGTACTTTATTGAAATTGAATGCAGAATATGCGAATTTAAATTATAACAAATGAAAAAGAATATTCAATTCATGCCGTGACACAATGATAAATCGATTTGCTGCGAAATAGAATGCACATTCTTAATAAATCGGCCACGCATACGTCAAACCGAAAGCCCAATCGTGTGTTTGTAATCGTTTAAATGAAACGCTAAGCACATTCATTTATTTGAATTAAACAAAATTAAATTGAATGCTCGTTTTTGCGAAAATGAAACTCGGATATACGTCGTTCTGAAATTTAGCGCGAAATTGAATGTATCTTTTACAAGTGAATGTGCACATTTTGCGATATCGTCCGGAAAAACCTATACATCGGTAGTAAAAATGTTCATATATATGAACGTTCACGATTTCGTTTTCTATTTAACAATTGATAAATTTTTTTCCATGAAGGTGTAAACAGTCGTAACATTTGTTTTAGCGCGATTTCAAATGTATACCCGCAATCCTGTGTTCCTTTTAATTAAAAAAAAAATCGATTTCGTTAAAAATGCAGCCGATTTTCTGCTCATTTTTTGTTAATGTATGTCTGTCAAGCATTATAATTATTTCATGTGTTAACCAAAGTAACATATGAGAAACCAAACTAGATGCCAATTTTATGGAGCTGCTAAGCACAACAATGTGCTTAGCACAAACATGTCTTGCTCAGCCTGAATCCAGTTAACACCAAAAACGTCATGTGCTTTTCATGCTAAGCAATAATTACCATACAAATATCAGTCACAAACAATATACATCACCTGAAAGTTTGGTTTTTAACTCTGTTTTTGCAAAGCAAGAATTTTCATGCTAAGCAACTTGTTGGGGACTCCATAAAATTGGCCAAAGGTAGTCTAGTCTTTTGAAACATTTAAGAGTTGACACCTGCGAAACGCACTGCATGCATGGTACAGACATACATCCCCAATGTGTTGAACATGAGATAGAGAAAAGACACTAAATACCATTCATAAATATCGGGAAAGTATAGGTTTTCCAAAAACGATATCGGAAAATGTGAACATTAATTTGTAAAACATGCATTCGTTTTCGTGCGAAATAGTATGAACGTTTACTATCCCGTTTCTATTAAACAATTGATGAATCTTTTTCCATAAAATTGCATTCAGTCGTAACAAATCAGCATACGGTCTTCCGAATGTGCACTGAATTTAGTATACTGTTAATTCATGTTATCGCGAATTCGAATGCACATCCGCAATGTTGTGTTCCTTCTAATTTATCAGCAATCGATCTCGTTAAATGTGCAACCGATTTCCTGCGCATTTTTTCAAATGTATGTCTGTCATGTATTGGAATTCATTTATGTGTCAACCAAAGTAACACAAGTAACCAAAGTAACCAAAGTAAAGCAAACGCAACCAGTTGCTTAGCACAAACAAGTCTTGCTCAGTAAAATAAGGTTACTAGCCAAAGCTTTATGTACTTTTCATGCTAAGCAAAAAACCAGCTGAATCTGTCACTAACATTATACATCACCTAAACGTTTGGCTGGTAACCCTGTGTTTGTTTTCAATTTGTTTTGTTCATGCTCAGCAATTATTGTTGTGCTTAGCAGCTTCATGAAATTGGCCCCACGCGGTCTAGTCTTTTAAGATGAACTTATACAATTATGATAGCTCACATTAGTGACTATATCGTCTAGAAGATCTTTTGGAAAAAAACGTTTAAATAGCTGCCGTTGGTTCTCGGGCGTGGTGCAGACGACACCTCCGTTTCCCCCACATATTATGTTTTATTGTTTATAATTATTCGATGTAGTGAATACAATACTTTGGATCCAATATCTGTGTTACTTAGTTACATTTATTTCTGTTATTCCTGGTGCCTTCTCAAGTAACAACATAATATAATTGTGGTGGAAGATCCGGGTACTTATTTTGGTTTGTAATTATCTCTAAAGATAGTGGGGGAACGGACACAAGTAAAACTCAGATAATACAAGATTATCAAATTCCTTGTAAAGTGTCTGAAGTCCATTCATTGCTAGGAAAGGTAGGCTATTATCAGAAGCATATACAGGATTATTGTAAATTTGCCGAGCCTCTTGTTCACGTTACGCGCAAGGACACGGTTTTTGTTTAGAATCAAAAATGCCAGTCGGCCTTTGATCTACTGAAATAGTCGACCAATTGTAAACTGTCTCAGATATTTATGAATTATATGTTATTGTCTCTTCTCTCTTATTTTCAACACATTAGGGATCTATACATGTACATGTACCATGTATGCAGTGCGTTTCGCAGGTTTCACCTCGTTTTAAAAGATTAGACCACTAATTTCATGAAGCCCAACAAAGTTGCTTTGCATGAAAATGCTTGCTTTGAAAACAACAGGGTTATACGAACCAAACTTTCAGGTGATGTATAATGTTTGTGACTAATATGGCAGGGTATTACTTAGCATGAAAAGCACATGACGTTTTTGGTGTTAACCGGATTCAGGCTGAGCAAGACCTGTTTGTGCTTAGCAAATTGTTGTGCTTAGCAGCTCCATAAAATTGGCCTCTGGTTAGGCTCCCCATATGTTACTTTGGTTAACACATAAATGAATTACAATGCTTGAAAGACATAATGTTTGTTTAAATGCGCAAGAAATTGATAATTCTTTTTACATGGAGGTGCCGTCAGTCGTAAAACATCAGCGTACGATTTCCCGCATGTGCACCGAATTTCGTATTTTAGCGCGAATTCGAATGAACACCAGAAATCCTGTGTTTCTTTTAATTTATAAACAATCGATTTCGCTAAATGTTTAGCCAATGTCCTGCGCATAAAACAAAATGTATGTCTGTCAAGCATTGGAATTCATTCATGTGTTAACCAAAGTAACATAATGGGGAACCGAACCAGGGACCAATAATGTATAGAGCTGCTAAGCACAACAATTTGCGTACCACAAACAATGTCTTTCTCAGCCTGAGTCCGGTTATTACCCAACACGTCATGTGCTTTTCATGCTAAGCAATACCCTGCCGAATATCAGTCACAAACAATATACATAACCTGAACGTTTGGTTCGTAACCATGTTTTTGCAAAGGAAGAATTGTGTTGCTAAGCAACTCTTTGGGGCTCCATGAAATTGGCCCAAGGTGGTCTAGTCTTTTCAACAATGAAGAGGTGACGCGAAACGCACTGCATGCATGGTACAGTATCCCCAATGTGTTGAACATGAGAGAAAAGGGACATTCAAATACAATTCATAAATATAAGAGACAGTTTCCTATTGTACGATAAAACATGGCTTAGCCAGTGTTTTAAACGTTTTGTTTTTGTTTTGTTGGTGTCACACTCATGTATGTGAAGTCTGGTTCATGACCCATTCATTGGTTGAAACCTCCCACAGCATGCACTATACAACCAAATTGTACGCAGAATGTGCGAATTTAAATTATATCAAACGAACAAGAATATTGTATTCAGGCAGTGACACAATGACAATTTGATTTGCTGCGAAATAGATTGCACATCCTTAATAATCGGCCACGCATCCGTCAAACCGAAAGCCTAATGACGTAGTTGTAACCGCTGAAATGAAACATTATGCACATTCATTTTTTTAATGAAACAAAATTAAACCGAATGCTCGTATTTGCACAAATACAACCCGGATAAACGTCGCTAGCGAAATCAGCGCGAAATTGAATGTATCTTTTACAAATAAAATGTGCACATTTTCCAAAATTGTCAGGAAAACCTATAATAACATTTTTGTTTCGACTCACCGATTTGGCTCACCGTGAACCCAGCCAGTCTTCCCCGGGTAGAATCCGCGTTCGTCCGGCAGAGATCTGCAGACACTCGACACTGCGTATGCGCTCCAGAGAAACAAAATAATTTGTCCGTAGCGTTCGCAACGGAGCTACGTACTGCCACTGCCGCGGCCACTGCCTTAATTGCCAGGATAAACATTAAAGAAGGCGGGCCTTAATTTAATACTGTATGTCACGTGCTTCATATAATTTCATCCTTCTCTTTCTGTGTATTTTACATTATGGTAAAAGTTGTTTTGGATGGTGACCCTGGTTTCTCGGTAATGATTCTATCAAATTAAAACTAAAGACTCGCGTTTGTTGTGTTACAATTGGGAAGACAACCAATAAAATACGATAAACGTTTTGAAACAACGTGCTTTTGACCCATGCCTTAAATTTGGGAAAAAACATGAACATTTATATTTTTTTCAATAACTTTAATAACATTCATTCTGACAACACAATTTGGGTTTTGATTGTTCCTGGTAAAGTAACATACATTATGTTGGTGGGTAGAGTTAACATTTTCCTAAATTATTTCTGGTAAAAAAAAAATACAATAAATTTGTTTCACAATTAACGTTGGGTTAGTCCCCGCTTTTTCAAAATTTTGATTTTATTTTCCGAACTAATATTGAAGGAAGATCATTACTTTATACGGATACCTTTAATTGTTTGCATTGGCAGGCCTTTACACATTGTTAAAGTGTGTTTTATTATTGCGCTAATTGCGCGCTCCAGTTCGGTTGTGCATACTGGGGCGCTCCTAATTCAAAATGTGAATTTAATTAAACAATTACTCGCCGGTTTTTTTGTGGGATGTCTCATTTCAAAGCTCGTTAAAAATACATAATGGTTGAAAATTATTATTTCAATTTAAAATCCATTGTTCATGGCGCAACCCCCTAAAAGCACGGACACACCAACTTTAACTGAACATCTTGTAAAAATTATAAATTTAAACAAATTCTTGTTGGGTTCCTGACATGTCTACACGGAAAATAATGCAACTCTGAAAATAATTTGGGAAACAAACGCCAAATTTGTGGATTGTTTAATTACGAAGAATTTAAGCATTCAATATGTCACTTAATTTTTTCAAACTTTTTTTGTTTAATATAATATATATATACATTATACATTATACAGGGTGGGCAATAAAAAAAGGACAAGCATACTTCCACTACCCCGAGGCCAAAGCTAAATATACCAACGGACAGATAATCTTTCTTGACGAAAAATGGCACCGAGATATCTCAATTTGGGCATGTAGTTTTTTTGTAAAGCACACTGTCAGGGGTCATTTCGCACCGAGAAACCGCGTATGACATAGTTTAGTTGTTTTTTTCGGTGCGAAAGTACCACTGACAGCTACACAAAACAGGTTCTGGAGCTAAAACTACTACCCCAAATCAAGATATCTTGGTATCATTTCTCTTCTAGAACGATTTCCATCCATTGGTATAAGTAATTGTGGTCTCAGGGTAGTGTGGGTGTGCTTGTTCGTCCGGATATGTTTGTCCGGGTTTTTTTTTTTTTTTTTTTTTTTTTTTTTTTTTTTTTTTTGGGGGGGGGGGGGGGTGGGGGCACTCTGTATAATAAAAGAAAAAGAAGAAGCCGAATTACCACGAACCGCAATTCTTGAGTAAATCAGGGAATGGTTCTTGGCTGCCTCGGTGAAATATCATTAAAGATCGTGAAAGCGCCAGGACCTTCGTTGACATGTTCAAAATTGTTTGGGTGATTCAGGAACAAATTTCAATTCTTGGTTTACTCTTCAACATTCGTAACTACAGTCTGTATATTCCTAAATTTCGTAGAGTTATTCTAGGTGTTAACAGTTCATAATCATGCCGAACCAATACAAATGTAATGTACGAATAATTATTATAAAAATAACTTATGCTAGGTTCACACATTCCAGATTTTGTAAGCCGAATCGCTGCGAATAGCAATTCTTGGGTAAACTGGGGAATTGTTTTTGGCTGCCTCGGGATGATTCTTGAAAGGTACCTTAACCTTGTATTCATATTCTATACTTCTTCATACACATGTACAGACAACTATGCTTGTGTATACAGCGTTTGTTTATGGTGTAAATGGAGGACACATGCCTGGCAACACGAAGGTGAATTGGGGTTAGGGTTAGAATCGAGGACGTCCTCGATTGAGATTCATGTACAAACAAAGGAAATTATCGAAAGGAACAAAATAAACTTCTCGATTTAAACCATAAACAAAGGTGTATGTGCGCGTGTTTTCATATTCAAGGTCAATCGAAAATGTGGGATTTTCAAAAGTCACACTCACAACTAATTTTCTTTAAAAATATGTCAATGTTTGCAAGGCATTGGTCTATTGGTTTGCACCCAAAACACATGCAACAATTATTATATACCTTGACGTATTGTTAACGTAGTGCGCTCAACAATCGAAATATCGTTTGGGCATACATTATTCACGCCCCGCCTCCCCCTCCCCCCTTCTTCCCCATCTCTATCCCCAACAAAAGAATGACATTGAGTACGACACTGCAAATACACCAAAAAGGCAAGCGAGTGTTTTGTGAACTAGAAGAACTCATGCTTGTGTTTATAACGCAAACGAAAACATAACGTAAATACATACACTGTAAACAAAAAAATCGACCCATTTAGAGATGTGCCACAGCGCTGTGTTTTAACGATTATGTTTTCGGTCACAACACCTTACGTGTAGGCAGAACAATGCCCTACTTAATTGTAGGACAACATAAAAAGAAGGGGTGGGGGAGTATTGAGTAGGCTCCTACCCCAATAAATTGCCAAAGTTGTGATTGTATACGACATTGTTTTTGTGGATCCGAAGGGTCAGCTCCTAGCCCTTTCTGTACCACCGTACAATGTATAAATAAAGGCCGTGTTCAAAACGGGCTCCCAGAGTTACGACTTTGTCTATTGTCAGCCTGCGATCACGCGTATGGGGAACACCGTACATTAGCAATAGACGGTGACTGACTATGTCTACTTTTACAATTATTTGGAAAATAGTTGGTACCCTTTTTTAAATAAAGAAACCAACAAGTTCTGATTAACTGCATTTCCTTCCACTTAAAAAATATGGAGTCTTCTATTCCCATTACAACCAGACACACACATAACTCGATATTGTGCGATAGAAATTCTGAAGGTTACACATTGAAAGACGTGATAACAATCGTAACAAAATAGCCGTGAATTTCTAATTTCGAGCCACTTTTTTATACTGTTGACGAAGCGATACTCTTGACTGCCTAATTAATACTGGTCCGTTGCCGAACGATGCGCACGTTCGGCAACGGACCAGTATTTATTAGGCAGTCGGCGTATGCACATCGAGGTTGCCTCGTCAATATTTGTGATGTTTTCCCGGCTATTTGAAAACTATTTTAAAACTCTCACCGTGATTCAATTTTGTCTGAGAAAAAAAATGTCAATTGTCTCTTCTTTTAAATATCTTTTTCAGGGCTATAGGAATATATATGCCAAGTTTGGTGCTTTGGATCGGTCGGTCACGATCTTCTCAATAATTAAATATAAGCCATTTTACTATACACAGCATTCACAAAGCTAAAACCAGATTGGTTGACAGGTACCTGTCTTATGATGAGCACTTTTGCTGCTTCAAACGAAACAAAAATAAACACACACAAGACCAAATCTAGCAAAAAAGCTATAACAAATATCTACTTTTAAAAGATTAACTAAATCTTACCGTCAATGCCATTTCAGTTGTTCTAATCAAGTTGACTCTAAAGTTAAACCGGTTTTTTTTGTCGCAGGTAAGTTTCTAGACTGACTAGTCTTGCTGGATGCTGTTTCTTTAAATTTAAGTTGAGATATTTGTAATGTTTATTATGAATGTGTCACAGGCGTTAGGTCATATTCATAAAAATAAGCAATTGCTTTTACTAGGCTTTTCTTAGCTTTTACCACGTACCGAACTTTGTTTCGATTTAATGAGGAGAATGTTGAATGGCTAGCACAAACATTTCTGCCAGAAAATTATGAAACCCGTGGTGGACGCCTGTCACCAATTGCGCAAATGGAAACAACGTTGGCGTATTTTGATCCGGGCTAATAAGAAAAATGCTATTGTTATGCAAGTAATCATTTGCTTGAGCTAGACCTTTTACTTGTTGAGCAATAGCCCGTAATCATAAAACGTAGCAATTGCTATAGGTAGCAAAAAAGGTTTCAGCAAAAGCAATTGCTCAACAAGTAAAAGGTTAAGCTCAAGTAATTGATAAAAATATATTCATAACCTTTTGCTTTGACTAACACTTGTTGCTTGCCATTGCTAGCAAATGCTTACTTGCATAACAATAAAAATAACCTATTAGCCCGGATCTGCTAATCTCTAAAATATTGCTAAAAAAGCTATTCATAACATTTTGATTTGACTAACACATGGGGCCGTATGCATAAAAACTAGCATTTGCTTTTACTACCAATTTTCAAGCATTTACTGGAATATGTATGAATAAAAATGAAGCAAAAGATGTTACTGGAAAGTATTTGCTAAAGACTAAAAGTATTTACTTTTTAATTTCCAGCATTTGCTAGAATACTAGTATTTGCTCCATTTGGTATGAATAAAAATGAGCAAATGCTTCAGATTTGCAGTATTTACTCGTATTTTTTCAAGTTGGGTTGGGGCTACCTTAAAAAAAGAGAAGCAAATACTAATATGAAAAATAGGAGCTTTTGTATATTTGGTTAGGCAGGAAAAGGTATGAACATGGAAGATGGATTGTCTAGGATTAAAATACAAGCAGTTGTACTGATTTTGGGGAAGGAAATGAGACGTAGATGGCCGATAATTTCTTGCAATATTGCTGAGACAGAAAAAGGCATCATGACTGCGAAGCAGCAACTCGAGGTTCCGATTTCATTCAAACACCCCTGTCAGCGTATTCGCGTCTATGCGTGGGTGTGTATCGTACACACAATAGAGACTATGTTGTTATAAACCATTCGGTTGTGAAATCAATTGCAAGTAAAAAGCATTTACTACTATTTCAGCCAGTAAATGCTAAACAGTAAAACTTTATTTTATTCATACGAATTAAATCATATGCTTTTCCTTAATGCTTTTACTTCGAAGTAAATGCTTTTACTTTTTGCTTGTACTTCATAGCATTTGCTAGTTTTTATTCATACGACCCAATGTTTCTTTTGGGTAATCCTTCGGGAGCCGAGTTATGTTTTGTATCTAAAGCTTTCATTTTATGTATTCTTTGTAATTTTTGTCTGTGTATTTATATGTTTATGTCACCATGTGTTTTCATTCAAAGCACAAAGGTAATTTCACAGCAACTTCTGCAGCAATTTGGTTTCCTTCATCGCTCAAGCTCTAATTCAAAAACATTCAAGATAAAAATCACTTTCGTATATTAAGTCAACTCTATGTTGTCTGATTATGTTGTCTGGAAAGAAACTATATATCACTGACTAAACTCACTACTGAATTAATAGTAACCCTAAATTAACCATATATTAAGCCAATCTGTAAGAAAATTAAAAGAAGCTAATTTCAAATGAATTTGGTGGGTAGGGTTATGGACAACTACCACAAAAAGGAAGGAGGGATGGGGGTTGGGGATTTTTTTTTTATTAGAGGTCAAAGGTTATTGACCGCTGCCTAAATCACTAAAAATTATATTTCAACAAAACATGGTATATAGATGATCTTGGTGTCAAAATGCACAGAATTACAAAAGAAGATGACATAAAATAGTTAATGACACGTGGGACCAAATCCTGACCTCCGAAAATGAGGTCAAAGGTCAAACAACAATGTTATTACTAAAATGTCATATTTATAACAGGAAAATTACCATATTATATAAAAAGAGGCACAAACAAATCGAAGAGGTTAATTTCAACTTACGTGGCGGGTATGGGAGTTAATATTTTTTCTTGGAGTCAAAGGTCATTGACCCTGGACTAAATCACTATAAATTGTATCTCGGCAACAACATATGGTACATATATGATCTTGGTGTCAAAATGCTCATAATTACACTGGAAGTAGAACAAATGTAAATTCTTGTAATGAAGGATAACAAATTGACCGCCACATATGACCTCAAAGGTCAAAGGTCATTATTCGGAGCCCCATATTGAATCCACAAACAACCACCCCAGAGATATACATATAATATAAAACAACATGAAAGAGGCCTTTGTTTCAGGAGTGATTACTCATAAAACCTAGTTAGCCTAAATGTACCTTGACTAGTTACCCCAGTGAAGTGAGATGTCCCAAAAGTTTTCTATTATTAAGGAGAGGAGTTTGGTGCACCTTGCAGAGAGTCTTGTATACAGCAGAGAGATTCAGCACACCCTAAGTCGGTATTTGGCGGCTTAATCAAGGGCGAAGTGACTAGATACAAACGTATATGTACCCATTTCAAAGACTTTGAGGAAAGGATTGAATTCTTTAAAGACAAACTTCCTATGGCGCGGATACACAAACAAAGACCTAGCCCTCCTTCCTCAAAGGGGCGAGACTCGGCCAGCGGACTCTAAGCGTGAAAAAAACACCAATATCCCACTGGTGTTCGTCCTACCATACTACCCACAAGTCGCGTAGCCAGCCCTCAAACGGGCCCTCCTCAAACACTGGCACTTGATTAATGAAAACGAATACCTTAATAGGCTATTTGATACCCAACCCATCTTTGCATACAAACGGCACAAAAACATAAAAGACAAAACAATCTGGATGAGGAGAATGTGCAAATCCTATTGGAACTATTGGAAGAACAAAACAATAATCAAAGAAATGGATCTAAAGACTAAAACAAAATAAATAAGTCAAGATACCCTCCTTTCGATTAATACCCCCAAAAGCCGGTATTTGTCCTTGCCATCTGTCATATAAACCAACACACACACAAAAACAAGGAAAAAGGAAAGTAAACTAAAAGAATATTGACTGATGAAGTGCATGGAATAGCACAGAAAATATACCAGCAAATCATAAATATACAGATTTATCTCTGCAGACCAGCCACAAACATAAAATCCTACGATACTTCACGCAGCAGAACTGTTTCAGCATCTCCAAAAAATTACAAAAAATATGAGAAATAGTTCTGACTTGTGACAACTCCCATAAACACCCTCCCCTTCCCATATAGAATGAGTTTTGATGCACTGCAGCTAACTCTAGGATTGATCAAACAAACACACACAAAAATAAACTGATCATTCTTTGAAGTATGCCTGAATAAACCGGTTTCTCTTTGCTATTTTCTTGCAAAAGCACTTCATCTTTAACTAAAAAATGTAATGGTCTCACAGAAAAGAACAACATTCCACATAACCCAGCGTTACACGTCCTTCAATTTAATGTCCTTCCCATGTGATCGAGAATCGTTCTAATAATTACAAAAAACGTAAGCCGCATGTATGATTACACTTCTTCCCAATAAACACAAAACATGATTATAAATGCACATATACTTTACATGCACAAACTATTTGACACTAATGAACTTTACCCCCCCCACCCCCCCCCCCCCCCCCCCCCCGTTGACCTTTAACCTCGTATTTTGGTGGTGAAGAATCCATTTCATATTTTGTTTGTCTCCTATAATTCTGTGCATGTTGACACCAAGATCATCTAGGCCTATGTAAAAAATGCTGTTGCTGAGATACAATTTATAGTGTTTTAGTGCATGGTCAATGACTTTTGACCCTCAGAAGGAAACTTTCCCCCTCCCCCTCTGCTCTTGGAATAAATAATAACCCCCATACCAGCCAAAATAAGTTGAAATTAGCCTCCTCGATTTGTCTGTGCTCATTTTTATATAATATGGTAATTTCCCTGTATACTAATATGACATTTTTATAGTGATAAAACGTCTATTTTTGACCTTTGACCTCATTTTCGGAGGTCAGAATTTTATTCCAAGGGTCAGTAGTTATTCTATGTCATCTTCTTTTGTAATCCTGTGTATTTTGACACCAAGATCATTTATATACCATATTTTGTTGCTGAAATATGTTTTTAGTGATTTAGGCAGAGGTCAGTAACCTTTGACCTCTAATTAAAAAGATTTCCCAACCTCTATTCCTCCTTCCTTTTTTTAGGTAGTTGTCCATAACAATACCCACCAAAATCAGTTGAAATTAGCTTCTTTTAAATTTTTCACAGATTGGCTTAATATATGGCTAATTTAGGGTTACTACACGGGCAAATGCGTCATTGGTTGGAGTGGCAATAGGTTTGTCGTAGTGCTTAGCAATATGAAGTTCTATAATCTGCCACCTCGCATCTCGCATCTCGCGTCGCCGATCTCCCCTCTCCCCTCGCGGATCCCCCACTCCCCTCGCGAATCTCCCCTCCCCAATCTCGCGTCGCGGATCTTCCCTCTTCCCTCTCCGATTTCGCATTTTGCGACGCGGATCTCACTGTTCCTAAACTATTGTGGGGCGTATTATTCTGCATTGAGGATCATGGATTTTGGTTCAAGAATTAATGATTAAAACATCATCAGCGATGGTGAGATTGTATGTTATAAAGTGAGCCTCAGAGGTTGGGAAATAGTCAACTGAATTGTGATCATCCCCGGGTATGAGGTGGCGGGGATGTCTGACGAAAAATTGGAAACAACAAAATCGATAAAACACATTAATAAAGACCAGACACAATCTGGCAAACAAATGGCGATATGGATAACACAGCGGCACCCCTAAATAATATGCTTAATATTTCAACCTTAAAAGGTTCAAGGGTTGCAATTGTTAACTTTTACTGGTACAATGTGTTAGAGCTGAACTCTAATAAGTAACATTTTGCACGCTAATTTTGCACCTATTTCTCAGGGTGAACCTTGCGAGTGCACAGTGATTACATGTCAATTCGTCTATATCGTGTGTTACGGTAACATGTTGGATTACATAATGCATTGCCAGGTGTGTCAACATTTTTCTTTTCTTGAGTTGGTTGTAATGTTTGAAACCCTTATGTGAATTGTGTTTAGTCTAATTCGGTTTTCTATAGTAGATGATTGACCGAATTCCCCTTATCAGACGATTGTCCAATGGTTACTCATTGTTTTAAAGGTAATGAGTTTAGTTTGTTAAAGATAATGGTGTATATTTTGTACTTATAGTTATGTGGTACATTTGTATTTATAGTGCCAATCTGTTCAGTGTAAACAAATGAATTCATACATTTGAATATGGAACTGATTCATCACTTGTTTATGTTCGAATTGGTCGATTCTATTATTGCTGTTACTCGAGGGGCCTTGGTTCTGGTCGACTCTGGCCCCTTGTACGTAACACGTGCTATTCATGTCCGACGAAAAGAGTGCTTTACTTGAAAACAGTATTACACTGTCGCGAAAACACTATTTTTCCGGTTTATCAGATTTGCTACAATGTTTCTTTTACCTTTTCAAAACACTTTTTTCTCTCTCTAAAACACGTTTAGCGTATGAAAGGTCCGTTTTAAATTTTAAATGGAAATGGTGAAAAAGAAAAACAGGGACCAAGTATATTAACACAAGAAAGTTGATATTCACTCTAAGCAGTCCCAGGTTCGATCCGACCCATAATGCGGGTCTTGAGACTTTTTTCTGCATCAAGATGACATTGCATCATTTCTGGGGTCATTTGATCAGGGAAGGTATCATTTTGTACGCAGAAGTGTCATTTTGACTCCGAAAGTACTAGGTAAAACACGACCCTGATTCAGACTATTCAGACATGTATCGTTATGAATCGTATGCATCCACACCCAGTCGTTTGAATTAGGCCTACATTCGAATACCGTATTGCAAGGCCCAAGTCCACTAGTAAAATATTTTGAGGAATAGTATATCACATAGTGTTAGCAATAATTTCCTGTGTCTATTAACTCAGTTTGGCCAAAAGTGGTGAACTAGACATCTTCTTTCAATCAGGTATTCATTAATCAATCGGCTTAAAATGACCACCCGAGACTGTAGTGAAAGAATGCCATAGGCCCATGTTTTTTTTAAACAAACGGCAATGACCACGAGCTATGCAACAAGTGATTTGTGCTATGTTTCCTCCTGACTCAACATGCAAAACAAATGCGTTGCAATTAACATCGATTCGTAGTGAATGAATTTGGTTTTCCGATAAAACAACAACAACGACGACGACTACGACTACGACGATGTGCTTATTAGCTCTTTATTCTCTTAAACAACTTTCCAAAGCTCTTCACATATCATTATTACCCCGGCCATTGGCCACGGGAAACATTCCAAATACCATTTCAGCTTCATGTGGGCTCAATGCAGCCGTTTTGGCGCAAGACAGCTAAATCAACCACAATAACCATCTCTGCCCTCACAGGTACATGTATTCTTTCCGTACGTGACGTTATTCCATAAGGTTCGTGTGCTTAAGGAAAATCTAAACTCAAACTCTAACATTTATTTCAACTTAAAATGTTTAACATCACCCCAATTTGTCTTCCTCTCCGTTTTCTTTCATTATACCCGAACCCAATTCTACCTCTAGACCCCTTTACTGGACACCCAATATGTTATGGGGACACGGAAATGTCTCCACAACTTGGTCAGGCTTTTTCAAAAGAAAGTGTCCTCATAACTCGGTGTATGCCTAACCCCATTTACAGTTGGTACTTCTTAACTCGCTTTATATATAAAAACACAAACCAGGTGAAATCAAATGTTGTATAATGTGACCAGATCCAAATAAATGAGTCTCTTGGGACAAAGTTTGTTCTCTAATTTTAGTCTTTCATAATGTAGGCATAATTATCTCTTCATTTTCATACCTAATTACGAGGGTAAAAGGTCCATCACAGTTTTAAAAGTGAATAATTTCGGAAAAAGCTCTAAATTGAAATTGTAGCTTTATAGAGACGTGCACGTCAAACTCATTGTATTGGTTCTGATCACATTGAACGTAAATATAACATGTATAGCACTGGTTCTATACTACGACAAATATTTAACACGCTGTCTACTATTGTGTTAATTACCAACAATACCTTATTAAGTAGGGAAGTAGGTTGGCGGGTACACCGTTACAAGATATTTATGCTGAGAATCATACTCTTTGTGAATCATACCGTACATTGAGATCATACTGTCACAACCTGGGACCAATTTCATGGAGCTGCACAACCAAAATTCTTCCTTGGCAAAAACAAAGTTACAAACCAAACATTTATGGCGAGGTATATAGTTTGTAACTGTTATAAGGCCGGTTCATACTTTACGCGAAAGCGAATGCGAAGCGAATTTAGTGACGTCAACAATTTTCATTGTGACGTTATCCCTAACCTTAACGAATTCGCTTCGCAGTGACATTCATGTGAACTATGTACCGGTCTTAATTTAGCTGTTTTTTATTTTTGTATTTGCTTAACATGAAACGCACAAGAGGATTTGGCTGGTAACCTGTTTTTACTGGGCAAGACTGTTTGTGCTAAGTAAATGTTTGTGCTTAGCAGCTCCTTAAAATTGCCGCTGCTCTTTTCCGAGTCAATAGTTTCTCAAAATAGATACATGTATCTTTCCACGGTGTACGTGCAAACCTATTTTCCTTCTTATCACCCCACCATACAAAGCTTTAAACAACACCAATACCGTTGTTACCAATATCAAATAACATTTATAAGGGAATACAAATTTCGATAGGTTTTAAACAAGTATGTCTAAAATCAGCTCATTTGCCTGGACGCGTTAATGCCCGAGCCAAAGGCGAGGGCATCCTATAAGCCGTGTTTAAACATATCTGTGTGATACTGGCCAACCACATTTTTATTTAAATTCCTAAATTTAAAAGCGGGGCTAGTCCGCATATAAGGGCGATTCCGTCCACCACGTGATTTCTCACCACTCCAGCCATGGATAAAGTTTCGATGATGTAATTAGAATACGCACGACATGATTCAACTCCTATAAAATAGCTGCACGAGCAGGCTCAACAAGCTCATAAAGTTATCATCAAAAGACCGTTTGCATATCATGTAAGTAAACGTTTCTTGTATCAATAATAATCCCAAGACATACATAAAGATGGTTTTATAGTGGTTGTCATTTAGAAGATAATAGACTTGCAAAATAAATTGCAGTCATGAACTCTGTTTACAACGTTAATGATGTATACGACGTGGTAAAACACAAGATGAGCCCTTGGGGCACGTTCGCCCTGTACAAGGTGTCCACATAAACATTATACCTATTTTCAAATTCATATTATTGCAAAACTACTGAATATTTCTGAAAAATACAAATGTCTGTTGAAAGGGTAAAATGCCCTCCGTCCAATGGTATAAGGTTCATTATGTCATTGCCATGAATGACTGAACAAACAAGACAGTTATGAAAGGTACTGAAATCAGCACTGTGACAAGTTGGGATGATAAGGCGGGCAGTGAGAGACATGAGACGAAGATGTCAGCTATGCATTAACAGGAATAGTGGCCATGTGGAGGGTACATCACCTTAAATGTGTCAGGTAAGTGTACCACAAAAAGAAAGGGATCAGAAAAAATGATTCATCGACCAGGTCATTGCTTTTTCAATGTGTTTAAACCGTAACATAATTTGTCCTTACAAACACCTGCCTGAGCTTTGTCACACAAGTAAAAACAACTTGTCACAGTGCAAGTTTCAGTACCTTTCATAACTGTCTTGTTCGTTCAGTCATTCATGGCAATAACATAATGAACCTTATACCAATGGACTGAGGGCATTCTACCATTTCAACAGACATTTGTATTTTTCAGAAACATTCAGTAGTTTTGCAATAATATGAATTTGAAAATGGGTATACTTTTTATGTGGACACCCTGTATAGAGTGGGGCAGGTTCACCCTGTATAGAATGGGGCAGGTTCGCCCTGTGGGGGACTCACCCCACGGTGGTGGGCGGACTAGGGCCATCAAATTTATATGCCTATTAATTATTTAAGCAAGCTAAATATACATATTTTAAGGAAAACTAAACATATATCGAGATATATCCTATATTTAATAATGCCATCACGTTGCAAAACTAGCACTCTCACCCGGACTAACATGTTCTTAAGAAACCAAAATACTTTGATGAATCAAGTTTTAAAATGGTCTTGAGCAACAGGTGGATAATATATTATTGATTACCATGACCAGTTGTTCCAAGTTGTAC
Organism: Crossaster papposus; assembly: GCA_037893245.1. NCBI lineage: Eukaryota > Metazoa > Echinodermata > Asteroidea > Velatida > Solasteridae > Crossaster > Crossaster papposus. Next base: position 1,947,351 of record JBAIAA010000474.1, read on the forward strand.
TTTACAACCACTAACTAAACTGTTGATTATAAATTACAAGTTGTGGTTCATAACTTTTTAGTTTTCTAGTATTTTTAGTTTACATTCAGCAGTTTAAATAATGACAAGATTACCTTTACGTAATAGAGAAGTCACACGTTGTAATTTAAAATATTCAGTTTATAGCATTTTCTTATAATATTCAACAGTTTAATGAGACAAAACTGTCATGAAATAACAAGTTGTGGTTCATAACAATTTGGTTTGATTATTCATTTATTTTAACAGACTAAATAAGACTGAACTGTTGACAAAAAACACCAGCTATTGTTTACATCTAGAGTGAAGATACTTAAATAAACATTTATAAGAACAGTTATATGCAATATATGATAGTTTGTGCATTGTGTGGTGCATTGTATTGCCTAAACAGGAAGGGTGTTGGGTAAGTTTGCCCACTTGTCTTTATGAATTACTTCTGATGTTACTGTAAGACCTGTCGTTCCAAAAATGTGGTGATATTTAGCCAAGACATAGTGCTTTCACATGTAAAAAGTATGGCTTTCTACCCTGCAAATTTACATATCTAGGCCAGTGATAGAAAGAACATGCGGCGGACTAGCCCCGCTCTCCACTACCCTATTAGTCTAAACTTCAAACTTGTCGGTTTAAAAGTCAAAACAATTCAAAAATATAAACTTGCCATCGATTTTGTTCAAGAATTTTACTGGAGAATGGTGAAGTAAAATGCGTCATTTTTCGTTCCTGAAATATTTGCTATTGATGTTTTGATGAGCTTCAAGTTAACTAAATTATCATTTGAGCAGGGGTCTTCGGATTTGTTTCGATACCAGGTGAAGGGTGGGGTGGGTCTTAGCGGGTTGCTGACACACTTTTTTCATAGAAAAGACTTTGGAAAATAGGGGTGGTTCCGAGCTTCATTTGCCTCTGATTTTGTTTGTATGCCAAAAAAGGTTGGTCAGAGCCCTAATTTTGAGATAATAGTTTTTTTCGCAACATCAAAAATGTATGTCTTCTATCAATTGCTTGATAAAAAGTAATGTTGGACATGAAAAACTGTTCACAAACTAGGACATACAAGACACAAACACTTATTCACACAGTTCTCCTGAGTTCAACTACGTCTTTCCGACCATCCGGACCATCTATGGAAGCAATACATACACATAGGCTGGACTCCAATCAAAATCAACATGGCCGCTCCCATGAGGCTTATCGCACGCAAATTTTTGTCAAGAAAAAAAGTTGTTACGCTCTTCATAGAGCGACTTTTCTAATACAAACAGGATAAATGGCGACAATACCACATACATGTCTTGACTGGGGATTGGAAATCCAGTGGACATCGAGCGTACGTAAAGGGATTTTACCATTTTGTTATATTATTTTTTTGCGGCAATTTATAGGCTTAATTCATGCATGCTCACAAATGCTGAAGTCATAGAGGCTGCAGATCGGAATCACCTCTCATAAACTTCATGTGAAAATGAAAAGAATTGAAAAATGAAACATGCCTGAGGGATGGTCTAGAAGAATTGACCTAACAACGAGATTTCTCCACAAGGTAGGGGTGGGTCCGGAGCTGGAAGTCTGCACATAATTCCGGTGCATAATTATTTTTGGGGAAAGGTGGGTAGGCCACTGGTCAGATTTATGTTGGGATTTTCTATACCTGATACCAAAACCCAAAAGATCCAAAGACCCTCGATTCAAGTGTCGTTTGTTTTATCCTATTTGCTTTTGTCAATTCAAGAACATGTTTGATTAACCGCCAGCACTTAAAATCGAGGGTGTGTAATTTTTTGAAAAAAAAATGTTTCTAAGCGCCAAAAGATACCATCATTTTATACATGGGTGATTGTGTACATAATGTAGGCCTTGTGAACATTTTCTTAGAAACCTCTTGCTCCCTGGCGGCATTTGAGGCGTCAAAAAAGACGGATTACCCCCTCTGGCACAAAAGCTGGATACGCCTTGTAAATAATATTATTATATTGTGAATAAAATTTCAATCTGAAGGAGATCTCCGTCAGTGCAAAAACTTTGCCGTTTGGTATATTATGAAGAAGATCTCGTTAAGAGTGAAATGTATGAAGTTTGAATGCGAAATATTTTAGCTGCCTGAAACCCAATATTACTTGGGAAAACCTTTAGACTGTGCTTAATGCATGTGATCACATTGAAAATAAATGTGTACAAGAGAAGGGTAAACTATCCGCTAGTCACTAAAATCACTAAAAAAACTAATTCAATAATATTTGTTTAAATATCAATACTTCTACATATCCGGTTTAAATAATGGGCTCAACAGAGCCCACGTGTATGATGTGGGAGTATGTTCGCGGTATTTTTTTTTTTACATTTCTAGCAAATAGTGACATTGATTACGTTGATAATAATTTAAATGAAACTTGTTTTAAAATAGCCGTAGAATATTTTAAGTGCCTTAAACTCAACATTACCACAGAACCTTATCGGTTGTGACCACATTGAATGTTTACAGTGAAAGTGTAAACATAATTATATATACTATCCGTTGAGCAATAACATTACCAACAATACTAGAATCCCCTATTTTATGCGTGTGATATTTTTCTCGAACGAAATTGATTATGAGAGTCAGTAAATTTGAATGGAAAATGATTTAAAAACAAGCCCCTTGAGACGATTACAATGTCTGTTGTTACTTAGACACATGTCACTAGCCATGTACGTTTGATAAACAGCAGCTGATCTAAGCACTCTTTATGAATTCGGGCCTAGATTTGTACGTTCGATCATCAACTGTTTATACACAGTTTGGCCTAGTTAATCGTAATCAAGGGAAAATCACCGTTTATGAATCTGGCCCTTAGTATTTACTTTTGTATAGACGATGCGCCCTCTGACGTCACGTGTTTACATCTGTATTCAAATGTGCCTGGCAATATTCGCACACATCGTGTTTCGCATAACACTCAGTGAGGAGTGACGCCACAGGTCAAACCACCTTTGAATTATGTGACCTCTTAACCAAATGTAAAACACGATGCTTGCGCATATTGACGGCACATTTGAATATAGATGCAAACAGAGGGCACATGGTCTATACAGTATGTGGGGTCAAAACGACCAACTTGTACCTAAGACAACTCGTATTTTGGACAACTCGTATCTTGGACAACTCGTACCTAAAACAACTCGTACCTTGGACAACTCGTACTTAGAACAACTCGTACCTTGGACACCTCGTACCTATGCCAACTCGTACCTCTGCAGGAAAACTCGTACCGATAATTCGTACCATCATGCGTAAAATCAAGTCGTAAAAACAGACTCTATTGGAAGAGCCGTACGTGAGATCAAAAACGCGTTCTTGTTTTCTTCAAATTTGAACTATTAGAATCTTCAAACCAATATTTAGTATCGCATAAAATAGTAGGCCATATTGTAAGCAAAAGGGAAAAGTCGGGTTGTATTGTTTAGGTGAATAGGACGTTCAATTGTATATCAGACGTTAACATACGTAATACACGGCGCTGTTGCCGTTTCGAATCAGGATATTGGACTATTGGAATATTGAGAGCAAGTTTCTAATCCAGGCCATACTATTAACGAGGTATGGGTCGTATCATCATTTCGCAGCCTTTAAGAGAGACTCGTTTACCCTTCCAGGTGGCCCACTGTATTCCCATGTAATCATCGACTGCTGTGTGATTGTAATACAAGCCGTTCAGGTTGCTCTTGAAATCGTAAATGCTGCTACCGCATCCTTTGTACCACCAGCCTGCCTGAAATTTCTGAGCGCAGTTGTTATCGTTGTCGTCGTCGTTGTCATCATCTCTAGTTGAGAAGTGCGCCCAATTGTGAGGACCAAGGGAATCACCTGCAGGTACTAGTGAGGAAGGATCATGAGAGGTCAGTGAATTACCTGTGTGAACATGGTCAAATATTTTTGATGAAACTACTGATGAAATGCTACATTGACGTCAACAAGCTTTCCAACCCGCTATTGTGTGAGTTTCCAGTCGGAACGTTTTGAGCAAATTAATTTATCGTAAGGCTCAATAATATTTTATAAACCTACTAATTTTGTATATGCATACTCTATTGTGTTCTCTTAACAAACAAGGCCGAATAGAATATACCCAGCAAGATATGGGACTGACGGACTCCCCCTGAGTCCCCCATACCTATACACTCTCTAGAGTATTTTTACCTAACGCACGCCCCCTAAAAACCTAAACAGAATTCCAGATTACAATAATGTGGATGGGGGTCTCTAAAAAGCAAAGCTTGTCGAGTAGTGACCCAACCGAAATTAATTTAAGTTCAACAATCGGATCACATACACACATAAACGACACACAAATTACCACAAGTAACAAAACTTAACCAGTAAACCCGTATAATTTAAGTTACAACAATTGAATCGGTGTACACCCACATAAACAACCTATAAATTACTTCATGTACAGTGGACATGAACATGACCAGCAACCCCTATAGATAATTAATAAGTAAGTGAGTCTTATATTTGTATTTAAAAAATGATTTGCTGCAAATATTTTTTTAAGATGTATCCAGTGAATTCCATAATTTGGGACCCTGGTGTTTTACAGTATTTGCACAAAATTTAGTACTTGAGAAAACACGGTGAAAATCAGTACATTGTCTTGTAAAATAGTGATTAATATTTACATTTTTTGTAAACATTGAGCCGATGCTCTTTGATACTACAAAACAAATATAAGTAATATGTGATTTCCAAGAAAGGTTGTTATCAATATAAAGTCTCAACAATTTGACTGTGTCAGTCTGGCTAATTTTAGCATTATCAATAAATATATCAGGGATTAATCGGTATTTCTTTTTGCTAAATATAGTAGAATTTGTTTTCTTTTTATTTTGATAGTCAATTTATTTGCTTTGATCCATGTAGAGACCTTACCGAGTTCAACATTCACTATACCAACAAGTTGCTCTGGATCACTGTGACTATAAAATAAGTTGCTGTCATCGGCAAAAAGAATAAAAGAAAGTAAGTCAGAAGACTTTTCAAGGTCATTATACGCTAAATAGTAAGGGGCCTTATAGAATGGATCCTTGTGGCACTCCATGAGAAATGTTACAGAAGGAAAAAAAGGAATTATTAATTTTGACAAATTGTTTACGATTAGATAAGTAGCTTCTAAACCACTCTAAGGCAATTCCTCTGATACCCTAATAATTCAGCTTGGAAGAGAGTACGTCATGGTAAACAGTATCAAATGCCTTGGAGAGAATACCAATGGTAGTAGTTGATGAATCTATATCATTAGTTATTTTGTTAGGTAATTTGATTATAGCAAGTGATGTTGAGTGCTTTTCTCGAAACCCATATTGATTATCTGAGATTATATTATTCTTTTCTAGGAAATACACTGTACATTTATATATCACACGTTCTAAAATTGTTGAGAAAGAAGCAAGAATAGAAATTGGTCTGTAGTTACTGACTAGGGTAGGATTACCACTCTTAAAAACAGGAGTGACCCTTGCTGTCTTCATGTTTTCTAGCACTACTCCCATGGAAATGGATAAATTTATAATAACCATTAGAGGCTTGGCGATTGCATGGATCACAGCCTTTATCACTGAACAATTAAATTGATCGATCCCTGCACTTTTCTTATTAGGTAACTTAAACACTATATTAATGATTTCTCCTTCTGTAACAGGTGAGAAAAATACACAATTTGGGTTGGGATGAAGTAGGTAGTCAGATAAATTATAATTGTTGGATGGAATCTGGTCGTCACTGAGGTTCTTACCGATATATAGCAAAATAATTATTAAAGTGGTTAGCTATAAGTTGTGGATTATTAATTGATGTATTTTCAGTTTCAATCGATGTGATTGTAGGGCGCTGGCTCTTTTGCAGTACACTATTAATAATTTTCCATGTATTTTTCATATTTCCCTTTTGTTTATTAAATTGTTTAGCATAATAGTTACGCTTAGCGTTACGAAGAACATTGGTCAGTATGTTTTTGTAGCGTACATAATTAGAACCGTTTATGCCAATGGGATTAGAAATATATCTATGGAAAAGTTTGTTTTTATGGCAAATAGATTTACACAAGGAGACAGTGACCCAGGGTAATTTTGGAGTCAATTTACGTGAATTTACCTTGCTACGTTTCAAAGGGATATGCTTATCAAATTTTGTATTAAAAATGTTCATGAAATTATCAAATGCAGAGTTTGCATCATGTGCATTAAAAACTGAACTCCAATCACTGTAATTAAGTTGTTGATTTAAATTTAATCGATTTTCATGTGAATAATCACGTACACAAATATTTTCAAGATTAGAGTGGCTTTTAGCAGATGGAAAAGAAGTAAATACAGGAAAATGATCAGATATGTTTGCCAGTACAATTGCAGATTTCGGAATAGGTAGGATATTTGAAAAAGTATTATCTACAAGGGTTGCTGATGCATTTGTAACTCTAGTGGGTTAATTAATTAATGCTATGCAAGCGGAAGAGTATATTACATCAAGGAATTCCTGTGGTTGGGTACTGTGTTCAAAACTTAGTAACTTCCTGAGAAACCACAACATTCCGCCAGTACAATAACCAACACAAAGAAGAGGGTGGGTGGGGGGGGGGGGGGGGGGGGGTTCTCTCCGTCCCACATCTTGCTTTGTATTTGACCCGTCACCACAATATGAGAGTAAAGTGTGCTTCGGAAATATGGCCATCCAAAGTCAAAATATGAAGGGGTGGTCAATTTTGAGATTTTGCGTAATTTAGAAAGCCTGTCTTCCTCTACATATTCCAATTGTTTTGTGATCAGATGATCGAAAGCCTCTTAAATTACACGATTTAGCGTAGTGTTTGCGTAGTTATAGTGTTTGTATTAAAGTTCTTTAACACGGTAATTCAATATGCAAATTAGGATTCTCGTGACTTTCCCACGTTTTCAAAATGTTGAAATGTTATTTATATAATAGTTTGTAGGCCTATGTGTGGACAGTTTAAAACATAAATAATGATTATAACATGGCCGTTGCTATTCTCAACCGAACCTTACTTGTCCTGTTTTGCAATATTTTGCGTGTTTTGTTGAATATGTTTATTATTTATTAAGTACGTTTTGTAAAACCCATCTTTAGCTGTGCGCAGAGATTTACGACCGCGATAAAATCCTTTCTGTACAGTGTTCGTTGCCGGTTCGACTGCTTCGTGGAGCTAACAATCGTTTGTGTTGTATTGAGTAAATAAAATACTGTTATACAAACGGAGGAATTATGCATGCGCAGTAGTCGGCTAGCCGTCCTTTTCAAGCGGCGTCTTGTTCATCGGAAGCGGTAACAAATTTGCGATCTGCTGGTGTTTCAACGTTTAAAATCCAATGTTTCTTCGATTGACAGATTAAGAGATAAGAAAATTATGAAAACATATTTTATTGATATGTATTCTTTCCCGACAAGTTCCTACGGCTGAAATTTGGGAGTATATATCAACACGTTGTCTTTCAACCATTCGTATTTGTACTGTAGGTGGGCAGTCCTGGGAGAAATTTTTACAGGCGTTTGTTTTTTACCTTTGGATTTCGTTGTGAGAATTATGTTCGCGTGATAAGGCTGTTTTTAAATACCATGAACATGTCAACATCATGATTTAAAATGCTCTTTTAAAATGTGTTAGTTTTATTTTGTACTTTGGATCGTGATTTGTAGTTGTATGTTTATCGCTTGGATCGGAGCCCGTTACACAATTGTCTTTTCCGTACGCTGCCATTTTACAACACAGTGCAGGTGCATGGCGCATGCGTAGTCAATCTATTAATGCTTTGCTGCGAGTGTCTAACCGCAGTATTTTTACGACCGCGACCCGGAAGGCTCAATCTTTGATCTCTGGTCGTTCGAACTCCTTCAGTCCTTCCTCCATGGTTCAGCCAAGTTTTCTTTATAATAGTGCTTTGTTCATGATTGTGAAGTTTTCACAAGGTTCGATTTTGTTTTCGAATGTTATGCCTTTACACTAACCAGTGCAGTTATCTTCGTAATACGCCGTTATGGCACAAGTAAGCAAACGAGACCATCTCCATGGGCTCGTTTTCTCTTTACATCAAGCAGTTGTTGTACTCCGGGCTTTGCCTCAAGATCGGTGCTCCCCAAAACAGGTGTTTATTATTAACAGGTTTTCTTTTGCAGGTGTAGTCTACGGTAGGTAGGTGTATGAGAAAATAATGTATTCACGGTCGAGGAACGAGTTGGGGAATAAGTTTGTTTACAATCGACCGTCAGGCACATGTTCTACATGTAGTTGGGCGCCTTTACTCTGCATTCACACTACTTATAAGCCCGAGTGGAGCAGGGGACCCGACACACGAAAGCGTAACATGACCAATGTATTATTGGGTAAGATACCAGGTCTTTTGGAGGTTTAACCAGTGGGGACAGTGCACTCATGGCATTCACGTGCTTTCTGAGCGGCATTATTTGTGTGAGCCTTGCATTCGGAATGGACATCAATTTTTAGTGACCCTGACTGTTTCGGGTAACTAAGATAACCATAATTCTGAAGAAATGGGATTAAATAATATATCCTGTTTTTAAACTGTCAGATTGTTTTGCCGAACTTTGTTTCGTACCGAAAAACTACACTTTCACCGACCTTAATTATTCACTACAACAACGGTCATAGTTCCGTCCATGTTTTTCAGAAAATTATCGATGAAATTTTTAATAATCTCTCAAAACATTATGGGATAGTATTTTCAACATGTTTGTTAAATAGAATTGTTATTTTAAGGACCCGTTTTGGGGAAAAGGAGTTTTAAATTGTAGTGTGCAATCTCATGAATATTTATTTTACCTAGAAAGTTATGCATAACTAGCAAATAAACGAAAGCACTTTTTGAAACACTACTCCCTGACTTTTGAGCGTGTAAGTTGACCTCAAGAACGTGCTTGACTGTACAATAAACCAAACTTCCGGGCAACTCGAATAGGAGCTTCAACGTGTATTAAGCGAGTAGTTTTCTTGAAATACTTTGTTTTTACACTGTTCTTTTTACTGAAAGGTAGAAAAAACGTTTAAATAAATATTATTGTTCACTTCAATTTACAAAGTGTGAACAATAATTAGAAAAACGAAAAACTCTAGTTACGTCATACGTACGTCATTTCATAGTTCTCTCGTTCATGTGCTAGTCTTTTTAAAGCTTAAACCAAGGCGGTTTTTGCCATATAATTTATGTAAAAATGAAATGTCTTCATTGTCCGCACAAGTCACTGCACCGACATACAGTACAGGACTTTGGGGGCTGGGCTTTCTCTTCCCGACAATGAGCCAATTAACTACTTTTCTTCAATAATTTAAACAGTCTGTAATAAAGTAGACAGTCGTACATATTGTAAAATTAATTTTGAATTTATCATCCATAATTTTATGGCCGTTTCATGGTTCGGATCTTCGTAAAAACAAAGTATTTTAGAAAACAAAACCAACCACATGTACAAGTCATGTAGCCGGCGGCTGGTGGTGGCTGGAAGTTCACTCGTGGCCTTCACTCGTGCGCGAGACTTACACTGTCGGTTGTCTGTTACACTGCACATTCTCGCTTTATTCCCTTGTGTTTTATCATTATCGTGTTTTTAATAGACAAGCATGCTGTGTTATAGGAGATGTCACAAAAACAATGGTAATGGAAACAAATGGTATTATGTACCTGCATTTCCACTCTCTTCACTGAAGCTTAGGGCAACAAGAAAGTTTTTATCCCCATATGGGAATACTTTGAAGTGATTATAACGAACACGGGCCTCGTCCCCATCGAACGCCGTCAGAGTGATGACCAGCTCCCACGCCAAGTTACCAGTCAGCTTGCTCAGCTTCTGGTTGCCCAGCCAGAATTCTCCGGTCAGATCTCCGAATCCTTCGCCGTACTCCTGCCAGGTTCGGTCGAAGCTCACTGTACCGTTCAGGCGTCTCTGAAACACCTGTCAGAAATGAGGTAAGTGACGGTACTAAATAGTTAATTATGTAAACCGGATTCATTTCCTCAAAAATAAGTTATAATATGTGGTGGGAACAAAATAGTTACACATTTTGCCAATTGGGGAAATTTTAAGAATATAATCGCCATCAAATGGGGAACATAATTAACAACAGTTTAGATGACGCATACATCATTAAAAGAACTGTGTATTTTGTTAAAAATTATGCTGTAGTGAAACGGAGCTTTGGAGCACTTCTTATACATTTTAACCCCTTATTTATAACGAATCTGACTTGCCACATTCAATGGCAGGGACAAGTGAAACATTCAGTTTATATGGCGCAATTTTCCATTTCCCATGCAAAAATATGTTACTATTTGGTTAAGTATTGTTTAAGTACGCGAATGCACGGACGGGAAAATTTTGAATTGTTGTTACTTCTAATATTTTCTCAGACCCTCTAAAACAGTGCTTGTTAATTTAAAAAGAAATAAATGCAAATTGTATTTCTATGTTTTGTTTTCGATTTAAATCGGATTTTTGTGCAAAACATAATTATGTAAAATCTACAAGTACGTCGAAACGATGCTGATGAAGTATGATAGTATGAATGTCATGGCCCAGTGGTTACGGTGTTCGACTCATGTACGGTGGTGCTTGGGTTCGAACCCAACCAGGAACATGATGTTTGTGCCCTTGGGCAAGACACTCAACTACAATTGCCTCTCTCCACCCAGGAGTATAAATGGGTACCTGTGAGGGTTGAGGCCACTGACCTCTATACATGGACAGATCATCCATTGTTCCATTTTGAAGTCGGCATGCAGAGAAGTGCAACATGGCGGACCCACGAAGTCACTCTGTGAGCCAATGAAATGTCCAGGTGTAGAGTTCAGTTGGTTGGTAAATCCACTGACCTCTACAACTGGACATTTCATTGGCTCACAGCAGTGACGCCATGTTGCACTTCCAGTTCGCGCCGACTTCAAGTGTTAGCACAGCAGAATATGGACAATGATCCGTCCAGGTGTTGAGGTCAGTGGTTGAGGCCAATTGAGCGCCTATAAACGGCTGCCGCGTGGTCCAGGGCCTGATGAACGGGGTAATAATTGTAAAGCGCTTTGAGATCGTTGATACGATGTAAAGCGCTATATAAGCACGAACATTATACCAGATACTGTCAACAATATATTACGCGCGTATTGTATATTTCATTGTTATCAGTGGATTAACTAAAATTATTTGATTTAAATCACGATCAAAATCAGCAAATTTAAACGGGATGACAAGGCTGCGACTCTAGTTGATAACTTCGTCATTTTCCAAAAAAATATAAGAGACTTCACTCACTATGTATCCTTTCCCCGACTCCATGTGGCAGTAGACTTTCATTGTCTGGCCTGCGTACAGGATGGTATACACACCGCTAGTTGTCTGACCATCATCCAAGATCTCTTGACAATCTGCAGCAAGTTCCTTGGGTCCTGAATCGGTGCTCCCAACTGGTTCTATGTCGTCAGATGTCAAAGAGACATCCTCGGGACAATTAGTAGTGGGCCTTGGGTCTTCCGTTGCGACTTTGAGAGTCGGCTGTGGGGTATCCCTGGCGACTCTTGGAGTCGATTTGGGACCAGTTTTGGTTACTGCTTGTGTAGACACTGTTAACAAAAGGAGCTGGAGTTAGAGACTTAAGCCTGGCGTTAAATAGATTTACATTCGAAGTATGCCGAATAGAACAGTTCCATAATCTGTAGACACATCTATATTCACTGTATCCTTGATCCATTCACTAATTTAGGTCCAAAACAATGATGAAATCTCACAAGTACAATATCAGTGGATTAACGCTTCATTATTTTTCTGACAAAAAAACACACAAATCCTTATCCCCTTTTCCAATCTTCACTAGAAACGAATTGGCACCCAAGATTATATGAACTAATCTACACTCAAAGGAAAAAGAAACGCAACACTGATTGTTTTATAAAGTTTTGCCCGAATTTTGTGAAATCAAATGTTTGTGTTTGAATCGCTACAAATAGGGTTAGGGTTAGGGGTTAGGGTTGGGGTTAGGGTTAGGGTTAGGTTGGCGGACACAGGCGTCGGCGTCCCGCTTGTGGCGTTTCCTGTACACCCGCTCCCTGCCATCGGCCCTGAAGCACTGGAACCTCTTCTCGTCACTGAAAACCACCTGCGACCATCTCTGCAATGTCCAACGGTGATGTGCTGTGCACTACTGAACTGTCCGCCAACCCTAACCCTAACCCTAACCCTAACCCTAACCTTAACCCTAACCCTAAATTCGGGCAAAACCGGCTATAACAAAAATCAGTGGTGCGTTTCTTTTTTCCTTGATTGTATATTGGAATCATCTTAATTTTATATCACAAGTAATTGTAAATGGCATACTACAAAACACAGACCATTTGGCGGCAGGAAAATAAACTCATAACTTACTTTCCCATTTATCAATAAACTTATTAGGAACCTTTTTTACTGACGTAAAACTCTGATACAAACAGAAAGAGCCTTTTTTATCCAACAATGTCTGAAAATTAAATGGAATGAATGGAAAACGGATATTACAGTTAAACTTAATACATATATTACAAAAATTGTTGCCGGCCTTTACAACACCACCGTATTCTAAAAAAAAAGGTCATAATATTAAATTTCAACCTAAAGCTCTCCAGAAAAACTCAGAAAAACACCTTTGTCATCAAGGAGATCACACACAAAGTATAGACAGGGCCCAGACCAGGAAAAACTAAGGGTTTTTCCTGTCAAGGTTTTCTCAACGGTTTCATCATCCTTTACCTCAACCATTTGATATAAGCTTGGGGGCCACCCTGATTTCTGCCCCTAATTCAAAATGGCCGCCAAAATCTAAAATGGCCGCTAAAATTACATAAAATACATATATACTGCTAATTACGTTTAATATCAACGTTTTTTGTGTGATTCTGTCATCTTGAAGGTACACCCATCAAATTTAGTTCCAGAGCCACCCAGAATTTGGCCTCAAATCCAAGACGGCCGCCAAAATCTAAAATGGCTGCCAAAATTACATAAAATATACTGCTAACTACGTTTAATATCAAAGGTTTGTTTTTTGTGATTCTGTCATCTTGAATGTACACCCATGGAATTTAGCTCCAGAGCCACCCAGAATTTGGCCTTAAATCCAATATGGCCGCCAAAATCTAAAATGGCTGCCAAAATTACCCTAATCAGGTTTATACTGCTTCTTTTTTTTCTGTCAGAGTTTTGTCAGTCATTCCGTCATTCTAAGCCCAAGGCCTTTAAGATTAGTCTGGGGTATACCCAGGATTGATCGTCTAATCCAAGATGGCTGTCAAAATGGCTGCCAAAATGGCTGCCAGAATGGCTGCCAAAATGGCCATCAAAATCATCTTACTTAAATTTAAAGTACATCTTCGTTTTGTCCTGTTAAAGTTCACTAAAGTTGGTTTCATTGTGGCGTCCTGAACCTAGCCTTTTGAAATTAACTTGTGGCTACCCAAGATTTGTCTGCCCAAATCCAAAATGGCTACCAAAATTACCTTTATCAGATTTAAACGGTCTCTTATTTATCCCCCATAATTTAGTAAAGGACCTGGCTCAGACATGCATGCACATTATTTAGGAGAGGATAACGCAACTGTTCTAGGCTGATATATGACCCCAAGGAACCACTTGGGATGTGTGCCAAAATCTCTATCCGGGGCTAACAGCTCGGAAATGACCACGCCCTTTTTTAAATGACCATGCCCTTTTCTAAATGACCATGCCCTTTTTATCGGAAGTGCTACTTCTGACATAGCTGAATCTTCTAAACCGTTGCAGCTAGACATTTTCTGATGTGCTCAAGATGTCCATTTGATATTTTACAAGAACACACCGTTAGGTCAACTTACTACCATACAAATAAATACATACAACGGGAATTTCCATATTTAGTTATTAATTAAACTTTCCAAACTTAGCGCAAAGTTAGAACATTTGTGTCATCTACTAGAGTTTAACTGACAATTCGGAATTTAAACAATACAAGGATTTGTTTAAAGAAAGAAAACAAGCATTTAATTATGATAAAGTAACACAACAGAGTCCAGTTATGAGAATTATGAGCAGTGTTCATTCAGTGATGGGTTCTTACAACAATCACCTCCCTTGCATTTGCAGTACTTGCAATAATGGATCCAGGCAACTCGCCTTCTGGGGTTGATATCACAATCTCGGGGACTAATGAATTACCCCTTCTTACAAAACCATTAGACGCGGCATTCAAAATCAAGGTGGCGTCTCCAAATGGGGCTTGGACCCACAGCTGGTGTTGGTAATAGGCTCTATGGATATGTTTCCTTGCATTAGTTGAGGTGCAAGTGGTTCTCTGAAAGTCTATCTTGAGGGCATTGCTATCAAATGCAGCGAGACGCAGGTCATCAAATGTCTGCAGGTCTGTTGATGGTTTGAGACACTTGACCAAAAATGTTTCTGCCATCTGCATTGCATTTTCTGTTAGCTTTGGACAGTCGAAATTCAGGATCAGGGAGAAATTTTCTGGTTTGCGGACAGCATTCAGGGATGCAGGTTTAGTTGATATCTTGCTGGTTGTATCGCATCCAGTCAGCGTATGCCGTATGGAGTGCTGGAAGACACTTTGTGAGCTCGTCTCCCAGCGTTATGCAGATATCGTGGAGTGGTAATATTGACCTTTTCACTCTTGAATTGTGGATGAGCCAGAACTCTTGGAGGCCAAGATCTCTCAAATTGACCTGATGACACATCTGTGTCACCTGATGACAGCGTCAGGGATGTAGGTCCTGCCCGGTGACTTAGAATGTCCTGCACATGGAACATCATCCTGTCATCAGCTTCCTCGTGTGTACAGTTGAGCCGAAGGAATGGAGAAGCACACACAGCCGACACAATCCATGCCTTTGGTGATATACCAAGGTATAGAGGTTTGGTGTCTTGTTACTCTGGTGGTGCGCCACTCAACATAGAATGCCTGGAATTGCTGATGGAAGATGACCAAAAGTCACCATGTCTTTTGACGCTTACAGAGAGGACAGCATCAAGAATGGAGAGAGGGGAAGAAGAGGAAAGTGAACCTTGATTTTGAATGCCGCGTCTTATGGTTTTGTAAGAAGGGGTAATTCATTAGTCCCCGAGATTGTGATCTCAAAACCAGAAGGCGAGTTGCTTGGATCCATTGTTGCAAGTACTGCAAATGCAAGGGAGGTGATTGTTGTAAGAACCCATCACTGAATGAACACTGCTCATAATTCTCATACCTGGACTATGTTGTGTTACTTTATAATAATTAAATGCTTGTTTTCCTTCTCCAAAAAAATCATTGTATTGTTTAAATTCCGAATTATAGATGACACAAATTTTCTAACTTTGCTCTAAGTTTGGAAAGTTTAATTAATAAATATATATGGAAATTCCCGGTGTATGTATTTATTTGTATGGTAATAAGTTGACCTAACGGTTTTTAGAAATGTTCTTGTAAAACATCAAATGAACATCTTTAGCACATCAGAAAATGTCTAGCTGCAACGGTTTAGAAGATACAGCTATGTCGGAAGTAGCACTTGCGATAAAAAGGGCGTGGTCATTTAAAAAAGGGCGTGGTCTTTTTCGGGCTGTTAGCCCCGGATAGAGATTTTGGCACACATCCCAAGTTGTTCCTTGGGTTCATATCAGCCTAGAACAGTTGAGTTATCCTCTCCTAAATAATGTGCATGTATGTCTGAGCCAGGTCCTTTACTAAATTATGGGGGATAAATAAGAGACCGTTTAAATCTGATTAAGGTAATTTTGGTAGCCATTTTTGATTTGGGCGGACAAATATTGGGTAGCCACAAGTTAATTTCAAAAGGCTTAGGTTCAGGACATCACAATGAAACAAATTTTAGTGAACTTTAACAGGACAAAACGAAAATGTACTTTAAATTTAAGTAAGATGCTTTTGGTGGCCAATTTGGCAGCCTTTTTGGCAGCCATTTTGGCAGCCATTTTGACAGCCATCTTGGATTAGACGATAAATCCTGGGTATTCCCCAGACTAATCTTAAAGGCCTTGGGCTTAGAATGACGGAATCACTGACAAAACTCTGACAGAAAAAAACAAGAAGCAATATAAACCTGATTAGGGTAATTTTGGCAGCCATTTTAGATTTTGGCGGCCATCTTGGATTTGAGGCCAAATTCTGGGTGGCTTTGGAGCTAAATTCAATGGGTGTACATTCAAGATGACATAATCACACAAAAACCGTTGATATTAAACGTAATTAGCAGTATATATGTATTTTATGTAATTTTGGCAGCCATTTTAGATTTTGGCGGCCATCTTGGATTTGAGGCCAAATTCTGGGTGGCTCTAGATCTAAATTGAATGGGTGTACATTCAAGATGCCAGAATCACTAAAAAAACGTTGATATTAAACGTAATTAGCAGTATATATGTAATTTATGTAATTTTAGCGGCCATTTTGGATTTTGGCGGCCATTTTGAATTAGGGGCAAAAATCAGGGTGGCCCCCAAGCTAATATCAAATGGTTGAGGTAAATGATGATGAAACCGTTGAGAAAACCATGACAGGAAAAACCCTTAGTTTTTCCTGCGTGGAAACGAGTTTTTTTGAACATTCTAGAAATTGTGTTCGGTAAACGGTACCATCGTTTTCAACAGCATCCCTACAAACTAACAAATAACTAGCTTGGAGTTCCGGGTGAAGGTCATCGAGGGACTTCTTCGATCCAGCCCAGCACACCTTGCCAATGAAGCGTCGCGTCTTTCGAGTCAACATTATCCTGGGAGAAGTGTGGCCAGCCAAAAGCGCAACTGTTTCGTTTGTAGTACTATTACTACTATTATCGTACTATTTGTAAAAAGTGTAAGAAGCCAATGTGTGTACTGCCATGCTTTGAGAATATTCACAGTTTGTGATCCACATTTAGGAGTTTTTGTTTTTTTGTCCAGCCCCCCCCCCCCCCCCCCCCCAAAAAAAAAAAAAAAAAAAATGTTAAACAGATTTTGCGCACACCGGCGACCCAACCTTTGAATAAAAATCTTGTCAACATTTTATTGGGGGGGGGGGGGGGGGAGGGGTGGGGGTTGAATAGGCTCGCCCTATGGCGAGGAGGCAGGCCAGAGTACGGGCCCGCGGAGCGGGGCCCAGTGTAGAGAAGCGTCGGGCATACCGTACATCACGCCGAGGGAGTTAAGCCCCTTTCACACTGGACGATTTCCCCGGCAATTCCCCGGAAAATTCCCGGGAATTTCGGTCGGTCGGTCGGAAACTGCTTTTCCCCGGGAAATATTTACCCCTGCTCGGGAGTAGGGTTAAAGGAGAAATCCCCGGGGTTTAACATTTTTGCCGGGGAAAAGCAACTAGTGTGAACGTCGCAGGGTTTGAACTTACCCCACCTTTTTGCGTACATGGGTAATCTCGAAAGGTCACAGGGTCACAAATAGCGCGCCAAATAATTCACGCGGTGACTTTGTATTGTAATGCAGTACCTTTCAAACTTTGTATTTATTTATTTATTTATTTGTTTTATTTTACCAGGGTAGCCCCATCAGTTATCTAAGAACTGTTCTCCCTGTGGGCCCTGGGTTTAAAACACTAAACATTAAAACAAATGTATCAATAAAACAAACATACATTGATTAAAAGTGGATATTAAAAACATGGTCCGAGCACAAAACGAGAATTACAACCAAAAGCGATGTATGTGTACCAATTTTGGATTGATAAAAAAAGAAATAAAAAGAAAGACATCGTACAAATATTAAAATAAAAAACCCGAAATTTTTTTTTTTTAAAGGGAAAACGCAATTTAAAAACCTGGCCTCCGATTAAAACAGAAACAAAAAACAGTACGACCATCAGTATAGTGTATACAAATTACGTAACTAAACAAAAATACTTTATTTATTATGAAATGCCCCAAAAAGACGTTTAAAAGTGGTAAGATCTGTGGCCATCTTGTTCTCAGTTTTCAATTCATTCCATGCTTTGGCCCCAGTGAAATTGAAAGCATGTTTGCCTGCTCCAGTGCGTGGTCGGAGTGTCTGGTGTTGTAGGTATGGGTTCGTTTAACAAGTGTGAATTGATTAACTAGATATGTTGGAGCACAGCCATTTATTACCTTATACATTAGTGTGCTTAGGTGATACTTCCATCTTTGGGTCACAGGGGCCCATTTGAGTTTAGGATAAAAAACTGCAGAT
Organism: Crossaster papposus; assembly: GCA_037893245.1. Classification (NCBI taxonomy): domain Eukaryota; kingdom Metazoa; phylum Echinodermata; class Asteroidea; order Velatida; family Solasteridae; genus Crossaster; species Crossaster papposus. The sequence goes on from JBAIAA010000474.1 coordinate 1,965,574, forward strand.
GATGTCAAACAGTCAACACCCAGCACAATTCTTCCCATCTGTTTGTGTTGTTTAACGAGAATGTCCTTTGTGTAATCAGTAGGCCTAAACCCTGGGATCCAAGCTTGACAGCAATATTCAAAATGGGGCAAAACCAGGGAATAAGCTAACAGTTTAGCAGAGTTTAAATCCAAATACTGTCTGAGCCGCCTAAGTAATGCCAGTCTACTTGCTATTTTACAAGCTGTTTTAGATACATGATGTTGCCAATTAAGATTACCATCAACCCAGACTCCCAGATACTTAAAAACACTCGCTTTTTCCAAGGGAATGCGATCAATACTAACTTCGACATTCTCAGTATGAGCAAGTCTACGAGCTGTTCCAATAATCATGTATTGCGTCTTGGAGATATTCAAGGTAAGTTTGTTACACTTGAGCCATGCATTTACCCGACCAAGATCAATGTTTAAAGTAGTTTCGATATCAGAAATACTGCTGCTACTGTAGGTGATAACTGTGTCGCCTGCATACAAACCGACAGAGGCATTAGAGACAGAGGCGGGTAAGTCATTGATGTAGACCATGAATAACAGTGGTCCTAATAATGAACCCTGAGGCACTCCAAGTTCAATACATTCTAAATCAGAAGATTCTCCCTTAAAAGAGGTTATTTGTTTCCGATCAGTGAGATAGGATTTGAACCAGTCTAATTCCGCATTTCTTATTCCATAGGCATGTAGCTTGGACAATAATAATAAATGATCAACCGTATCGAAGGCCTTTTTGAGGTCCAAAAAGACAACGCCCGTCAGCTTACCTTGATCCATTTTATTATATAAATGGCTAGTTAAATTAGTCAGAGATGTAGAGGTTGAATACCCAGGTCTAAATCCAGATTGTTGCATACAGAGTAACTCATTTATATTAAAAAAATCATACAGCTGACTGTGCACTGCCTTTTCAAATATTTTCATAACAATGGGTATGACAGAAATTGACCGGTAGTTATTTGGGTCATCAGTGTTACCTTCTTTATGAATTGGGGTAACTTTAGCCCATTTCCATTCATCTGGTATGACATTCTCAACAAGTGATTTATTTTAAAAAAAGGCCGCACAAAGAATCAGCGATACTGGGAGTAGCTATTTTGAGTAATCTGGCAGAAATTCCGTCAATGCCCGTGGCTTTGGTAACTTTTCGTAAATATATTTACAGTTTTTGTAAATACCGTACGGTTTCGTAAATATATTTACAGTTAAGTACAAAAGACAAATAATAACGTTTGAAAATTATACAAATAATTTAATTTTAAATAATATGAGCAAAATGAATGGTTTTAATATTTAATAAAAGAAGTGGCGTGAACAAGACTGTGTTTAGCTTCCTTCTCGTGTACGTTCATATATAATGTCCAGTGTGGTTAGGTACCTTTTCTTATCCGCATGATGCGTGGCATTGTGGGATTGGACTTCCGCCCACAATTCATTTGGGAACTTCCTGATGGGCGCCCTCAGTTTACACATTTCCCGGGGTTTGATGGCCAATGTGAAACGACCGTGCATATTCCCGGGAAATAGTGTCCCCGGGAGTTACCAAATGGGTCTAGTGTGAACGGTTGCTGGGGTGTTGGTGGGGTAAAACATCCCCGGGAATTTCCCGGGGATTTATTTTCGGGGGATTGGCTCTTCAGTGTGAAAAGGGCTTTAGAGGCCTTCTTTAAGAATGTTCCGGGGAGCTTCGGGGTCCTGGTTTCGGGGTCCTGGGGGTCAGGGTGTTTCCGGGGGGAGGAGTTGGAAGATGATAGCGGGAAATTTTGGAACATGTGCCAATGGCTGAGGGGCGACGGTACATCCACTCCAATTCGGAGTGAGGGCGCCCTTCCCAATTAACAAATGATCGCGGCCCGCCCCATGTTGTAGACGGCGGCGCAGCAGACGTTTCGTTCCACGCGGAGCGATTCCGAGATGTGCCCGTCGATGCAGCGGGGGCATTCCGCAGATTTTTGGTAAAAATTATACCGAATCGGGGGGGAGGGGTCCGCCCCGCGCGCGAATTTGTTTCCGTAGGTGGGCGTGTCAAAAATATTGAATCACTCAGTAGTTGCATTGATAGCTGTACAACACTTAGGTTCTAGGTCTCTTTTCCCCCTTAAATTAAAAATACTTGACTAGGAAAAACGAGGTGGCCTACAGCAGGATTCGAACCAGGGATCTTTGATCGATAGCTCATCCCACTATCCACTACACTACATATAACAGCTGTTCTTTAAAGTGACTTAATGTAACTAGTTAACTAAATAACAACAATACTGTGACGTATGATGTTTTATTCCGATGAATAAACATAACTTCTCATCCAAACTACTGAATAATTCATGAATTGTGACTCACCAACATACGAACAAACATTCGCGTCCCGCGCAGCAGACGGTTCGTTCTACGCGGAGTGATCCCGAAATGTGCCCGACGCGTCGATGCGGCGGGGGCGGGGGCGGGGTCTCGTCAGGACACTCCCCAGATTTTCTACACTACACCAGTACGTTTCCCATCGGGGTGGGGGGCGCCCCGTGCTGTAGACGGCGGCGCGGCAGACGTCTCGTTCCATTCGGAGTGATTCCGAGCTGGGCCCGCCGATGCAGCGGGGGCGGGGCCTCGTCAGGACACTCCCCAGTTTTTGTACGCTAACCCAGTGCATTTCCAGTTCGGGGAAAGGGGGGGGTCGCCCGGGGCTGTGGACGGCAGCACGACTGGCAGTTCACTGATAGGGCCAATTTCACGGAGCTGCTAAGCACAAAAAAATGTGCTTAGCACAAAAAAGTCTTAATCGTTGAAAACAAGTTATCAGCCAAAACTCTACGTGTTTTTCATGCTAAGCAAAAAAACAGCTGATTATCAATCAAAAACAATAAAGATCACGTGAAAACTTGTCAGGCCTCGTCAGGACACTCCCCAGTTTTTGTACGCTAACCCAGTGCATTTCCAGTTCGGGGAAAGGGGGGGGGGGGGGGGTCGCCCTGGGCTGTGGACGGCAGCACGACTGGCAGTTCACTGATAGAGCTGCTCCGAATACATGGCATTGGAGCGGAGCCGTTGGAGTTGCTCCTCACGGGGGGCAGTGGGACGAGGCTGCTCTGCACACAAAGCAATAGGGCGGAGCCACCGGAGCTTTTCCTCGTGGGAGTCAATGGGACGGAGTTGCTCCGCACACAAGTCAATAGAGCGGAGCCGTCGGCACGGCTCCGCACGGGAGCCAATGAGACAGAGCTGCTCCGCACACAAGTCAACGAGGCGGAGCCGTCGAGACTGCTCCGCACGGGAAGTCAATGGAGCAGGACCGCCCCGCACCAGGGCCAACGAGACGGAACGGCTCCGCACGCAATCCTAGAGATTGGTGCCGACCCAAGTGCTCGCCGAGGGGCCGCCCCAGTGTGGAGACGCCATGGAAAGACACCACTCGGTGCTCCTAGGTGGACCTGGGCCGGCCCCCGCTATGAGACGGCAGGGTGTATGAGGCTGGGGGAGCCCCCAGGCATGCGGAAGAAACCGCGTCTAGCCCGGCGGCAACCGGAGTCACCACAGTACCGGAACAGCTAGGGACGGGTAACCGGAGACCGATGATGCTCCCGGAAAATGTTGATGGGGTTGCGTCCTGGTCGGACTACTTGATCCATTTTGAGAGCGTCGCGGCATTCAACCATTGGAATGAGTCCGAGAAGGCGATGTACCTGGTGGTTCACCTGAAGGGCACAGCTCTGAAAGCACTGGTGAATATGGCGCCAGAAGCACGGGGGGGGGATACTCATCCATCTTAGAGAACTTTGAGCAACGAGGGGCCGCGACGAGTCGCTCAGAAGCCTACGACAATCTATTCGGTTCTCTGCGAAGGCCCGGGAGGACTTAGGCGTGAAGCTTTCCGAAGAGCCCTTTTTTCTCGGAATGTGGCGACCCTGACCGAAGCCGTCACACCAGCGACGGAGATGGAGGCGTTCCTCTAGTCACAGGAGTATAGTCGGAAAAGAAAGGCCGGAGCCGGGGACGTGAGATCGGTAGTCCAGCTTCCTCGCTGCAGAGCCTGAGCCGGTTTTCCAGGTGGAGTACAAACCAAATATGGGGTGTTTGGACACATCAGGAGAGACTTTCCTCGCCAGAAGTGGAAGGCCGGCCCCACTCCGCTCGTGCCAAAGGAGTGCTGAGACCACCTGTTCCCGGACCGACGGGTCAAGCCAGGTCAGTCCCGCCGGGGGACATGGGTGACCAGTCGGACGAGGAGGAACTACCACCGGCATCGACGGAGGCGGGGGCGTCGCCCACCAATTGCGGAGGCGGATGCCGCCCCCGAAGGGCAGGGTGAGACTGGCGCAGAACCGGGTCCGGGGTTGGGCGAGCCAGATGCGGAGTGCGATCGGCCACTCTCTCCACCGACAGAGCCGGTCCCCGAGAGGTACACTCGCGCCGGCTGGAAGAAAGTCCAGCCTAGCCAATATTGTCTCGCATTAACCGAACTTTCCTATTCTTCCCCCCGCAGGATGGCTCCCGTGATGTGTTCCGACTACGGGAAGACGTTCACAAAGAACTAGCAGCAACCGCCAAAGGCACGTGTGCACCGCGTGTGAGCAGCTCCACCCGGAGCGCCCTTACGCGTGCGAAAAGGCTGCGGGCTGCGCTTCTTTCGGGAGGACACCAGGAGCCGTCACCATTGATTCTACCGGGAAGGTTTGGTAGCCGGGGTGATGGCGGAGATGAATGCGCTGGAGATCCACCCCAGCGACGACGAGATGGAGCTTGTCAAACTGAGCCTCGCCTCTCCCGGCGGGGGGGCCCAGACCTCCTCCACGGCGGAAGAGACCACCACGCATCGGAAAGACCTTCGTCGCCACCCCCGTTCAAGAGACGACGGGGCCCAGCTTCGGCGGAGAAGCCGGGGGACCACCTTCACTCTGAGCGGTCCTCCCGGCCTACCCGCTCGGGGAGGGATGGCGGCCTCGACCACCTTCGCCCCGCAAATCGTGGCGCCGGGGACACGGCCGCGGACGCCCTTCCAGCCGCCTGAAGGAAGACAGCTCCGCCAACCCATCCGCCAACCCCCGCCAAGCCAGCTCGGGCGAAGGGCGGGACTCAGACGGAGCCCTCGACGCCCCCCCCCCCCCCCCGGACACCGATGCTTCGGTGGAATGGGCAGCCAAGAGTCTTGCCGGCGGGGTCCCGCGTTGACCTGCCGGACAGGACCTGGATGCAGTCGGAGCCGTCCGGCGGCCGCACCGCACAAGGGAGGCGGCCACCCACGTCCCGGTTCCTTTGTGAGAACACCTGCGAGAAAGGTGGCGCCTGGAGACCACGCCCAGCGGGGTGGACAGTGACGACCACCAGCTGCTGCGGACGCGCGTGGTCCACACTGACGAGGTCCTGGGACGACTCCTGCAGACGTACGAGGGGCAGCAGTACGACCAGTACTTCGTTGACGCGTCCGTGGCAGGCCAGCTCTCTTTGGGAGGACTGCTGCCCCCTGGAGCGCAACCCCCCCCCCCCCCCTCCCCCCCCCCCCCCCCGCTACCCCGATGATGTTCCGCCGAAGTTCTGGGAGAAAATCTTTAGGCAGACAGAGTTTCAGCGCCGGCCACCTCCCACCTTCTAGATGGGAATTTTTGACTTTGGCGTCGCGCGCCTTCCGGGTCGCGAATTTTTTTTTCCCAAACAGGTTTGCAAAATTTCATGAATTATTCAGTAGTTTGGATGAGAAGTTATGTTTATTCATCGGAATAAAACATGACGTCACAGCATTGTTGTTATTAGTTACCTATTTACAATAAATCACTTTAAAGAACAGCTGTTGTCGAGCTGCTATACGTAGTGTAGTGGATAGTGGGATTGGCTATGGATCAAAGATCCCGGGTTCGAATCCTGCTGTAGTAGGTCACCTCGTTTTTCCTAGTCAAATTGATATCTTTAGAGTATTTTTAATTTAAGGGGAAAAGGAGACCTAGAACCTAAGTGTTGTACAGCGATCAACGCAACTACTGAATAATTTATGAAATTGTGCAAACCTGTTTGGGAAAAACAAATTCGCTTCCGGGTCGGGTCTACCGGGTGTGCGGTGGCAGATGCCCGCCGTCCTGGGGCCAATTTCACGGAGCTGCTAACCACAAAAAAATGTGCTTAGCACAAAAAAGTCTTAATCGTTGAAAACAAGTTATCAGCCAAAACTCTACGTGTTTTTCATGGTAAGCAAAAAAACAGCTGATTATCAATCAAAAACAATAAAGATCACGTTGGCCCCTGTTTGGGGACAAACAAGGTCTAGGTGGCAAAGGTGGCTTGTTCGTAAAGCGCTCGCCTCTCACAAATGCGGCCCGGGTTCGATTCCCGGCCCGGACCTGTGAGTAGAGTTGTGCGTTGGTTCTCTCCTGTGCCACGAGTGTTTTTCTCCGGGTTCCCCGGTTTTCCTCCCTCTGAAAAATTCAAACACTTTCGATCTCAGGCTGTGCTTCGTAGTCATTATATGAGTCGATGTGGCCGGCTGCCATAGGCGCCTTTACATGCCAGCGGCTTGACCACGTTGTAGCCGCGTCCTCGCAATTCAGCCCACCAGCTGCGAGTAGCGATGATTATTATTTATATACCTCCAAATAGGCACTTGGGGAGACATAGATGTAATCCCATAGATATGTACACAAACTTAAAACAGTCCTAACTTGCTTACCCTAACCCTTTTCTCTAAGATCTTCGAGATTTATGCTATTTAGACACTGAAATGTCTCCCTAAGTGCCACTGTCTCCTTATTACCTAAAAACATACGCTAATTTGTCTCCCCAAGTGCCTATTTGGAAGAATTAGCCTCCCCAATTATTATTATTATTATTATTATTATTATTATTATAAGGTCCTCAAAAGGGGGCTGTGTGGCGTCTGTGCCGGTTGGCCGATAGAGGGCACCAGAGCGGTCCCATGGTGGAACCGCCTAGTGGAGCCCTGCCAGTCCGTAGAAGACCCGTTGCGGATGGCGCATGCGCCGGACCAGTTTTTGGAGCCGCGTTGTAACGGTAAACTTTATGTCGGTTGTTTTGACGTGGAAGTTGGTTAGAATAAACTGCCTAAGAACCAGAGAATACCTGTCTTTCGTCTTCTGTCCGTGTCGACTGTCGACCCCAGCAAACGGTAAACGTTACAGTATAGTCAAAAATATTGTGTAATATAAAGGCGGAGGACACATTATACACATGATTTAATATCTACTTTATTCCTCCTACTGACCTCTCGGGGTATCAGTCGAGACACCGTCCCTCTTGGTTGGCACGCAATGGTACAGTCTGTGGAGGCCGCCCGCTAGGATGTCATTCAAGTGGCCCATGCCGATGTACTTCGCGCCGTGTGGTCTCGGCGGCGCGTAGACGTTGTGACCGCCAAGTCGGACTTCGGTGCACGTACATGGATCTATAGCTGGTAGGACGAGCTTGATCCTATCGCCATCGGCTGGGTCTGGTTCCGTGTCAAGAACACAGACATTGGCATACACAAGGGTGAATGCTGTAAGACATTGACAAACAGGTAAATCACGTTTCCGTGTCAATTTATTAATAAAGGTGTTTAGAATAATTCCTTGTCCGTTCAATTTCATTTTAAGTTAATCAATGCTGTCTTAGTCAATGCGCAGCCTTCGGAATAGTGCTTTCTTTTATTTGCTAAGTATACGTAACACTGTCGATAAAATAAATACTCATAAGTTTGGATAGCACATTTTGAAATAAATTGTTAATCAACAATATTGTTAAAAAGTAGAAAAAGATTTAGTCATATTGTTAAAACAACATTTAAACAAATATATATAAACTATTTTGAGAAAAAAATATGGGTTGAAACGTTGCTGTTAGTGTCACAAATTTACGTTTGGTAAAAACTATCATTTTGCTATACAAGACAAAAGACGGCAGACCAAATTCACAATTCTATTTGGTTATTATAATTATTAACTTGGTTTGGTTATTATATTAACTTATCTTCGTTGTCAAAGGTGTCAAATTCAGTGACCTGGGATATCATTCCACGGCATGATTAAGCAAGAATTAATTACTGTATCCCCAAAGGTTATAAAAGCGATTCCTGACATCACTCGGTATGCTGCTCACTGAGTACGTCACCGAGTATGTCTGCTCACTGAGTATGTCACCGAGTTTGTCTGCTCACTGATTAGGTCACCGAGTATGTCTGCTCACTGATTAGGTCACCGAGTATGTCTGCTCATTGATTATGTCACCGAGTATGTCTGCTCACTGATTATGTCACCGAGTATGTCTGATCACTGAGTATTTCACTGAGTATGTTTGTTCACTGAGTATGTCACCCTAGTATGTCTGCTCACTAAGTATGTCACTGAGTATGTCTGCTCACTGATTATGTCACCGAGTATGTCTTCTCACTGATTATGTCACCGAGTATGTCTGCTCACTGATTATGTCACCGAGTATGTTTGCTCACTGATTATGTCACCGAGTATGTCTGCTCACTGAGTATGTCACCGAGTATGTCTGCTCACTGAGTAGGTCACCGAGTATGTCTGCTCATTGATTATGTCACCGAGTATGTCTGCTCATTGATTATGTCACCGAGTATGTCTGCTCACTGATTATGTCACCGAGTTTGTTTGCTCACTGATTAGGTCACCGAGTATGTCTACTCACTGATTATGTCACCGAGTATGTCTGCTCACTGATTAGGTCACCGAGTTTGTTTGCTCACTGATTATGCCACCGACTATGTCTGCTCACTGATTATGTCACCGAGTATGTCTGCTCATTGATTATGTCACCGAGTATGTCTGCTCACTGATTATGTCACCGAGTATGTTTGTTCACTGAGTATGTCACCCTAGTATGTCTGCTCACTAAGTATGTCACTGAGTATGTCTGCTCACTGATTATGTCACCGAGTATGTCTTCTCACTGATTATGTCACCGAGTTTGTTTGCTCACTGATTAGGTCACCGAGTATGTCTACTCACTGATTATGTCACCGAGTATGTCTGCTCACTGATTAGGTCACCGAGTATGTTTGCTCACTGATTATGCCACCGACTATGTCTGCTCACTGATTATGTCACCGAGTAAGTCTGCTCATTGATTATGTCACCGAGTATGTCTGCTCACTGATTATGTCACCGAGTATGTCTGATCACTGAGTATTTCACTGAGTATGTTTGTTCACTGAGTATGTCACCCTAGTATGTCTGCTCACTAAGTATGTCACTGAGTATGTCTGCTCACTGATTATGTCACCGAGTATGTCTTCTCACTAATTATGTCACCGAGTATGTCTGCTCACTGATTAGGTCACCGAGTATGTCTACTCACTGATTATGTCACCGAGTATGTCTGCTCACTGAGTATGTCACCGAGTATGTCTGTTCACTGAGTACGTCACCGAGTATGTCTGCTCTCTGAGTACGTCACCGAGTATGTCTGCTCTCTGATTATGTCACCAAGTATGTCTGCTCACTGAGTATGTCACCGAGTATGTCTGCTCACTGAGTATGTCACCGAGTATGTCTGCTCTCTGATTATGTCACCGAGTATGTCTGCTCACTGATTATGTCACCGAGTATGTATGCTCACTGAGTATGTTACCGAGTATGTCTGCTTACTGAGTATGTTACCGAGTATGTCTGCTCACTGAGTATGTCACCGAGTATGTCTGCTCACTGAGTATGTTACCGAGTATGTCTGCTCACTGAGTATGTCACCGGGTATGTCTGCTCACTGAGTATGTCACCGAGTATGTTTGCTCACTGAGTATGTCACCGAGTATGTATGCTCACTGAGTATGTTACCGATTATGTCTGCTTACTGAGTATGTTACCGAGTATGTCTGCTTACTGAGTATGTTACCGAGTATGTCTGCTCACTGAGTATGTCACCGAGTATGTCTGCTCACTGAGTATGTCACCGAGTATGTCTGCTCACTGAGTATGTCACCGAGAATTTCTGCTCACTGAGTATGTCACCGAGTATGTCTGCTCACTGAGTTTATCACCGAGTATGTCTGCTCACTAAATATGTCACTGAGTATGTCTGCTCACTAAGTATTTCACCGAGTATGTCTGCTCACTGAGTATGTCACCGAGTATGTCTGCTCACTGAGTATGTCACCGAGAATTTCTGCTCACTGAGTATGTCACCGAGTATGTCTGCTCACTGAGTTTATCACCGAGTATGTCTGCTCACTAAATATGTCACTGAGTATGTCTGCTCACTAAGTATTTCACCGAGTATGTCTGCTCACTGTGAACACCGACCGTTTACCCAACTAGACTGCGCCAGAAGCAGACGATTCTCAATACTTGCAAAGGTATATTTCAAAATCTTGTTTACAGACAGTGTAAATAGAGAAATTGAACGGAGACATGTAGAAGCTACACATTGCACAAATTATAATTGTACAATCTGTTTTAGTACATTGATCTCTTTTGATAATCATACCAAAAAAAGCCTTTCTAAAATTTTACTGGCATATTATATAATATGGAAACTTATAAATCACCTGACATGATAGAGAAATATTGTGCCAAAACTGACCTCTCACTTCTGAAAATCTCAAATACATAATAGACCGCAGGCCAAGTCACAAGAAGCGCTTCTTTCGATGCCAAACTCAGCCGCCTACTTTCTGTTACACACTCGCACGAACAGAAATACTATTTGTGGTATATAATTATGGAATATTCGGCTGTGATTGTTGTATTACTAATGAGTGGCAATGGGCGGCGAACAGTAGGCGACGAACAATTGGCGACGCAACAATGTTCATTTTCTCGATTTTTATTTGTGTTTGTACGGAGAACGAAATTTGTAGAGTCTGGTGCTAATCAAAAAAGGTTGTGTAACGTCTGGGAACCAATCATGTATCAACGTAACAGACTAGGCTGTTTACGTGAATTCAACCTTGCGTTGGAGACTAGGACCTTACACGGAAGGTATCGCTGGCGGTCATCAAGGTGGCGCAGGGATCTTAGAAGTTTTCCCAAAAGTTAAAACAAAATCGACATCGTAACCACGAAGTAACACTTACACCGAAACATCGAAATACTGTGATTTCGAGTTTTTTTTATTTTTATTTGGCGATTAATTACACCAAGAAGTTACTATACACAGAGTTAATTAGTTTCGTCAATACATTCATAAGAGAATAAATGTGTGTTCGAGAGGTTTTAATCACTCTGTTTAATACCGCTTGGAGTCTGGGTGCTGATAATTACCAGAGCTTTTCAATGAGACATCGCACGAAAGAAATCGGCCCACGGCGAGTAACTAAATATAATTAAATTCAAATGTTTAATTAGGATCGTCCCTCTCATAACTCATGGGGGGGGGGCGGTCGTAGTATGCGCAACTGAACTGGAGAGCGCAATTAGCGCAATGATTACAACAAAAAAATGTATTAACAATGTGAATGGCCTGCCAATGCAAAACAATCTAATTTATTCGGATAAAGTACATGGTCTACCTTCAATATTTATTTGGAAAAGAAAATCGAAAATTTGATAAAAAGCACAGACATACCAACTTTAACGTGTCATTCAAGTCCCCAGCTTCCAGACAATGTAAACAAGTAATGAATGTTGAGGCTAAAATTATATTGATGTCACTATTTTAAAACCACGTCAACCTAAATCGCTTGTATCTCGAAACACAAATTGTCCACTATGCGGAGGTTAAGGTTACTTCGTGGTGACTGTGACAAATTGCAGTAAATTGAGGTTTGCAACCCATAGATGGAATTTATTATAGGTTACTATGTGCTACTCTGGGGAAATGTTTTCAGGATAAATTCAAATAACTGCTAACATTAAAGAGAATATACAGCACTTGCTTTCGCGGCGATTGTTTATTTTAGGCTCCGTGTACAGGAAGAATCGGGGAACATTAATTGCCAAATTGAAGCAAACATATTAATTAGGTATTGTAAGTGCCAATTATGAGCTATAGTTTAAGAAAAATGAGTGGTTATTTACTGCTATGAGATAAATATCTAGATAGAATGAAAGCCTACGTACCCACAAGGATGACAACTAACGCTAAAGCTGACGGAATCCGCCCAGACGGCATAATGGCGGCACTTCAACTCTGAAGAAAAAACACACAATAAGATGGAATATTATCAGCGACTATGGTAATTTTCAAAATATTGTCTGAAGGCCAACAATTTGATGAGTTTTTAAAGTGAATGATGTTTATATTTATACGTGGACAAGGTATAACAAAACAAAAAATAACCAACAACTTTGTGGAACAACTTAAATGTATTTTGTATGTATTTTGTTGCTAAAACGTGAGCAACCAGATATCTGAACATTTGGGGCGTTTCCGTCGACACAACCACTTTCTACGCGCATGTCAAGTTGTGTTAAAGTAATTTGGTGTGGTGGGGTGTGGGGGGGGTGGGGGTGGGGGGAGGGATTGCTCACACATAATTATTGATGTGCCCTTAACAAAGTGGCGTTGCTTACTGTAACTAAAACTGGGGATGATTTTGCAGGGGGCACCTGGGAATTTTTCAAGGGGGGCGCGGGGGTGAAATGGCAACTGATATATTGTTTGTGTGCAAATCGAAATTTAAAATGGGGGGATCCAGACTATGGAACAGCAACCACGTGTGTCGTCAATGTCAGAACTTTATGGCTTACGACGGAGCTCGAAAGGCTGTGGGTATTTCGGAAGAATAAATCGTAGGTACAAGGCTGAATGTCATCCCAAACCGTAAAATTACGAAAGAGAAAGAAACAGTGACGGAAAAATGGTCAGTTGGTGGAAGTGTGCTGCGCTATACGTACGTGCGTAGCTAGCTGTACTTTGGACGTTTACATTGTTTATAAACAGTTAATGTTGGGCCGGCTTTCCTCATGCAATGTTGCCAAACTTCTTTGTTGACAAACTGCAAATTCATTGTACCTTTACCATGTTAATATTATTAATGCTTGCTATTTAACCTCTGTTAACAATTTAGGGGTAAATTTAGTCCGAAAAAAACCAAAACGGTGGCGTCCAGAAATTGGGCACAAAATCGACCGAGTGTTCCCTAAGTCGTGGAGCAATTAAAAAATTCTTGGAAAATCCAAGTTTAATATTTACGAACTTTCAATAGTAAATGTTATTTATGACCCATGTTTCAGTGTTAAAAGAGTGAAAGATACTAGATTTAACAGGCGTCTACATTTAATGTGACACTAGAAAACGTGTTTAAAACTGGTTGGTTTTTAAAAGCCTTTTAAAACTACCCACGCGATGGACTCTCGACCAACAGGAGTGGGTAAACTGTCTAAGTCTTACTCTTACTTGTGCGAGGTATTTTAGAATAGAATGTATTATCTCCATGGTTTACAAATTATACAAAGAGCAACCCTCATTATTTTCCAAAAGCAATCTTCATAGATCCACCAGCAACCATCATTATTTCTGAAGTAAATACAAATCGAATAACAGTTCATTTTTTTTTTTTCATAAATTGTAGATATGTCTGAAGTTTGATGCAAGTCCAGACAGATTACTACCACAGTACCATGAAGGTGACTGCTTGATATTAAGACAACAGAAGTAAAGGCAGCGAGGGTCCGCTGGAAAATCTAGACAGTTTACACTTAATTGCTCAAGTACAAATAGCTGCATTGTACCAAAAGAACAATCGTGTTGTCCTACTGTACCTTCCAGAAATGCACGCTGCAATCTGTCTACATTGAACGTGACCACACTTGGTGGAAAACAGGTCCACAACACCGCCATTGACAATTGGAAAATTTGCGATCAAATGCAACACCTTGAGAAATAGGGCAAGCCCTTGTTGGGCAGACTCCTTTAGGACTTGGATAAATGAACTAGGATGTAAGAGCAATCAAGTGAAGACTATCATCTCTTTATACAATATTTGCTTTTGCTGTAATTTTCAGAAATGTGTCGATTTAGGTTTTTTTAATTTTATATCAAATACTGTTATATACTGGCCTGTTCACATTTTGTGTTATGCGATCTAGGGTAAAAACAACAACTTCAGACAAAACAGACTAGTTTATAGATATGTCCGGGATGAACCCATTTGAAGATTTGTAATTGATAGTACATGTATAGTAAACAAAATTGTTAAATGATACACAACTTTACAATTTATTAAAATTCATCACACGAGGTGCTGAATTCACAGGATGCTTGAAACCATTATTCACATGTAGTCAAGTATACTTGAGAGCATTTATGCACATAGTAATTCAGAAATGTCATAATAAATTAGTACCGGTATAGCCTATAGTTGAATGTTTGCAAATGTTGTAGATTACCTTCAATACAGCAAATACAATATCCAGTACATTACTCTTGAGTACGAGTACCCAAAATAGTTATGCTCGAGTAGAAGTAGGAAACTTTACTCTAGACAGTCGTGTAATGTAATTTAAACATCAAATTGGGCATTATACAGCAGAAAATTGGTTCCTTTCCCGAGTGTATCTTCAAATTAATTTAAAAACAAATTGTTAAACATTTGCTATCACAGTTTGTTTTGGGGGAGTGCAAGTGAGTACAATCACTATTTCATACAAGTTACAACACTGTGCAAACGGGATATTTGTTTCTTGGATTCTGAAATTTAATTAAGACAGGCCCTAAATGAACCAACGTTTCCACAATAGATTTACCAATCAACAGATTGAGCTAATTTGTAATAGTCGTTACGTGACCAGCGTTCTCTGTTGGCAAGAGCTGATATTGTTTCCAACTGAAATGTGAACAGCGCCCTCACTTTTGGCGGCGCTGTGTGGTTTATTATTGGTTTCAAACTGATCAAAAGGACGCGCGCGTGCGAAATCAAATAAAAGGCACTAGCACTTTGCATCCCCACGCTACTTAGACTGGGCCATACTTCAGGAAAAGAAAGTCCTGTAGGCATTTTTGAGGAAAAGGGGCCAAACAACTTTTTCTAGAGTGGTTTTTTGTGCTGAAAACGAATATTTTGTTTGGACATCTCAGTTTTGCCTAATTAGGTCAGAAATCGAGGTCAAAGTTCAATAACTAGGTCATTTACTATATTTGACCAAAAATGTACATAATCACATGGCCTAATGGAATATTGAAAGATTACTTTAAAAATACTTACCATTATGGGTGTGGTAAGCATTGTATTTGACAATTAAATAGACAATGTAAAGCATATTTATCATAAAATACCTCATAACTCCTTTATTACTGAACATTCCACAAAATCATCACAAGTTCACTGATACATTTCTGTGGCCATTAACTTTGCTGGGAATAACAGTAGACACTGTTTCCAATATCTTTCTGACTATTTCCAATGGAAATGTGATGTTTGGTTGGCATCAGAATGGGTCAAAACTAGGTCAACTTTTGACCTACATGTACATGTATTTGCAAAATGACCATTGAACATGCGTGCCTAGTTTATTTTTCTGAACACTGCTAGGTACCTATTCTAAAGTGTGACTCATTGGTCAGGACTGTGAAGTTCCAGACGTATCCCCACACTAACCCCTTACCACTCCCCACCCCACCCCCACCCCTTACCACTCCCACCCCCACCCCACCCCTTACCACTCCCCACCCCCAATAAAGTTGACAACAAAATGCCAACTTACATAGTAGGCTAAATGTTTTGAAGAGTTATGACAAAATCTCTGTCTTGCTTTCATTAGCTTACGTTTCATCAAATTGTAATGTACCACATTATATTTTGGCTAGGAATGGTTTGAATCCATTGTTTGTTGATACTTACTACGTTGTATAATATTGAACCAAAAATGACAATATGTGAATGCAATGATAAGTAGGCCCAGAAGTCTGACACTGAATTTGTAGGCATACATTGACACTTAAAGTTATATTTCGAATAATCGAAAAACTTGCATTAAACATGCATTTAGACAGGCTTGTTCATGCAAACTCTCTCACCATCTGAACATTTGCAGGCTCCTGTGCAATTTAGTTTTCCCTTTCCAATTTAGGTCTCGCACAGACTCTCCGAGGAAAAATTCAAACAGGTGAAATTCCTAGCAGAAAAAGTCAACATTTTGACAACTGCCAAGGAACACATCACCCGCCAAATACGGCTCCTTTCCCGGTCAATCGAGACTAACACACCACCATCCTATATCACGGTAAACATACGGCCACCACACCCACATCGATCTCTGAAATTTCAGAATTCATTCCAGGATCGCTGGAGCAATCTCCAGAGAAGAACGTCGTTGCTGTTCACAAGAATCACGCTGGATGAGTACTACAAGCACCAACTACCAATCACCGAGGACCAGCTCACCAACGCCATACGATCAACACAAGAACAACTTGCTGAAGATTTCCAGGGTCTAGACCATTCTACCGCTCAAAAACTCCTGAGCTTCTTCACAAGACCCAGCTATCAACCCAACAAAGGCATCAAGAGAAAACGACAACCCTAAGTCGATCTCTAACCACTACAAAACCAAACAGTCCTTTTCAGGACTACCACATCTTCTCAAAAGAGAGAAATCCGTAATCTTGCCCTTACTATATAATAAAGATAATAAATAAACTGGAATATAACCCATCCTATATTATCTGTTATATCCAAACCATAAATCTCTACCATGGCAAGGAGAAAACTCAACCAAAAAACAAAGAGATCACTTAGCCAATCGAAATCCAACCATTTCTCGAACAAATGCAAATCGAAAACCAAACGAGCCAACTCCAATCATTTGCGTTCACTAGCAGAACAAAGTCAATCCTTCATAACAAACCTATCCAAAGCAACACTATCGCAAACCGAAATAATTGCTTTAGGAAAAGGTTTAAATTTCATACCTACTCCTGCTAAACCAAACCGCAAAACACTTGTAAGTGACATAAATACCTTCAATCGAAGACTAAGAATTACATTCTTAATGCGAAATAAACGCTCCAAAAACCATCCTTTCAAACCACCATCTAACTGGCAACCTAAATCATCCCCTAGTGCAGCACTAGAAGAATACTTGGAAGCCACAAAATTCGAACTGGCCCACATCAGGCTAAGGAAACGGCAAACAAACATAACCACGCAGGATTTATCCGCCATAAATAAACTCAAAAACAATCCTGACATCGTAGTCAAACCATATGACAAAGGCAGAGGCATTTGCATTATGAACCACTCAGAGGCTACAAGTGGGTTACCACCATCTTGAGTCCCATCACTATACCCAACTGGACCAAGATATTACCCCACAAACTATTACAATGGTTCACAACACACTCATAGAAATGAGAAACAACAAACACATCGACAACGATACTCTGAAATACCTTGACCCACTTCCACAAAACTGTCAATGTCCAACCATGTATTTTCTCCCCAAAATACACAAAACACCACCACCGGGAGAACCTTTTGTTGGACGTCCAATTATAAGTGGTTGTACTAGCCCTACAGCAAAAATTTCAGAATACATAGACTATTCCTTCTTCCCATAGCAACCGCGCAAGTGGCGCAACCCACATATGTCCGCAACACAGCAGACATTTTGCGCAAACTGGAAGAAAGACATTTTTCACAAAATGTCCTAAACTCCTAATCACAAGTATAGATGTCGTTTCTATGTACACCAATATCCGACAGACGGAAGCAATCAAATGTACGTGTTTGCAATGCCCTCGAAAACACAAACCTTAAGCATCCAATCACAAAACCACCTTCAATCTACATCCCAAAACTTCTGGAACTCATCCTTGGTCGCAACTGCTTCCAATTCGGAAATAAGTTCTTTCTCCAGAAAATTGGTTGTGCAATGGGCTCCACAGCAAGCCCTGAAATTTGTGACATCACCCTACACGACTTCGAAAACAAAATAATCCAAAAAGCGGATAACATCCTTACATGGTGGCGCTATAGAGACGACATATTGGTCATCTACAACGGAACTCTAAACGAATTCCAAAATCTCATCACGGAGATAAACAAGATGCACCCGACTCTAAAATTTACATACGAAGCCTCTGAATCATCAATCAACTACCTTGACTTAACCATATTTAAAGGAGACCGTTTCCATAAAACTGGAATCCTAGACACCAAAGTCTACACAAAACCAACGGAAACCTTCCAATATCTCCATAAAACATCATCCCACCCACCCAATACTTTCAAAGCGTTCATGTACGGAGAAACACTCCGCTACGCTAGAAACACCAACAACACGGATGATTTCCACAACAAAGTCAAAATATTCTCAGAGAAACTAACCACAAGAGGTTACAATTCCAATGAAATCAAAACAGCGACAACCAAAGTCTCACATGCCGACCAATCGAGACTAATACACAACACAAAGGATGGAGAAAAAAACAAACAAACTCCACTTGTCTTCACAACCACCTACAACCCAGCCATAAATCACGGTGACATACATCGAGCAATAAACCGAAACTGGAATTTAATCGAAGGCAATCAAATACTCTCGGAACTTTTTCCGAAACCTCCATTTATTGCCTTAAAAAAAGCCCAAGACATTCGGGAGAAACTAATAAGAGCTAAACTACCGTACCACAGCGAATACAAAAGCTCGAACCACTCCCAACAGACTCTGGCTTTTTCCAACAACCAACTGAACCAGACGAAACCCTCAACATATTGCTCTCCTTACTGGAGGAACAATCTGAAACCGACTAACAAACATATGGCTCAAACCAAACTTACATGATTGAAATATACCCAATCCCAACCACAACCTCTCTGCGAGTCAGCCTCGATTCTTTTTGAATCACCCATTTGCAACTGACGAGTGCCACAGCAAGGCACGAAAGCATGCTATTGCTATCAAGAGGATTTGCAAACATAATCCTCTGCTCGCACCCATAATCCCATTTGATTATCCATCCAACTGAAGTCACTCAATCTCTTATGTCCACCCAATATACTGTAACGTAGATTTCTCTGGGGTCGACTACACACACAAGAAGGACTCTTGACGCCAGTATTCTGTATTTCCGGTGATTAACTGCCGTTTTATTGTGACCTCTTGCCGACCAAAACATGGACTTCAGGCTCCCGCAATCACGCGGCCCTGAACTGCACTGAACCGGTTCGGCGGTTGCGCAATCCAAAGGCGGGTTTCCGGGGCGCACCAGCAGGAGCCACCGGAGCGAATCCCACACCGTGGAATCGCTCCAGCGCCCTCTACCGCCCAACCGGCACGGGCGTTACACAGCCCCCCACGAAGACCTTGTTTGCCCCCAAACAAGACCATGGGCGCTGCTGCCGCACCCCGGCCAACCGCCCTGGAAAACGCATAACGCCAACAATTACACAACAATTTACATTAACAACAATTTCCATACAACAATTTTGAAAAGTTCAAAAGTTCCCGCCTAGTAGGTAGGAAGTGGCCTGAAGCTGCTCCCAGAATTCCGGTGGAATGTCTCTCCACGCCTGGGCCGTCTCCCCGAGGCGCGTGCGCGGTCCAACTCCGTCGCGCATGCACAGTCCGACTCCGAGCATGCTGCCATGCTGCCATGCTGCCATGCTGCCATGCTGCCATGCTGCCATGCTGCCATGCTGCCATGCTGCCATGCTGCCATGCTGCCATGCTGCCATGCTGCCATGCTGCCATGCTGCCATGCTGCCATGCTGCCATGCTGCCATGCTGCCATGCTGCCATGCTGCCATGCTGCCATGCTGCCATGCTGCCATGCTGCCATGCTGCCATGCTGCCATGCTGCCATGCTGCCATGCTGCCATGCTGCCATGCTGCCATGCTGCCATGCTGCCATGCTGCCATGCTGCCATGCTGCCATGCTGCCATGCTGCCATGCTGCCATGCTGCCATGCTGCCATGCTGCCATGCTGCCATGCTGCCATGCTGCCATGCTGCCATGCTGCCATGCTGCCATGCTGCCATGCTGCCATGCTGCCATGCTGCCATGCTGCCATGCTGCCATGCTGCCATGCTGCCATGCTGCCATGCTGCCATGCTGCCATGCTGCCATGCTGCCATGCTGCCATGCTGCCATGCTGCCATGCTGCCATGCTGCCATGCTGCCATGCTGCCATGCTGCCATGCTGCCATGCTGCCATGCTGCCATGCTGCCATGCTGCCATGCTGCCATGCTGCCATGCTGCCATGCTGCCATGCTGCCATGCTGCCATGCTGCCATGCTGCCATGCTGCCATGCTGCCATGCTGCCATGCTGCCATGCTGCCATGCTGCCATGCTGCCATGCTGCCATGCTGCCATGCTGCCATGCTGCCATGCTGCCATGCTGCCATGCTGCCATGCTGCCATGCTGCCATGCTGCCATGCTGCCATGCTGCCATGCTGCCATGCTGCCATGCTGCCATGCTGCCATGCTGCCATGCTGCCATGCTGCCATGCTGCCATGCTGCCATGCTGCCATGCTGCCATGCTGCCATGCTGCCATGCTGCCATGCTGCCATGCTGCCATGCTGCCATGCTGCCATGCTGCCATGCTGCCATGCTGCCATGCTGCCATGCTGCCATGCTGCCATGCTGCCATGCTGCCATGCTGCCATGCTGCCATGCTGCCATGCTGCCATGCTGCCATGCTGCCATGCTGCCATGCTGCCATGCTGCCATGCTGCCATGCTGCCATGCTGCCATGCTGCCATGCTGCCATGCTGCCATGCTGCCATGCTGCCATGCTGCCATGCTGCCATGCTGCCATGCTGCCATGCTGCCATGCTGCCATGCTGCCATGCTGCCATGCTGCCATGCTGCCATGCTGCCATGCTGCCATGCTGCCATGCTGCCATGCTGCCATGCTGCCATGCTGCCATGCTGCCATGCTGCCATGCTGCCATGCTGCCATGCTGCCATGCTGCCATGCTGCCATGCTGCCATGCTGCCATGCTGCCATGCTGCCATGCTGCCATGCTGCCATGCTGCCATGCTGCCATGCTGCCATGCTGCCATGCTGCCATGCTGCCATGCTGCCATGCTGCCATGCTGCCATGCTGCCATGCTGCCATGCTGCCATGCTGCCATGCTGCCATGCTGCCATGCTGCCATGCTGCCATGCTGCCATGCTGCCATGCTGCCATGCTGCCATGCTGCCATGCTGCCATGCTGCCATGCTGCCATGCTGCCATGCTGCCATGCTGCCATGCTGCCATGCTGCCATGCTGCCATGCTGCCATGCTGCCATGCTGCCATGCTGCCATGCTGCCATGCTGCCATGCTGCCATGCTGCCATGCTGCCATGCTGCCATGCTGCCATGCTGCCATGCTGCCATGCTGCCATGCTGCCATGCTGCCATGCTGCCATGCTGCCATGCTGCCATGCTGCCATGCTGCCATGCTGCCATGCTGCCATGCTGCCATGCTGCCATGCTGCCATGCTGCCATGCTGCCATGCTGCCATGCTGCCATGCTGCCATGCTGCCATGCTGCCATGCTGCCATGCTGCCATGCTGCCATGCTGCCATGCTGCCATGCTGCCATGCTGCCATGCTGCCATGCTGCCATGCTGCCATGCTGCCATGCTGCCATGCTGCCATGCTGCCATGCTGCCATGCTGCCATGCTGCCATGCTGCCATGCTGCCATGCTGCCATGCTGCCATGCTGCCATGCTGCCATGCTGCCATGCTGCCATGCTGCCATGCTGCCATGCTGCCATGCTGCCATGCTGCCATGCTGCCATGCTGCCATGCTGCCATGCTGCCATGCTGCCATGCTGCCATGCTGCCATGCTGCCATGCTGCCATGCTGCCATGCTGCCATGCTGCCATGCTGCCATGCTGCCATGCTGCCATGCTGCCATGCTGCCATGCTGCCATGCTGCCATGCTGCCATGCTGCCATGCTGCCATGCTGCCATGCTGCCATGCTGCCATGCTGCCATGCTGCCATGCTGCCATGCTGCCATGCTGCCATGCTGCCATGCTGCCATGCTGCCATGCTGCCATGCTGCCATGCTGCCATGCTGCCATGCTGCCATGCTGCCATGCTGCCATGCTGCCATGCTGCCATGCTGCCATGCTGCCATGCTGCCATGCTGCCATGCTGCCATGCTGCCTCCAAGGCACATGCGTGGTCCGCCAGACGACCCCAAGCTCTGGCACCCCCAGCTCCGGCACACCCCCAGCTGTCAAGACTTGACTGGCTCCTGTGACTGGCTCTTGTGACTGATTCCTGTGACTGGCTCTTGTGACTGCGACTGATTCTTGCGACTGCGACTGATTCTTGCGACTGCGACTGAGAGAGCGTGGGCGTCCCGGCGAGGCCCCGCCCCCGCTGCGCCGACGGGCACGGCTCGGGCTCGCTCCGAGTGTTGCGAGCCGTCTGCCGCGCCGCCGTCTACAGCATGGGCCGGGCCCCCCCCCGACTCGGTTTCATTCCTGCAGAAGATCCAGAGAATGTCTCGACGAGGCCCCGCCCCCCACTGCATCCACGGGCACAGCTTTGGATTGTTCCGCGAGGAACCATCCGTCTGCTGCGCCGCCGTCTACAGCATGGGGCGGCCCCCCGACAGACCTGGTAGCGGACCCGGACAAATATGGAGAAGGGCGCCCTCTCTCCAAATCGGAGTGGACGCACTGAAGCCCCCAGCCATTGGCGCATGTCCCGAAATTCCCGCTATCCTTCTCCAACTCCTCCCCCAGGAAACATCCAGACTCCCAAGTCCCCATAACCTCCCTAGAGTTCCCCTGGCGTAATGCACGGCGTGCCTGAAAGCTTCCTGCTCTGGTCCCCGTTCCCCGGGCCCATGCCTTGGCCTGCGCCCTCTCGCCGTGGGGCGAGTTGGCTGCCGTTATCGTGGTTTTCTGAAAACATGAACACTTCACCTGGTCTTTTCCCGTCCTTCCGTATCCCACCGCTGCCACCAATGTAACGTAGATTTCTCTGGGGTCGACTACACACACAAGAAGGACTCTTGACGCCAGTATTCTGTATTTCCGGTGATTAACTGCCGTTTTATTGTGACCTCTTGCCGACCAAAACATGGACTTCAGGCTCCCGCAAACACGCGGCCCTGAACTGCACTGAACCGGTTCGGCGGTTGCGCAATCCAAAGGCGGGTTTCCGGGGCGCACCAGCAGGAGCCACCGGAGCGAATCCCACACCGTGGAATCGCTCCAGCGCCCTCTACCGCCCAACCGGCACGGGCGTTACACAACCTTTTAATTTGGACATAATTGGCAAAGACTAAAACATGCTTAAAATCCATTTTAAGCCAAAAACAAGTCAAGGGAAAGGGTGTGTCACTGAATGGGATAGTGCCTTCTCATTTCTAAAATAAAATAATATCAGTGAACTTGTGATGATTTTTTGGAATGTTCAGTATTAAAGGAGATATGAGGTATTTTATGATAAATATGCTTCACATTTTCTATTTTTATTGTCAAATACAATGCTTACCACACCCCTAATGGTAAGTATTTTTAAAGGAACCTTTCATTATTCCATAAGGCCATGTGATTATGTACATTTTTGGTCAAATATGGTAATTGGCCAGTTATTGAACTTTGACCTCGATTTCTGACCTAATTAGGCAAAATTGAAATGTCCAAACAAAATATTCGTAATCTGCACGAAAAACCACTCTAAAAAAATGTTGTTTGGCCGCTTTTCCTCAAAAATGCCTACAGGACTTTTTCCAGGCACATTTCTGGATATTTGTTCCAGTCTAACTTACTAGCTGACATCATGATTTGTTATTGATTGGGGGGAAAATGGGGGGGGGGGGGGGGGGGGGGGGGGGGGGGGGTTGGAACATGTTTTTTGTTTAGATATTCTTAACTTTCTGTTGATTGTAAATTTGCATCTATTTTTCTTTTTGTGTCCTGCGAAATAATAAATTAAATTAAAAGAAAAAAAACATGAAAATGAATGAAATTTTGTACCCGAATTATGCAAAGTCAAGTGTGATGATTTTGCATCCAAATCTAATTTCAGATGGTACTGCAAATGTAATGGTGACAAAACATTCAATTCCACTGAATCGGGCCTTCTTCAACTGCTGTGAAAAGACAGGCGGCAATAATAATAATCTTTAAAAAGGAGATTTTATTTCAGGAGATTTTATTTTATTAAAAAGGAGACTTATTTCAGTGGGAACACTAGATACGAACATTCAAAAACAGCATTGTAAGGACACCAAAAAAAAACACTGTGCAAACGGGATATTTGTTTCTTGGATTCTGAAATGTAATTAAGACAGGCCCTAAATGAACAAACGTTTCCACAATAGATTTACCAATCAACAGATTGAGCTAATTGTAATGATAACCCAACGCCAACTCGTTAGTAAACAAATTAACATTGCAGGATTCAGGAATGTTGACGTTTAACGTCCATATAGTAATTATGTGAACAAAGTGCTTGTGTGTAAAGCACCAAATTTACATTGGATGTCCAAAAAAGAAATACAAAATGCAAAAAGAATATTGCTTGTATGAATTGGCCCCATGATATTTACTGTATGGCATTCAAATATATGGCATTCAAATAAAACTTCAGTTCAGTGCCACTGATAAAAAATAAGGCACTAATTAGTTAAAATGTTGGGCCTAACCGGTTTTCTAAGGAGCATAAATACACGGTGGGCCTTTTCAAGTGCAGGAAAGCAAATCTAGTTTAATGATTCGCCATTTGTTATTAAGTATTTTCCCGCACTTCACTAACTACCTGTTTTCCTTCCTTCATGGTATAGCTAACGTTAGTCTTACGCGAAAGCTCGGAAGGCATATTGACAAATTTCCACAAAACGCCCTCTTCGGTTGATGTTCGTCAATTCATGACAGAGGCTAATGCAACAGTGTTTTCTATTGATTAGTTTCGCGCGCGCACGTACGTTCGTTTACGTATACGCCGGACACCAGAACTCTTGAAGGCAGCGACGACGAGCGAAAAGAGACATATATGCCCTTCAAAACATTCTTAAAAATTCTTAAAAAGTAAAAGATTGTTAGCCATGGAGTCTCACTCTGTTACGAAAATCACATTTTTTTCGCATTCAAGAAAATAGGCTAAATAAAAGTGATTATGTTTGTGTCTTAATTATTTGATGATGGGGATACTTTCGGGGAGCATTTGTTGCATTTCTAAAAAAATGCTATAAAATGAGGTTAGAATCTGTCAATCCGCTTTCAATTCAAGGGGTCAATAACAATGTTTAGGGCCGTAAGCTCTGCTTAGTCGTATAAGAGCGCCGCAACCGTATATATCTTTTTACCCGAAAATGATAATTTATTTAATGAGGGCCGTGAGGCGGACGTGTTAAGAGTGGGTCCAAGTAAATATTTCATATAAATGGCTTGTTGCCATGGTAACAGTCCATTGTGTGTTTTGGTATTTTTTTGCAAATGTTGGGGCCGCAAAAACTGTTTGTTTAGCTTATTTTAAAAAATCACCCAGCCAAAATACAAAATTATCACAAAATAAACTATATCATTAAAAAGTATCATCCTTGCCCTTACTTGAGAATTTTTTTTAATGTTGTAAATATCACCCTTAAGCATGTTTTTAGAACTTGCAAAATTGATTTTTTTTTGTTCCTCAAAAAATAAACTTGCCAAGGGTTTTATAATATTTTCCTTTTGGATTTGATTAAAGCCAACATTGTTCTTTTCATATCTGTTGAGAAACGTTTGGTCATTTCCTGATAGTAATTTTCCCCAAAAAACTGGGAAAAAAAAATTGAGGTTTTCCCTCAGTTTAAAGTAATAATACTAAAACAAATACTTGTGTGAATCTAGCGCCTTTTTCAAATCATAAGAGTGAGTTGCAGGCCTGTGAAGTACTCCTACTAAATATACGCAGCATTTTTGACGGCGACAATCTAGACTCACCCCCTCCACAGCATTTCTTACATACCATTTTCTGATAACATTTTGTTAGTGGCATATACAAAAGAGGAAACAATACTTGTGGTGAACACAACCAAAGCATTATTTCCACAGAACTCAACAGCCCCTTTAAACATGTCACCCCTCAAAATACACAGCTTTATTGCTTGAAAGTCAGCCTCGTTACAATGGATACGATCTTGCTGCGCCATGTTTTCCCACCACGCCTTGCGCGATCTTAACCCCTGAATTATTGTATAATTTAAATGTGCCATATATTGGCACATTTAAATTAGGACTGCAGTCGATGCGTTTAACGCGCGACACATCTTTAACATTTTGTAATGTTTTTTTGTAGAATCAATTCTTTCGAACATGATATTTTGAAGTCGCGTTATTTAGCAAAGATTTATATTACATTAACGCACCTCTGTCGTCCACCTTTAACGCTAGAAACGTGTTTTTTGGGGTTTTTGGGGTTTTTTTGGTTTTTTTTGGGGGGGGGGAAACGAGGCTTCCAAAATCCATAATGTACAGGCAGGCGTAGCCTTGGTCAAGGCGAGTTCGTCGTTATCCGTCCGTCGTTATCCGTCCAGAAATACACTGTGCGCGCGCCCCGCATATGCTGCTAGCTTGCGCCCCATGCAAAGATACAGCGCGAACAGCGACCTCATACGGCCACTATTTATACAAATCTACTGAGGCTACTTTTTCGTCTTGGATCATTGGGTTTTTGAAATCTTATGTTTTTCCTATATTTTGCGCCACATTTGTGGCGCATGACCTCGTATGCGAATACAGATACACTCTAAAAACATCCTGGTCAAATTTGACCAGGATAGTATCAATATTTGACCAGGAGTGCGGTCACGGGTCCTCCGACGCATTCATGGTCATTGTAACCAGGAAATCCTGGTTATTTCACCAGTTTTCCTGGTTGGAGTGACCAGGAATTCCTGGTAGAATGATTGACCAGGAATATGTTAATTTCACATATTCCTGGTCATATTTACCAGGATAATTCAACCAGACAATCAACCAGGAAAAGGTCAAAATGACCAGGGCTCCATGTCGTTTTAACCAGGAAATCGTGGTCAAGTGTTTTCACCAGTTTTCCTAATTGGAGTGACCGGGAATCCCTGGTAGAATGATTGACCAGAATGTACAAATACTATACGATAAGCCTGAATGCTAAACGATAAGCCTAACTATGACTACAACTTACGACTACTATTATCAATAACGTGTCGCGGTTTAAATTTATATTACGCTTATTCCCGCAACGAAGAAGTCACGGTTTGACCACGAATAATTCGTGTTAAAATATACAAAAAAGAGATTTCGTATACATTTTGTTGTACCTTTGTTTTGCAAAAATGAAAATGTTTTCATTGATTCGTCAGAATAATTACATATTTCGGTCAAGAAAGTGCATTTTTAGACAAAACGCCACAACTTAACATGACTTTTGTGAACACAACTTTCGTGAGTTCTGATTGGTCCGTTGGAAAACGGCCACGTCACAGGATTTCACCAGATTTATGTTGAAGTAATTTACCTAAAACCAGGATGATAATACACATGGTTTGATCACAACCAGTATCATGTTGATATGTTTGGTGATAACCAGTATAATGTTAAGATATGGTTCACCAGGAAATTTTCACCAGATATTTTTTAGAGTTATACGTATCAATGACGTGAACCAATCAAGAGCAGAGTCGGAGAATACGTCACAGGTTTTCTGATGCAATATTCGACGCAACCAGGAAAATATGTCAACTGAAACTTGCCTCAGCATCAGCATTCAGCATCAGTGATGGATAGGCTCTATTATTGGTGCCCGATCGCGAAGGTTGACCAGTATAGAGTCAATATTCTGGTAACCAGGATATATTAACCCCGATGTTTTTAGAGTGTAAGTATAGGCGGGGCTAAGATGTGGAGTGTCCAATCACAACGCGGTTGAAACCCGACGTCATCAAATTTGATGCAGCATGACATTTAAGACAAAATGGCAGATATTCAGCGTCGTCTTTCGTCCGAAGATCTGTCGTGTTGTTTGAATTTTGCAGCGAAAATATTATCCCTCGAAGATTTTAGACCCGAGCAGCGAAAGGCCATTAGAATCCTTTCTTCGTGGTCTTTGTGAATTTGCCGACAGGTTATGGGAAATCCGTCATTTTTCAGGCAGCCTGACTGCCTGAGCCCCATTTTGCTCGGAGCTCGCACGTACGGCCAGGTACTCAGCGTCAGTTTTCAGCGTGTTCGGTCAGTTTCTTATCGCCGCATAATCGGCATTAACCCAGGCATGCTGGTCTGTGCGTTATCGCCACATTGTGGTTCAAGCATGGTCCAACGCTGTGGGGAGGGGGCATGTTTACGGCTGCAGAACCAACCTTCAAAGTGATCGCAATATCGTAATTTAAACAGGGACAAGTGTCTTATATCCCCAATAACTCCTCAAATTATTTTCTTGGCAAAATTCAGCCGGCAAGGCATTTAATTATCAGAGTTCCGCATTTTACCGAGCCACGGTTTTCAGATCAGCTGGATTAGATGTGTGCGACATAATGTAGGGCCGAGTTCGACACGTTTCAATAGAGTCGCGGCCTTCTCCAGTCACCGTGGTTGAAAACTTAAAACTAAGCAGCTAAACACAACTAGTTTTGACCAAAACATTGTCAACATTCAAGAAAATACCCAGCAAAACGAGCGAAAATAACTGCGACCCTCACCAATCAAGCAAGACAGTTCAAATCTTCATGTCTAATTCCTACAAGCCTTCGTACAAATCACTCAACTTTCTCCGATAAAATATGTCAACGATGGCGGTGTTCGTAAACACTTGCGAGCTAGCTATGACCTTTCACCGCTAGCTCAAATTATGCAGTTTCTACGCAACGATCGACCAATAAGAAAACGACTATAAAGGTCAGCTTAATCTATTAGCATAATGAGCACCGCCCCCAAAACCCAATGATCCAAGGCGTTCGAGTATCCTCAGTTAGTTTGCATATAATAGTGGCCGCGTGAGGTCGTTTTTTGAGCTCCGATTACCGCTGCGCTGTACGTACGGACGGGTAACGATGAACGCCTTGACCAAGGCTAAGGCAGGCGCAGACTTGAACAAAATGTTCATACGTGACGTGCGTTTAGGAACACGCGCGCGCATTACATTCAGGGCGTGCAGTTTACGAAATACGCACGCAGTACGCACTAAATAGCCAGTCAGCGTAGGTTACGCATTCCTCACGGCAAGGAGTTAGTGAAGGAACGCGCACGCGCCCCTGGAGTCGAGGCTGCTTGAAAGTGTATCCAAAGTGTTGCGTTACAGCGCCCCCTATAGGCGGAAATTGAACCTGCGACCGTCCAGAAAAACGGACCGGCACTCTACCAACTGAGCTATCTTCCCCCTAGTCTTTGCTAAAATTCACTGCATTCGACAGCGCTCCCGCTTACGAAACGATTTATATTCCCATCAGCTCCCTCGATCACGCAATGGTCTTTGCAAATTGCTTAAATGAGGTGTGACCTTTTCATGCAAACTCGATCATTCGATCATAGGTATAGCATCTTTACGCAGTCAACTACCATTCAACGGTTTATATAATGCTCCGCTTAGTCGTATGAGAGCGCCGCAACCGTATATATCTTTTCACCCGAAAAAAAAAAAAAATATGTAAATGAGGGCCGTGAGGCGGACGTGTTAAGAGTGAGTCTACGTAAATATTTCATATAAGTGTCCTCGGCATTTTATATTGTTGTTATTATAATAATTATGAAAGGACTTGGTAGGCAAGGGGCCTGTTGTCATGGTAACAAGCCATTTTGTGTTTTGGTAATTGTTAGCAAATTTTGGGGCCGCAAAAACTGTTTTTTAGCTTATTTAAAAAAATCACCCAGCCAACATACAAAATTATCACAAAATCAACTATATCATTACAAAGTATCATCCTTGCCTTTACTCTATAGAACAAAAATGTAATGTTTTAAATGTCATATGCGTTAAAGCATGTTTTTAGAACTTGTAAAATTGAAATTGTTACCCTATTTTTGTCCTTAACAAAAAAGTCAACTTACCAGGGGTTTTAGAATATTGTTCTTTTCGATTTGATTAAAGCCAACATTTGTCTTTTTATATCTGTTGAGAAACGTTTGGTCATTTCCTTATAGTCATTTTCCCCAAAAACTGGGAAAATAAAACTTGAGGTTTTCCCTCAGTTTGAAGTAATAATACTAAAACAAATACTCGTATGAATCTGGCGCCTTTTTCAAATCATGAGAGTGAGTTGTAGGCCTGTGAATTACTCCTACTGAATAAGCACCATTTTTGACGGCGACAATCTAGACTCTCCCCCTCCACAGCGTTTCTTACATACCATTTTCTGATAACATTTTGTTAGTGGCATATACAAAAGAGGAAACAATACTTGTTGTGAACCCAACTAAAATACACGATCAATCAAACGCCTTCATCTTTGGCAAAGACTATATTGCCCTATGTTGGCGTTTTCCCAAATTGTCAGTATTTTTGTTCGAGGGCGCTAGTCAAAAATCGTAAGCACCAGAATTCCTTGTGGCCAGGGATCACACCCAATTCTTACGATACAACCTGGGAAGCGACATTGTAGGGATCACTCAAAGAGGATACGACTTTTTTATCTTATACTACACAAATAAATCACAAGGGAAACTGACAACATTTGCATACATTATTTTGTTTTGAATGATTTTTTCAATGTTTGTTATGGAATAATGAATAGTTGAATAATAACAAAATATAATTATGCGAAAAAGCCCTATTCTTCGAACAGACATAGCTCTAGCCTATAACGAGGCGCTATAACGTAACACTTTGGATACACTTGCAAGCAATAAAGATGGGTTTCTAAGAGGTGACATGCTAAAAGAGGCTGTTGGGTTCTTTACAAATAATGCTTCAGTTGGGTTCTGAATAAATAAGGTTTCAGTTCAGAACAAGTATTGTTTCCTCTTTGTATATGCCACTAATAACAGTTAGTTAGTCTAGAATGTTGCCGTAACAAATCCCGCTTATTTAGTAGGAGTAATTCAAAGGCCTACAACTCACTCTTATAATTAAAAAAAGGAGCCAGATTCATAAAAGTTCAATTTTTGTGATCGTGCTAGGCAACTTCTGAAGTATGCGGATACTATCCGCTCGGCCGCATTTCGTCGAGTAGGTTTTGGCTGGCGTGATTATGATATTCAATTTCGTCTGCGACAAGCGCGCATGCCGGCACGCTCCTGGGCCAGCATCGATGCTGAATTGTGGCTCACGCTAGTGGGTGCCTCGGCCCGGAATAATTGTCGTCCCTTTCCCAATACCACCTCACAGCAGCGCGTATCAGGATATTCCAGTGCCGGAGCGGGTCGTTCCGCGCAAACCCAGCGAACCACTTCTATCGGTATCTGTTTCGCTTTCAACAGCGGCCAATGTTTCCGGGCTAGGTGTCGATTTGCCCACAAGTGCTCCGCTTGTTTGTCCCTTGTAGCCCGTGGGCCAGAAATCGTAGCTCGCCCAGAAAATGAAGTCCATTCAATGTTTTTGGTGGCAACTTTTAAATGGTTGTTCTTTGTCAATTCGAGGGTGCTGAATTCAAATCTTTCTGTTGCCCAGCTGTCAGGTGGCACGTTTAGGCACAATCTTCATCTACATTTTAATCCCCATAAAGATCCGTTTGGGGGCCTCTAACAGCGATGTTTGACTCCATACCCTTAAGAATCTCAGTAATGGCTTCTTTGATCTCACTGCAGATTGTCATCGACTTAGATTCATTATTAATTAACTGTACAAACATACCACTTCATAGACAATAGAGTTTCACAAATGCCATAATTATGTAAAAACAATGCTTTGATTGTATACTTTATTTACAATGTTTTATTTTAAGCTCGTATTGAGGGAATTTTGTCAATAAAGATATAATTGAAATTTGCCCTATATGTATGAAGAATAAAGTCATTCATGCCAACAAATATAATTGTAAACGTTTTATTGTCATGGTAATTAGGTAAGATATTACACTTAGTATACAAACCATTAAATATGGTCTAACATATCACTCAGTTTGTTCATGCCAGCTTGAAAGTACTGTAGCTATGCATATTTACAAGTGGTGTACGCCAACATAAATATGGCTGGAGATGAATACATGTACATGTATACCTTTCAATACATAGTGAGGGGTACAAACACTTTGTCTACTCATCATACTCAATGTCACTTTCACTTTCTTCATCGCTGGACAGGCATTCGGTACCTTGGGTTATGCTACTGGGTTATGATGTTGTCGCAATCGCTGCAACGTAATTCGCCAGCCACACTTTTGAAGGCCACAGGCAAGGAATTCCACATAAATGCAAGGTGCTCTCCTTCCATCTCCCAACCATGGCCAACTGGACTGGGAGGCTGCTCTCTCACTTCCAGAGAGCGCCTATACAAAGCTGCTTGATATGATGCTTGTGCGGTATGTAGTTGGAGGGCATCCCTTCATCAACCCGGAAAAAGCACATGCCTGACGGTTGCTCCTTCTTGCTAGCACGCCTTCTCTTACGGGGGATTACCGCTTCTCCTTCATCAGCACCTCCTCCACTGGTTGAACTCTTCTCCATCCTGGCCTTGGCTCTCTTTATTTTAAAAACATTGCAAAATCTGTTGAAATGAAGAAGAAAACATCAGCAATGAAATGTAGGACTAGACAATAAAAGATACTTCACTCGTACCCCTGGGAAAATAAAAATTAATGTCAATTCACTAAAATGTTGGATCACTAAAACCGCAGTCAAGAGTTTTACCATGGAGCCACACATTTCCTCAGTTTGACTCTTTAATTTAATTATCTGGACAAAAGCATATGTATTCAGGTGCATGTCAGGAGGGAGTACTGGAGAGAAAAACAGACCGGTGAATAGTCTTATATTTATAAACAATTCTAAAAGTAACAACTTACATATGTACGATGTCGCCTGCATCTATTTTTAGGGGCAACAACTTTCATTTTTTTAAAAGTGTGAGCCAATGCCATTTTGCCGCATTGTACAGCTATACCACAGCAAATGCAAAATGACTAATTAATCCATGACTAATTAATGCTCGCAGAATCTGTTATGATTGGATGTTTTGCATTGCCTCTTTTCAATTACCAGGCAACAGGGTACTTCATTTGGACTTTTTTTTTTTTTTTTTTTTTAGAGATTCAAGCAACGTAGCCAGATGATTTAAGGCGTGTGTTTCCAAGTGTTGGGGTAATCTACAATTACAAAGACTGATTGCATGACCAAATTAAACATCATCCCACCTGCATGGCCTGCCCACTATCAGATTGAGCCTATAACTAAGCCAATTAAATATTTTGTGTGACTGTGATCAATGAATTGTGGGACAGAAAAAAACAAACCCATGAGACTAGGACTGTGTGAAGTGTTTTGAACTTTTGTTTATGAACAAAAAATTGTTCATGAGACCATAGAGCCAGAGATTAGTTTACACATGTCCGAGTGAAATGGATATACAGTGAGCTTAAAACTTAAAATGTAGGCTTATAAATATGATGTACGTTTTCATGCCATCTGGCATCAATAATATTTTGAACAAAAGAAACAAAAGTATTATTTATACTCATCTTGGGCAAACAAACTTCATTTTGGTCTCAGTAACAGTGTCTCTAATGCTAAAATAGCCCAAAACCATGTCATGGCTATCCCCCATGAACTTACCTCTGGTACTGGGATCACTAGCAGGCCTGTGGTAGTCTTTTGGTCGCTCGTTTTTTTTGTTGCTATTTCGTTACTTTTAAGTTTCAATCGCAACCTCCCTCTCCTTTCCATCCAATTCTTCCCATTGCTGACAACAAGTTACACATTTCTGCCAGCTCGTCTCTGAAAACGGTGTAATTTCCCCCTTCTCTTCGCAGACGTGGCAAACGCACGCCCATTTCAAGGGCGTCGCCATATTGCTTCTGCCTTCCTCGTTCCCGGGTACATTAACGCGATTTTCTAAGCAGCCCACAAAGCGATGATTCGAGGTTGCAGATACCGCCCTCTGTTGGCGGTTCAAAAAACGTCCACGAAGCGACGAAAAATTTAATATTTTCAACCTTGATTTTCACGTTAACGTGCAACGTTAAGTGCGGGCAACAGAAGAAATGTCAATCTGTGACACCAAATGTGTTCATTAGAAAAGAAAACAAATTGCCACCGAAAACCTTGAATGATCTTGCACGCTACGATTTCTGGCCCACGGCCTACTCGTCTGTATCTCCCTCTTGCAGCCATTATTGGAAAATGTTAGGGGGCATAAAGTAAAGTCTAGCTATATGATGCGATCGTGGCAAATGCTGAGCAAAGAAAGATTTGTTTTCTTCAACTTAGTGGTTTATATAGCATTTATTTGGTAGTTTCAAAGACGAGACCAGTGGTTTAATTCCCAATAATGTTAATATAGGTTTTCCCGGACGATATCGCAAAATGTGCACATTCATTCGTGAAATATGTATTCAATTTCGCGCAGAATTTCAGAACGACGTATGTCTGAGTTTCATTTTCGCAAAAACGAGCATTTAATTTTATTTTGTTTAATTCAAATAAATGAATGTGCTTAGCGTTTCATTTAAACGATTACAAACACGTGATTGGGCTTTCAGTTTGACGTATGCGTGGCCGATTATTAAGAATGTGCAATCTATTTCGCAGCAAATGGATTTATCATTGTGTCACGGCCTGAATTAAATATTCTTTTTCATTTGTTATAATTTAAATTCGCATATTCTGCATTCAATTTCAATAACGTACATGGCTATATAATTCACGATACAACTTGGATTAAATCATTAATAAATCAATGTATCGTGGGACTAATTGATCATTTTGTGTTGGCTCTTAAATTTATTTTAACCCTAACCATCCCAAATCCTCCAAAAGCTGTTGATGTGCGTAGAGGCATAAACTTAATTGTACAAGCCACGATACAGTCAAAATCGAAACGTACCAGTGTATCAATGTACCAAGCACGTCTGGAAATGTATACAATTGGGAAGGCGCATTCTTGGTGACCGACATCGCTCAGCGTGTGAGCGTGCGCTGGCTAGCGGGTGAATAACCGTAAGGTAACAATCGATCACTTGCTCCAAACAATTTTTGCTGGTCGGACGCTCTAGATATTGCTCTCGTGTTAGAAGATTTGAGACATAATTGGCTCAACGGATTGTTGGCTAAAGTCTGAATTTAGGCAGCGGTCTGATAAGTGAAATTGAGCTGGGACCAGCATCGTCGACGACAAGATTAGGGAAACAGCAACAGCAAAGCTGAAAGAGGTACCGCAAGTGAGGTGAAGTCGACGGGGAAATAAGACAACAACACAAGACACTGGTCCGGGCACCCACACACAGACCAACACTCCGGTAACTGGGGCTCCGGCAGCCATTATTCAGCAGCGATTAGCTGACAAAGTAATACCAGCAGCATGTATAGCATAGACCAACCCATCAGCCTGGAGGAGGTTTTATTTACATCGGGAGTCGATCGGATACTCATCATGCACCACAACTTTGCGACCGGAGGTGTCTATACGGGAGCTGCACTACGAGCAGGACCGGGTGAGCCGCTAACGTTTTTTCTGTAAACACTGTGGTTGGCAATGCATAGTATCGCAAACTTGTAACCCAAGTTCAGGCTTTGGACAAAAATCTCCAACTCATTCCAGCGCCGCTATAACGGGCCCCCCCCCCCCCCCCCTTTCAATTTCTGCGCCCAAATGGGGCGCCCCTAACACTGAGTAACACGGTACCAATTCAGGGCGGTACTTAGAATAGTCCAATACCATGCTGGATTCCCCGCACGACAAGACGGGATATTTCCTTTAGAATAAACGCCCACAAAAGGGGCAGGTCAAGGAATTCCCAGATTCGGCGTACCCGTGGTTACGTAGACCCAAATTCACCTTGTAACCTAAGTTATTGTTTTTAGCTGTCGTTCCTGCCGGCAACGTTAGAAAAGTTTACGTCCTTATAATTTAACAAACAGATATTTCATATATAAATAAACAAACACAATAACAAGGTGGCAATTCGA
Organism: Crossaster papposus; assembly: GCA_037893245.1. Classification (NCBI taxonomy): domain Eukaryota; kingdom Metazoa; phylum Echinodermata; class Asteroidea; order Velatida; family Solasteridae; genus Crossaster; species Crossaster papposus. The sequence continues at coordinate 2,001,457 of JBAIAA010000474.1, forward strand.
AAGGTAGAAATAAGCTGAGGTAAATACCTATTTAAAATATCACTATCACAGTATCAGTCATGTTACTCTCGATAGAGCCGCTGGGTATGGGGAGTATCTATGTAATGCGTCTTTTGATATCGGTTGTAAGAGTGTTTAGAAGCTGAAAGCACGTGTCAAATTTATAAACGTCAACGTTTAATTGCTAAACACTATCCACCATCGTGCTGCCGGGCATGGTTGGCATGGAGGCACGTTTTCAAGCTATTGGCGGGAAAGTTGTGTTTACCGGCTGAACTCGGCATTGGAAGTGTACTTCGACGGTGTGAGGCGTTGTCAGAAGGTGTAAATGGTTTATTTAAACACGTGAACATGTAAACACGAGTGAGTGCCTTTATGTTGAAGATATAGTCCAAATTCAACACAGGGCAATAACGAGATTGAACACATTGCCAAGTGGGCCTTGCTTAAATAATAAACTCTCGCATTTGAAATAAGCCACGGCTGTTATTATTGTAAACAGATTTATAAACAAATTATAAATGTGTGTAACGCAAGTACGTGTATTGTATTATAATGTTGTGGTTGCAAATTAAATAAAACATTCCTAGGTTGCCTAACTTGAACAAACTGGCATGTGTACATTCAGACATGGAGCTTGGATTCAGGGTGCCGAATTTAGAAACAGAGCTCTTAGTCTTAAGGACGCACACTGCACATTGAACTTCCGTCATACGTAGACATCGCAGATTCGTAGAAATCGCAGTTCAGGTGGCGTCAAGGACATACTATCCTTATAAGCTTATAAGCAAATTTCTGTGGGTTTCTTTATCATGGTAAAGGAGTTCTGCAAAAGTATTTAGAAAGGTCAAAAATCGCCTCTTTGTATTCTGGAACTGGTCGCCAGGAAGTCTAAAATGTAGGGCAGCACTTACGATCATTTAGGGGATCAGTCACACAGATAATACACGGTGGTAACATATGTTTTGTGACATACTTGTAGGATTCCAAGGATGCCCTGCGCAGTTCAGAATCAACTTGCACTGGCATTGTCATGGTCTTATGTTGTGATTTAATAAGCACGTACATTGAATATTAGCGCCAAACGCGTTGTCCATTCTAGACAGATTAGTAAAGCGTGGTTTAACGTATGTATCTTTCACACCAAATAATCACTCTCGGGTAGGTCAGCCGGGTGATGTCTGCATAGTACGTAATGCTTTCACCAGGGGATCCCAAGTTGGGAAAGATGCACTGAACCCCGTGATCGTGGAACAGTTTATTCAAAATAAGCTCGATTTAGTAAATAGACACATTCGGGACGGGAAAAAGCATTGAAGTATCACACGTTACTCGCGTGAAAAGTTAAGTTCTCAAGCTGAGTGTGGGAAAAGAAATACCAAATCATATTGGCGTACAACTTATACCAACTTTGCTATTTCCTTATTGACTAGACATCAAAAAAAGTATAACCCCCTAGAAACCGAATAACAACATTTTGGCTTAGCGACATGGCAAATCAGGAGCACGCATTGCTTCAATTGATGTTAATGGATGGAAAGAAAGCATGCTAACACATGTAAATTGTTAGATTAGAAAAGGAAGTTAATTGTTAGATTAGAAAAGGAAGTTAATTGTTAGATTAGCAAATGAAGTTATCCACTTCTTAGGCGAATATAAATTCATACGACATGGAAATCACGTAATTGAGCTGACGTACTTTAGCAATTAAAGCAAACGAGAATTTGCAACAGACACCTGTTGACTATATGTTACTAAGAACGCAAAACTGGCTCAGATCTTGTGTATTCCTTTCAGCTGATGGCAGAGGACATGTCTGAGTTGACGGCGACAGTCTCGATCTATCGGGAGAACAAAGGAAAGCGCCTGCTACTCATGAAGGCAGAACTTGAGAATGCCTCAATCAGCGGTGACATGGGTGGGGAAAGGAGGAGCAACTATCTGCAGGACCTTCACTTGGTCGGCATTATCACCCGGGCTGTACTATATATCACCCGTTTATACTATAGCTTGGAAAGCGTACGTCACAAGTAAATATAGATTGTATTGCAGACCGCTTAACAAGTTGCAAAATAACAATGCTGCAGCTCGCTAATGATGTTGTTATCAGTCTAAGGCCGCGTTCGCATTGGACTTAATATTGTCAAATGTTACGGTACGAGATTGTCAAAGTTCACGGTGTTGAATCCTCCGCTAGAAGCTTGGGCCTGTAGATCTTACTGTTGCGGAGGGTAAAATGGACAATTTGACAATGTTACCGCCTGTCCGCATTGGATTTAATTTGGTTCTCCGTAGGTTTTACCAAAAAAAAGTCCAATGCGAACGCGGCTATGGTTGTCACTCACAGTTCTCACCTGCGAGCACAAGTACTTTATGTGAGACGGTATTTTTCTGTCAGTTGCAGATACGGACAGACTCATTGGGATTTTGCAGGGGCTGTGAAATCCTCACAATTCGAGCGATTCACAATACATAGAAGCTGCCGTTGGAGGCGCAAATCCTGCTATACCCGCAGTGCATCATGGAGAAAAGTCGACATCAGTTTGAAAAACGGTATTCATTTTGCATGAACTCATCAGTTTTTAAGTCTTTTTGGACGCGCACGACTAAAGTTCCAATTTTTTTCTGCAAATAACAATGTTTTAATCAACGACGCTTCCAGATACATTTATGTTTGTGTTGTACCTCGCGTGAACAATGAAGAATATATATTTCACTACAGTATGATGTACGGAAGAAGTCGACCGTAAAGTTTAAAAGTGGCTCTTTTGAGTCAAACGCTTGGTGGCGCACTGCATTGTGAATCGCCCGAATTTGATCAGGATAATTATTGTACTTATGCATCAAGACTGTAACCGGAGTACCCCAATCTCCGGCAATGAAACATAACGAGAAACAACAAATATTTAAAAAAAAATAAAAAAAAAAAAAAAATAAAAAAATATGGTTTGGGTTTTGTTGGGGTTGTTTTTTCCCTCTGTGACCGGGCTTGGCCAGGTGGTCACGAAAGGTGACCAGTTACCGTGGCCAGGCCTTGTCACGGGGTGTTCCGGGACGGGCCTCGAGACCCCGGGGACCACGGGGATCTCGGCGGAGTAACCATCCGCCGACTGGGCAGCTGACCCAACCTCGCTCAGTCCCGGGAATACCCATGGTAGTTAATCGGGAATCTGTTGTTGGCATGCGTTTATAAGCCCCTTCTGGGGGAATACCTGTTAATAGAGTATCGAAGTCAATACGTCATCTTTTGGCTGTCAAAGTTACTCAACCTTTTCCATGTGCTTTCGCAATGGACGTTTCAGTCGACTAGTAGGACAACTGACGTCATACTTCGGTACTCTATTGCCTATCCGCTGTTTGAAGTGGGCAAGTTTGAAGTTTACTGATATGTTTAGAAAAAGTTAACTACTTAACAAAAACTAAAACCAGTGATTTTGTGGATGTAAGTTGCTAATGATAATATTATGTGATACAATTATAGTGAACGAATAATTGAGACGTCCGACTTGAAAAATAAAAGTTTGGAGGCAAGGTCAACGAACTTTTGGATCGTGAGTCTTTGTACAAGCTGTTTATGTGCGTAGAGGCATAAACTTAATTGTACAAGCCACGATACTAGACCACAGGGCATGGCCGATTATCTTGCACTTTCTTGACGCATATCGTGAATCTATATAAATCTTACTTTAAACTACTTAGCAAGTTGTTGGGAAACTCACAAATAAAATCCCCAGACGATCTGCGAACCAGTACTCGATAAAATCTTCATTTAAAATTCATGTTTTCCCCGTTTCGATGCACAAAACTGCCCAGTAAACAATTACGTCATTATTTTTCAACGACCAATCAACGAGGCCCTTTTGTCGTGGTGCGGTACGTTTGTGCGAATAGTGGGCAAATGGACCAATAGCGGGCGCTGTAAAATAGAGCGAGCGTAGGCGCTGTTTACAGCAAGATGGCCGACGACACGAGCTGCTCAGATGACAGCGATTCGAACACGAAAAAGTGTATTATGCACGTTTCAGATGCAGATTCCAGGGTTTTGTCGTTCACTGAAAAAGGTTGGAACAAATTCCACGCTTGTGCCGATAGGTGGAAGAATGTTTCTACTTCTACCAAAGCAGAAATCGTCGAAAAAAGCGGAGATGATCATCGGCATTCCAATCGTACACGCACTGGTTGATGTACGGCCGGAATCAGTGTCAAAGGTATGTGATGATGTAGTTGAGTAGATTCCGTTAAAAAAAAGGAATAGGGCTTTTTCAGAATTAATTTGTCTTAATCCAAGAACCACCTATTCCTTCTATGTCCCCATAGATTGTGTAATTTGCACTAAACATGTTTTAAATGGAGATTAAAAAGAGTTATGACCATTGTTGACAATTTCTGTCGGGTCATAATTCGGAACCCATAATTCTTACTCTTAGAGGGTTTTTATACCTCAAGCGATCTTCTTCAATTCCACAAGGGCAAAATAAAATAGTTCTGCTTCCAGCTCTAAATAGGCATGCAACTTGGTCACATGGAAATTGAAACTAGGGTAGGAACAAAAATATACATGTAACTTGTCACTAGTAGTAGTAGTAGTACTGAAAGCAGTTACTTTATATTAGGGGGACAACAATTTAGGGGGGGGGGGAGAGGGACATTTATATAGTACATTTTCCAGTACATTTTTCTATTCTTAACCTGGAAGCTCATATAACGTCCTTATTTGTCAGTATTTTTTATTTCCTTGCCTTTTTTTTCCTGGAAAAAAACAAACAAAAAACCTGCCTGCTTGTCTAATTGTATTCCTTTACCCCCTCACTGTCAATATTTATGTTTTGTTTACATTTCGTTTTTTCCCTCCAATTGTATTTATTTACTTTCCTGTGATTACACAATGTCCAGAATAGTATAATAGTACGAGTTGAAAGAGGAAATGTTACATTCTACGAGGCGAAGCAAGAATGCAAAATTTATGAAGGATATTTTGCATGACGGAGCAAGAAAAATATAATAAAAATACATAGAGCAGGGGTCGGCTGGAGATACAATGTAGTCTTCCTCTACACATTTAAGGTTTTAGTCAGGGTTCCATAGTTTTAAAGTTAAATCAATGTGAAAAATACGGCATTCCTGGAACCTGTACTTTGGAAAGAATGTTTTTCTCATAAACAAAATGCATTCCATGTTTGTGTTTATACCTGTGTCTTTAATAAATTGTGGACAGATATGCTCCACTTTATAGAGTGGAGTGATAGATCTGTCCAACATTTTTAGATGTTGTTGTATTTATAGTTTTACCCATTATTAATTTATCTCCAGATTTCCATTCATCGGGCACTCTATTTATAAATATTCCCATTTCCCTCCCCCCCTCCAAATATTCTCAGATGCAGATACGACGGAAAAAGACACATGCGAATGCAGCACTGAGCCCTCAGGAAGAAAACTGCGTTCAACCTCTGGCTTCTTTCCAAGAAACCAACAAAAACTTAACAATACTGCCACGTATATGCAACATCTGCAAAAAGACAGAGGTGGAGGTTTGGACAAGAAGACCCGAACAACTGTCCTTGACAAACTTTCACATTGCCAGACGCTAACTGCAGGAAAGCTTCTGGAAGCAGCGAGGAAAAAAGATCAGTGGGTGCTCTCACAGATCGAGGGAAAGGATCTTGTCACCACAGAAACATTGTATCACACAGTCTGCTTTCCATCCGACTCTCCTTAATAAAATCTCAGCTGGAAATGGGCAAAATGTTTGTTATAACATAATTGTGTATGTAAATCAGTACGAGTTGTTGTTCACCCACTCAAATGTACATTGTTAAAGACATGGACAAATTTAAGTTTTACTGTTAAGAATAAACATGTATCAAAGGCTAAAGCTGGAAAACCCTCTGGTCGTGTATATATTTTTTTCATACAATTTAGATTTCGATTTTTACCCCCCCCCAAAAAACCCCAAAAAACCACAAATACTTAACAGAAAAAGAAAAAAGAAAATGACACTTTATCCAAAAGTTAAAAATATGGCAATAACAAAATGAAAATTTGTATTGGGACATCAAACCACACCCTAATTCCTCCTAATCGAATTCTGTCTCTGTATAGTCCCTTTTTAGCAAGCAACAGCAATGAGCAATCAATTCCCATTGAAAATGTACACAGCTTTCCAATCCTGGTCAATAGAGGGCGCCCTCTATATACAGGTCATTAAAAATGCAAATATTTAATTAACTGGTGAACTTGCGATTGGGGATTTTGGTTTTTCGTGATCCACATGATCCCAGCTAACAGACTGCAGTGATTCCACTTAGATTCAAGAGGTGCGCCAAGGAAATCAATTTCTGAGCACATTTTGCAGCCATGCCCTGTGGTCTATACAGTCAAAATCGAAACGTACCAGTGTATCAATGTACCAAGCACGTCTGGAAATGTATACAATTGGGAAGGCGCATTCTTGGTGACCGACATCGCTCAGCGTGTGAGCGTGCGCTGGCTAGCGGGTGAATAACAGTAAGGTAACAATCGATCACTTGCTCCAAACAATTTTCGCTGGTCGGACGCTCTCCCAACCCGCCCACCCCAAGTTAGAGTTTGGCGGGGATATCCCACAATAACAAAGCGCCCGTTGAAACGGGAGCCAAAAAGAGGGTTATACAAAATAATTGTTTTCACCTAGTTTTTATTCTATGCTAGTTTGTAGGTGTATGGAATGGTTGGTGTGAGATTAGTACAAAACCACAATCAACTGGTTTATATAATTAATTGGACATATTGGTTAGTTGAGTGACCTATGGAGGGAAGAATTTTGTTGGTTCGTTTTCGGCTTGACAGGTGGTTCCCCCTAATAGGTCCTAGTTTTATGATTTGGTTGGTTGGTTTGGGCTTGATATACTGGGACCTATGGGGGGAAGAATTTTGTTGATTCATTTTAGGCTTGACAAATGATTCCCTCAATGGGTCCTAGTTTGATGATTGGTTGGTTGGTTTGGGCTTGATATGGTTGGTTGGTTTGGGCTTGATATTGGTTGGTTGGTTTGGGCTTGATATTGGTTGGTTGGTTTGGGCTTGATATACTGGGACCTATGGGGGAAGAATTTTGTTGGTTTGTTTTAGGCTTGACAAATGATTCCCACTAATGGGTCCTAGTTTGATGATTTGGTTGGTTGGTTTGGGCTTGATATTGGTTGGTTGGTTTGGGCTTGTTATTGGTTGGTTGGTTTGGGCTTGATATTGGTTGGCTGGTTTGGGCTTGAAATAGACGGTGTGCCCTCTGACGTCACGTGTTTGCATCTGTGTTCGGTTGTGCCCGGCTCACGCGCGCGTCGTGTTTTGCTTGGGGGGCGACGTCGCGGGTCAGATCGCCTTTGAATTAGGTGACCTCTGATGTCGTCACTTGACTAGATTGTGTGGGGCGTGATGCGTGAGCGTGTTGCCGGGCGCATTTGGGTACGGATGTGAACAGGGGGCACATGGTCTATACACTTTTAATATTGTGCCAATTGCACTGATCTACGGAGTTGTAACTTGGTTGCCACTGTAAGGTGGAGCCGGATGGGAATTTCCCCTTTTCTTTTTCCTCCCAAAAGGTTTTTTTTGCGGGTTTTCGCCCATCTCGTAAATCAGAATTGGTTTTAGTGTATTGGAATCTTGTAAATATCCTTGTACATCTGTAAATATTCTGTAACTTTCTGTAAATGTTGTTGTAATTTTGTGTACTGTTATTTTATTTAATGATGTGTGCAGGGCCCCAATGCAAACCAGTTTTAAACTGGTTGGGCACACCCTGGGTAAAGAAATGACACAGTCCCCCATTTGGGTCCTGGTTTGATGATTACTGGTTGGTGGGTTTAAGCTTTGGCATCCCTGCCTTTGGGGCTAGTGAGGAAAGATGAATAATAGTACTATTAACACTTAATTTGTCTCTATACCAGGACAATTAAAGTTAACTCTATTCATCGATTTTATGACCATCTCAAGGCAACTGGTGTTGTCTGGTGGGGTTGTTTTTTTCCCTCTGTGCCCGGGCTTGGCCAGGTGGTCACGAAAGGTGACCAGTTACCGTGGCCAGGCCTTGTCACGGGGTGTCCCGGGACGGGCCTCGAGACCCCGGGGACCACGGGGATCTCGGCGGAGTAACCATCCGCCGACTGGGCAGCTGACCCAACCTCGCTCAGTCCCGGGAATACCCATGGTAGTTAATCGGGAATCTGTTGTTGGCATGCGTTTATAAGCCCCTTCTGGGGGAATACCTGTTAATAGAGTATCGAAGTCAATACGTCATCTTTTGGCTGTCAAAGTTACTCAACCTTTTCCATGTGCTTTCGCAATGGACGTTTCAGTCGACTAGTAGGACAACTGACGTCATACTTCGGTACTCTATTGCATATCCGCTGTTTGAAGTGGGCAAGTTTGAAGTTTACTGATATGTTTAGAAAAAGTTAACTACTTAACAAAAACTAAAACCAGTGATTTTGTGGATGTAAGTTGCTAATGATAATATTATGTGATACAATTATAGTGAACGAATAATTGAGACGTCCGACTTGAAAAATAAAAGTTTGGAGGCAAGGTCAACGAACTTTTGGATTGTGAGTCTTTGTACAATACTCTTTGCAAATTGAAGGTTTTTGCAGGAATGAGGTCACTTGGAAGTTGATGCATCAGATGAATTTGCAGGATTTAGGTTACCTTTGAAGATTTTAAGAATTGAGGTGATTGTGTTTTTGTTAATGACTTCTCTATCATTGTATCAGTTAAATTGTCTATCCGTCAATGAACTGTCCACCAAGACATGAGTGGTTGATGTCCAGTCTATTTGCTACATCTAAGTAGTCGGCGTCGTCAGCCTCAAAGTTATCGATAAAACGATTTAGATTAACGTCCGAGACTCGTCTGTATCTCCCTCTTGCAGCCATTATTGGAAAAATTTAGGGGGCATAAAGTAAAATCTAGCTATAGGATGCGATCGTGGCAAATGCTGAGCAAAGAAAGATTTTTTTCTTCAACTTAGTGGTTTATATAGCATTTATTTGGTAGTTTCAAAGACGAGACCACCTGGTTTAATTCCCCATATGTTACTTGTGATAACACAAAAAATGGATTACAATGCTTGACCAGTCGTTAATGCGTAGAAAATCGGCTGCACATTTAGCGAAATTGATTGTTGATAAATTAAAAGAAAAACATGATTGCGGGTGTGCATTCAAATTCGCGCGAAAATGAATTATCAATATACTAAATTCAGTGCACATTCGGGAAATCGTTTGCTGATTTTTTACGACTGGATGCACCATTATGCAAAAACGAATTCTCAATTGTTAAATAGAAAACGGGAATGTGAACGTTCATACTATTTCGCACGAAAACGAATGCACTAGTTACAAAATTATGTGCACATTTCGCGATATCGTCCGGGAAAACCTATAGTTAAAACAATGCCTTATATGACTAATTAACATTATTGGGTCCAATATTCAATGTATCTAACTCGGACCAATATATAATGTACCCAACTCGAAAAGAAACCGTACCATAGATGCCTTTTAAGAACAATGCCATTGCCGTGGCTAAGAATCTTGTGTCAAAGAGCCTGCTCACAACATGCACTTATACTGCACCTCTGTTAACCAGTTCGCGCCGGGATTATTTTAACATCGCCGAGCCGAGGGGCGGGATTATTTTTAACGAAACTCGATCCGAAGCGTGTTCAAGCTGATAGTGCCGGGAAGCACACCCACGCATTTCCGGCCTTGCTCGCTGCTGGCATACATTTCCGAACTTGAACTTGGCGTGTTTATGCGTCATCCGTTTTGAATCTGGTTAATATTTCTTTAATCAAAGTAAGAATTGTGCTAGACAATTCGGAAACGAAATTAAGATGTCGTTATAAGAAATGTCTGTGACATCAGTGTAAAAAGAACTGGGAAAACCTTGATTATTATCCACCTGCAAATGAAATAAAATGTAGATAGGAACTATTCCGTGATAAAAAGTTGTTCTTAGATGTCCTATTCGAAACCTCACAAAACAATTTATATGCCTGTCTAAAAAACGATAAGCTGCGATTTGCAACAGTGTAACCTTAAATAAACTCAAACAAATTTACAAAAAAACGTGTTTTATTAGCAAGACGACAGTCAGCGGTTGGAGTTCATGGACGGGAAAATACATCAAATGTCTGCAGGCCAATTGGGTTAGACATTCCCTAAAAGCGGGAGTTTCAAACACTGTCTCTAGTTTTGGCGACGCGATGACTGGTTTTTGTATTGCAACAGTGGTCTGTTGTTTTTAGTTTACTCAATGATTGATGATTACCGGTAATAACATATGCCGTCCCCTTTTTTCTCCTTTTTGGGAAGGGGAGCAGGGCATATTTTCTGTGCTATATTATGCACTTCATCAGTCACCATTCTTTCAGTTTACTTTTGTTTTTCCTTGTTTTTATTTGTGTGTCGGTTTATATGCAAGATGGCAATGAAACATTGCGGCTTTTGGGGGTATTAATCGAAAGGAGGGTATCTTGACTTATTTATTTTGTTTTAGTCTTGAGATCCATTTCTTAGATCAATGTTTTGTTCTTCCAATAGTTTCAATAGGATTTGCACATTCTCCTCATCCAGATTGTTTTCCTCTTGGGTGGATTGTGGAGATGCTTTAGTCCTAGATCGAACAAGTTCATCTTTTATGTTTTTGTGCCGTTTGTATGCCAAGTGGGTTGAGTATCAAATAGCCTGTACGTGTATTTAGGTATTCGTTTTCACTAATCCAGGGCCAGTGTTTGAGGAGGGCCCGTTTGAGAGCTGGGTGCCCGACTCGTAGGTAGTATGATTGGACGAATACTAGTGGGGTATTTTTATTTTATTTTTTATCTCACGCTTAGATTCCGCGGAAGTCTTGCCCCTTTGAGGATGAAGGGCTAGGTCTTTGTTTGTGTAACCGCGCTTTTTAAGTTTGTCTTTGAAGAATTCAACCCTCTCCTCAAAGTCTTTTAAATGGGTACATATACGTTTGTATCTAGTCACTTCGCCCTTGATTAAGCCGCCAAATACCGACTTAGGGTGTGCTGAATCTCTCTGCTGTATACAAGACTCGCTGCAAGGTGCACCAAACTCCTCTCCTTAATAATATGAAACTTTAATTTGGGACATCTCACTTCACTGGGGTAACTAGTCAAGGTACATGTAGGCTAACTATGTTTTATCACTCCTTAAACAGAGACATCATTTATGTTGTTTTATGTTATATGTATATCTCTGGGGTGGTTGTTAATCAATTTTTATCCTATATCACAAGAATTTACATTTTTCTACTTCCATTGTAATTATGAGCATTTTGACACCAAGATCATACAAGTACCATATGTTGTTGCCGAGATACAATTTATAGTGTTTTAGTCCAGGGTCAATGACCTTTGACATCTGCTCTTAGAATAAATAATAACTCCCATACCGGCCACGTAAGTTAAAATTAGCCTCTTCGATTTGTTTGTGCTCATTTTTATTTAATGGTAATTTTCCTGTTATAAATATGACATCTTAGTAATAAAATTGTTTTTGACCTTTGACCTCATTTTCGGAGATCAGAATTTGGTCCCAAAGGTCAATAATTATTTGATGTCATCTTCTTTTGTAATTCTGTGCTTTTTGACACCAAGATCATATATATACCATATTTTGTTGCTGAAATATAATTTTTAGTGATTTAGGCAGGGGTCAATGACCTTTGACCTCTAATACAAAACTTTCCCCAACCCCTATCCTCCTTCCTTTTTTTGTTAGTTGTCCATACCCATACCCACCAAAATCAATTGAAATTAGCTTCTTTAAAAAAAAATCACAGATTGGCTCAATATAGGCCCTATGGCTAATTTAGGGTTACTAACCTCAATTTGTACCCATAACACATCTTGCAATACCTGCATACCAGACTTGTTCTTACGATAATAGAGGGTCCTAAAAACTGCACATTCAATGTGACGCAACATAACACCAGATGGCGTCATCACAATACATTTCTTCTTGGACCATTTGTTAGTGGTGGTCTAATTGTGTGCCATATCTTAACTCGATCGGATTTACTAAAGTGCCAAAGTGTATTGGTTGCCCAAACATCTGGGGAAAACTTTGCGTGTATATACGTACTCTGGCGCGAACTGGTTAACGCAGACATAGAGGTTTCCGACGTCCCAAGCCCCAATCGACCCTGTAGTTAACCTTCCTTCCTCGTCCATATCAGATGCTGAACACAAACTTATCTCCAAGTTTCTCAGCGTTTGTCCCACTCCTCATACTGTTAACCAGGGCAAGCTCAGCCAAGATCTCACGGAATACTATCGCAGGATCGGTCTCCGTGAGTTTTTCCCTTGATTCTGACATTTTTAACCCAGAACGCTTCCGTGTCAAGAGTGCGTGGGAACCCCCCCCCCCCCCCCCCCCCCCCCTCTCCAAAATACCAGCCCTTGAGACATACGTTCAAACTGTCAACTCAGAACTTCACTAAAAGTCACTAACCCTGGTAACTTCTCCCACTGTTCCGGTCAGGCAACCTGGGCAATGGTGTTTAATCTGCAATACATTACTTGTTACCTGCAAAAATACCTGTCCATAAAAGCGTCCAGCCAAGTGAAACGCGAGCCACAATGTTTGCCACATTTGACCCGGATAGTTGGAGCAAAGATCTGACAAAGAACGGTAACATATGGCTTTTTTTTTTACTTTGAAATACCCAGGTTCTTTCGCAGCGAATGCAACAGCTCCATTCAAAGCTAATTGGTCGTTTAACACGTTTGATACGTTTTGTACATGTACAACTTGTACTTGTGTGCACTTGCACATGTACATACATGTAAACTCATCACAAAAAGTATCGAGACACTTAAAAATGATCCAATAATTAACGGCCCGAAAGGGGATGGATTAATCTAACCAAACAACCCAGTGCATAATTTTGTGATGCGTATTTTGACACCTCAATGGCTGAGATGCGATCATGTTGCGGAGCGGAGTTATTGTCATTTCAATGGTCGTAGGTCCAGTTTCAAAAGTGACAATCATCCCTATAGACGATGTGCCCTCTGACGTCACGTGTTTACATTCAAATGTGCCCTGCAATATGCGCACGCATCGTGTTTTACATAAATTTGGTTAAGAGGCGACATCAGAGGTCAAATCATTTAAAGGTGGTCTGACCTGTGGCGTCACTCCTTCAACAACATTTTATGCAAAACACGATGTGTGCGCATATTGCCAGGCACATTTGAATATAGATGTAAACAGAGGGCACATGCTCTATAGAGATTATCTTATTGGTTGATCAATTAACATCAACATAATCAATACAAACCTGCTTCTATAGGGATACTTCTACAGTATACATGTACATTTGCATCGAAACCAGATGCAACGCGAAGTAGTCAGTGTGTTAAACCTATGCATATGCATGTTTATGCAAAGTCCTGAATGTTAATCTCCAAGAAGTGCTTGAAAAAGCAACCTTTCATTTAATAGAAAACATTAGATTATTCAATGTTGTTTGTTTATTTTTTTTGAAGTTCTTTGCAATTGAATGATTTCTATTGCAATTAGTTCTAGGTCTTAACGTATAATTGACCGGACTTTTAGGCCAACTCGATTTAGGATCCTAACCACGGGAACCCCAGCTCCCGCGGTGGATATAAAGCAAAAGTTCGAATATTTCCATTTGGTTCGCTTCTCCGCATGTTCTCAGTTATTACTTGGAGGCGAAACCAAATCCGGAGACGAAGCTAAGGTTTTGAAAAAAACTGCCCGTGGTTTCCGTCACGTTGAAATTAATGTGCACATGCTCAAAAACCACCTAAAACGAAAGGACTTGTGAGTTTGCTGCCATCATACAACACCATACGCAAAAGAGGGGTGCGGGCGCAATTTTGCAGTATGTTTTGACTTCACTGTTGGCAAGAGCAAAAAGGGGTGCGAGCAAGCAAAAGAGGGGTGCGGGTGCAAATTTGCAGCATGTTATGACTTTACTGTTGGCAAGAGCAAAAAGGGGTGCGAAAAAGCAAAAGAAGGGTGCGGGCGCAAATTTGCATTATGTTTTGACTTCACTGTTGGCAAGAGCAAAAAGGGGTCCGGGGCCCGTTTAAGGGCTCCGGAAAATTTTGTATTTTATACGTTTTTTGGTGCAATCTGAGGCGATTCTTGGGCTTTTTCCTCTGATTTTTTTAGCAACAGTTTTAATAATGATATGGAGATAAAATGAAGAATTATGGAAATTTTAATGGAGAACACATTTTATATATAAAAATAAATATAGGCCTATACTATATATAAATTTATATATGAATGTGGGGCACACCTAAAACTGGAAAATGTGAGCGCGAAGCGTGGGGTCTGGGGCCCGCTTAAGGGCCCGGAAAATTTCGGACTCTATATGGTTTGTGGTGCAATCTGAGGCGATTTCTGGCCATTTCCCTCCGATTTTTTTGGAAAAATGTAAAATAAATATATGGAGATAAAATGGAGAATTATTGAGATTATAACAGAGATTGTATATACATTTTATATAAATATAATCCATATACATGTACATTTATTGATGAATGTGGGGCACACCCGAAATTGGAAAATGTGAGCGCGGGGCGCGAAGCCTTTACGGCATGGGGTCCGGGGCCCGCTTAAGGGCCACGGGAAATGTTGGATTCTATATGCTTTGTGGTGCAATCTGAGGCGATTCTTGGCCTCTTTCCTCTGAATTTGTTAGCAACAGTTTTAAAGATTATATGGGGATAAAATGGAGAATTATGGAGATTATAAATATGTTATAAATATATAATATTTATAAGTTTATATTTGAATGTGAGCCACACCCAAATCTGGATATAGCAAAACTGATGAGCTTTCGGACAATGTCCCAGCTTAGGTTGCCTTCTTATTCCTCCATGGTTGGACAAACCATAGCTCCATGAACAAATCAACCAACTAACATTCTTACACAAGGTCATTAACAACATAAACATTCATCCAGATATACTGCAATAAAATGGTAATTGGCAAAGGAGGGGACAGTATACTGCCAATCAATGGCCACATGTCCACCATGCAGGCGCGGGATTATTTATCGAACCTCGATGCCAGGTAGTCCGAGTATCATACGTTGGTTAACAGAGCCACCTCTGATACCAACGAGCGGCTAGATGCGCGCCAGGCGGGTTCAGGTTGTCTTCTGCGGATAACACCAATGTCCGGCCTCGATGTCTCGCTGCGAGTAGAGACCCTGAGAGGGCTTCATGTGCATGGACAAATTGAACGGGTGCGGGTCTCAAATTGGGGTTCTATGGATTGTAACCCTTTTTTGTCATTATAGTTTTATGCCAAAAATTTGACACAGCAGATCCTCCGATCCGATCCTCCTTCCTTCTTTTTCTCTCACCTCCCCCTCTTCCCCCCCCCCCCCCCCCCCCCCCCGCCCGTTGTTTTTTTACTCATTTTACCCAAGGGGCACGTGCCCCCGCGCCCCCCCCCCCCCCCCCCTGGATCCGCGGCTGTACAATTCCTCTATGATACAACTCACAAGTACAGTATCACACCATATCGTATTACGTGTAGGTACATGTGATAACACCATAGACATGGATTTTTTCCTCCATGTCTATGGTAACACGAAGTATGAATATCGTTCTCGCTCCGTGTACGGAAAAAACAAAGCACTTGCATATTAGTTTGTTCAGTGTTGATTGTTGTCATATTAAAAAAAGGTACCAACTGCTGTGACCAATTCGAGAAAAATAATTACGAACAAAAGCAGTGGAGCTACATTCGGTAATAAAGGCATCTTCCTTTCAGTGGTAGTCTGAACAATAAGCACTCCTCCTAACGACAACAAGAACAAACCTAGAGAAAACAAACCACTTGCAATATTTGGTTCAGTTACTTGTTGTCATATTAAAAAACAAAAACCAACTGCTGCGACCAATTCCACGCTCTTTGATATTTACTAAAAAAATCGGAACAATACGCACTCCTCCTAACGACAACAAGAACAAACCTAGAGAAAACAAAACACTTGCAATATTTGGTTCAGTTACTTGTTGTCATATTAAAAAAAAAAAAACTGATGCGACCAATTCCACGCTCTTTGATGTTTACTCAAAAAATCTGTTATGAAAAAGGTAGTAGAGCTACCATTAAGTAAAAAATGCATCTTCCCTTTTAGCGGCAGTCTGAACAATAAGCACTCTTCCTAACGAAAACAAGAACAAACCTACATGTAGCGATACTGGGTTAGTTTCAGCGGACATATTGTTGCATCAAAATTCATACTAATGTAACCGATGTGGAAGGTTAAAAGGAGGAACGTGACGCAGATTTTGGGTTTTCCTTTGAAAATATATAATTTTATTAGATTTCTTGACAAAGTACAACATTTATTTACAATTTAATTAATTTTTTTGAATAATTTTGGCACAATCACGTGCGACTTCAATTTTTTAAATATATAGCACAATCACATGCCACTTATCTCAATAAAACTAATAAAGAAGAAAAACGACAACCATACAATGGGTATTATTATCTAATACAGACTTGTCTGCTACAGCCAAATGGGTTGGTGTTACATGTAGGAAGCTATCTGCATTTAGCCAAACGACTGTCGCAGTCCCAACTCACATGCCTGTGCCCATATCCACACACTACCCGCTAGAAGAGCTAACATTATCAAGTGACATAAAAACACTGGCCAGCGGACCAGGAAGCAACACTGGAATGTCAAGAACCCGCTTAGGAATGCAGTTTCATTGTGGATCACACACAATGACGAGTATAGAGGGCGCAAAGGTCAGCGCTAGTTACATGCAAATTAAGTGCCAGGCAGCGCACGAAAGTCTGGCTGGTCACACTAATAAAGTGAAGGCTGCAAGATAATTACTTCAAGTTCCTAAACCTTCATTAAAGGCATAACATTACAAATTTTCAAACACAATAAACAATATATATTCCCCCCCCCCCCCCCCCCAACAAAAAAAAAAATAATAATAAACAAACCCTTTTTAAAGTTAGATTTGTTTTGTAATTTTACAACATGACTCGAACATGCTAATAAAGATATTTTTTATCAACAGTATTACCAGAACTTAATAACCACTCCTCTAAACAAATATTAACGAGAAAACTCTCACAACACTGATATATTTGGGAGGGGTATATTGTTACTTTTCTTGCTTAACAGCAAATAAAATTGCAAATAAACTACCTGACAAAAGTTTCTATTGACCCAATCCTCTAAATTCATTTGCGCAGTTTAGAGGACTTTAGAGGATTTTTAGAGTATTTTGGTTGAATGGCAAAAAGTGCCAGTTGGGTCGAGGTCGTAGTCTGTGCACAGCATTCTTTAATTTGTAGTCGAGCCTGCATTATGCTCAATATCATCCACACTGCTTCTGAATGTCATTGGTACGGACTCGACCCATTTCAGTTATAGGTGGAGGATTTAGGCAGGGTTTACCCCTCCACACGACAAATTCAAGAAATGTTGGTTTTAGTGGATCGAAGATGAATTCAATTTTGACATGATGATATTTGGAGGACTTTGCAGGATTGAGGATGGTTCCAAGCTAAAAGGGCCTATGGGGTCATTACTCGGACACTATCGATAGAAGTGACATTTAATTGATTGTACACGAACCATCGGTGCCGATAGTTCGTGTACATGTTCGAGGAAAATACTCCATGTCTATGGTGTTATCACATGTACCTACACGTAATACGATATGGTGTGATACTGTACTTGTGAGTTGTATCATAGAGGAATTGTACAAGCGCGGATCCAGGGGGGGGGGGGGGGGGGCACGTGCCCCCCGGGTAAAATGAGTAAAACACACACAAAACGGGCGGTGGGGGGAAAAGAGGGGGGGGGGGGGGGGGTAAGAGGAAAAGGAGGAAGGAGGATCGGATCGGAGGATCTGCTGTGTCAAATTTTTGGCATAAAACTATAATGACAAAAAAGTGTTATCAATCCATGGAACTCCAGTTTGCGACCCGCACCCGTTCAATTTGTCCATGCACATGAAGCCCTCTCAGGGTCTCTACTCGCAGCGAGAGATCGAGGCCGGACATTGGTGTTTTCCGCAGAAGACAACCTGAACCCGCCTGGCGCGCATATAGCCGCTCATTGGTATCAGAGGTGGCTCCGTTAACCAACGTATGATACCCGGACTACCTGGCATCGAGGTTCGATAAATAATCCCGCGCCTGCATGGTGGCATATGAAGCACGATATGTGGCAGAGAACCCCCCCCCCCCCCCCCCCCCCCCCACCCCCCACCCCCCACCCCCCACCCCCCCCCCCCCCCCCACCCCCCCCCCCCCCCTCTTTTGTGTTGACCATTGTGTTCCCGGAATCTCCTTTTAGGTTTCAAGGGGGGGGGGGGGGTTAGGTTACAATAGTGTTGAGTGCGTATAAAGTATAGGGATAAGAGGGGGATACCCCTCTGCCACATATCGTGTTGGGTATACATGGTGGACATGTGGCCATTGATTGGCAGTATACTGCCCCCTCCTTTGCCAATTACCCTTTTATTGCAGTATATCTGGGTAAATGTTTATGTTGTTAATGACCTTGTGTAAGAATGTTAGTTGGTTGATTTGTTCATAGAGCTATGGTTTGTCCAACCATGGAGGAATAAGAAGGCAACCTAAGCTAGGACATTATCCGAAAGCTCATCAGTTTGGCTATATCCAGTTTTGGGTGTGGCCCACATTCATATATAAACTTATAAATATTATATATTTATAATATATTTATAATCTCCATGAATTCTCCATTTTATCCCCATATAATCTTTAAAACTGTTGCTAAAAAAATCAGAGGAAAAAGCCCAAGAATCGCCCCAGATTGCACCACAAACCATATAAAATACAATATTTTCCGGGGCCCTTAAACGGGCCCCGGACCCCACACCGTAAGGGCTTCGCGCTTCGCGCTCGCATTTTCAACTTTGGGGCATGCCCCCCGTCTAAAAAAATCATAGATCCGCGCCTGTTGTAGGCCTAGAATCATAATGGCCTCATGTTTACGGTATACGTAGGGATTATATACTATATAGGGGGCCTATCCCCGTGTTTCAAATGTGCAGTATGTTTTGACCTAACTGTCGGCACTCTGAAAAAAGGGGTGCGAGAAACTAAAAGAGGGGTGCGGGCGCAAATTTGCAGTATGTTATGACTTCGCTGTTGGCCAGATCAAAAAGCGGTGCGAGAAAGCAAAAGAGGGGTGCGGGCGCAAATTTGCAGTATGTTATGACTTCACATTTGGCAAGAGCAAAAAGGGGTGCGAGAAAGCAAAAGAGGGGTGCGGGCGCAAATTTGCAGTATGTTATGACTTCACTGTTGGCACTCTGATAAAAAGGGGTGCGAGAAAGCAAAAGAGGGGTGCGGGCGCACATTTGCAGTATGTAATGATTTCACTGTTGTCAAGAGCAAAAAGGGGTGCGAGAAAGCAAAAGAGGGGTGCGGGCACAAACTTGCAGTATGTTAGGACTTCACTGTTGGCAAGAGCAAAACGGGGTGCGAGAAAGCAAAAGAGGGGTGCGGGCGCAAATTTGCAGTATGTTATGACTTCGCTGTTGGCAAGAGCAAAAATGGGTGCGAAAAAGCAGAAGAGGGGTGCGAGCACAAATGTGCAGTATTATAACAGTGCTAATGCCCAGCACGCTAGCCTTATACAAGGGTACGATACGGCATGTAGTTAAGACAAATGATAGCCTTGATCCAACCAGGTTTACTTCCGTGTTTTGCGGTTAAGTTGTTCTCGATTGTGCGTATATAGTTGTGTGAATGTTTATATCTTACTTTTAAATGATCTTTGTGATAGCAACGTAATTTTGTTGAAACCTCATCTTGTATCACAATTCGACGCTTCCAGGACAGTAGTACCTCTATAATTTATGCTATAAAGATCATAATAACAATGACTACAGTTTTTGTCATACTCAGGCATTTTTGGAATAAATTGGTTTGCCAGAATTTGTTGTTTCTTGTTGGACTTTGGTTGGTTGCAGTTTGGATAGTGTAGAAATGTTACGTTGGAGCAATGTTGGATATTTGTTGGAAATGCAGCTTGGATCCAACGTTGGTCCAACGTGGCAGCAGCTTGGATCCAACGTTGGTCCAACGTGGCAGCAGCTTGGATCCAACGTTGCTCAAACGTGGCAGCAGCTTGGATCCAACGTTGCTCCAACGTGGCAGCAGCTTGGATCCAACGTTGCTGCAACGTTGTTCCAATGTGCAAAATGACGTTGGTCCAACGTTGCCAGACAACGTTGGACCAACGTTGTCATCCATTTTTGACAACGTTGGTCCAACGTTGGTCCAACGTTGTCTTGCTACCTGGGTACATGTTTGTGAATTACTAAACAGCGCGCTCACAGCGCTCGCAAACTCTGCAGTCGTATAAGCCATCTTCTGTTTAGATACAGTTGCGTAATTCTCGAGGTTAAGCGCTGAAATGGGCAGGGATCGTTGGAGATTGTGTGCTCTCTTATTGGCTATATCTGTCAGCGCACAAACTATGGGCGCTGTTTTCTTATTGGCCCATTCTGATTTGTACACGAACCATCGGTACCGATGGTTCGTGTACAATCAATTAAATGTCACTTCTATCGAGAGTGTCCGAGTAATGTATTTAAACGATTCCATGATTGAATTGATTTTTGTGCAAACATAGTTAAACATTCGCGTTACATTTTATTCGTTTTCAAACTTTGACATTATTCATGAAAACTAGCTGAAAAAAGCGCAGTATAAAACTAACTAACAGCAATGGCTATGTTTGTAGTACGTATTCAGTAGGTAATATCTAATAGGAATAGGTTATTATTGTATGGATGTGTAATGTTCAATAAGTTAGTTCTTGGTATTATTTCATTACGTAATTTGTCCATGTAGTTAATATGTAATTATAGTGTTAAAACAATATATCTTTTTTCTAGAATGACGAGCAAATGATGTGATATCCACGTGAAATTGTTCTATCAGGGTGTACACCAAAATTGGTGTTCAAATAATTTGATTCCCAATCTGGTGTTATTCAACACCCAAATCCTTGCCCAAAATAAACACCAGGAAATAATCAAATTGTACACCATTGGTGTACAATTTAACACCACAGTTTTTGCAATGTAGATACACTTGCAAGCAATAAAGCTGGGTTTCTAGGAGGTGACATGCTTAAAGAGGCTGTTGGGTTCTGTAAAAATAATGCTTCAGTTGGGTTCTGAATAAATAATGTTTCAGTTCAGAACAAGTATTGTTTCCTCTTTGTATATGCCACTAATAACAGTTAGTTAGTCTAGATTTTTGCCGTCAAAAATGCCGCTTATTCAGTATGAGTAATTCACAGGCCTACAACTCACTCTTATAATTAAAAATGGAGCCAGATTCATTAAAGTTAAATTTGTGTGTGTATTATTACTTCAAACTAAAGGGAAACCTCAAATTTCATTTGTCTTTTTTTTTAGAGAGAAAATGACAATTTGTAATGTACTAGTGCTAAAGAGGATACAACCCCCAAAACTTTTCTCACCAGATATAAAAAGACCAATGTTGGCCCTAATCAAATCCAAAAGGAAAATATTCTGAGACCTCTGGCAATTTGACTCTTTGAGGGACAAAATAGGGTAAAAATTCTTAGGTGTCCTAATAAAAACCTAAAAACACAATTAATATGCCTTTCTAAAATAAATGCTAATCTGCGATTTGCAACAGTGTAACCTTAAATAAACTCAAAACATTACACCAAAAACTTGTTTTATTCGCAACCGACCTTGGAAAAATGTATAACATTGGGTTACTAAGTATTATCAATTACAAGCCTTTTGACTCACCGATTTGGGTGACGGTGAGTCCAATCAGTTGTTCCCGGGTTGAATCCGCGTTCGTCCGGCAGAGATCTGCAGACACTAGACACTGTGCTCCGGAGGGAAACTAATTGATCCTACTATTCGCTACGAACCTCGTCTGTCTAGCTTGCCCCTGACAGAGACAAAAGCAGAAGGCTGAACCTTAATTTCGGCGACTTGCGTCATATATTTTCTATGTTAACATTTAACAGTAGTTTATGTATGCTCCGCTCAGTCGTATATGAGAGCGCCGCAACCGTATAGGCCCTACCTTTTCGCCCGAAAAAAAGATAATTTATGGAAATGAGGGCCGTGAGGCGGACGTGTTAAGAGTGGGTCCACTTTAGGTTTTCCCGGACGATATCGAAAAATGTGCACATAATTTTTTAACTGGTGCATTCGTTTTCTTGCGAAATAGTATGAACGTTTACATTCCCGTTTTCTATTTAACAATAGATAATTCGTTTTTGCATAATAATGGTGCATCCAGTCGTAAGAAATCATCACACGATTTCCCGAATGTGCACTGAATTTAGTATATTGAATGCACACCCGCAATCATGTTTTCCTTTTAATTTATCAACAATCAATTTCGCTAAATGTGCAGTCGATTTTCTACGCATTTGTATGCCTGGTCAAGCATTGGAATTCATTTATGTGTTATCAAAAGTAACATATGGGGAATTAAACCATGCAGGTGGTCTTGTCTTTTTAAACATACCATATCAATGCTATATAAACCCCTAAGTTGAAGAAAATCATTCTTTATTTGCTCAGCATTTGCCACGACCGCATCATATAGCTAGATTTTACTTTATGCCCCCTAAAATTATCCAATAATGGCTGCAAGAGGGAGATACAGACGAGTCTCGGACGCTGATCGAAATCGTCTTATCGATGCCTTTGAGGCTGACGACGCGAACTACTTAGATGTAGCAAATAGACTGGACATCAACCATTCAACGCCAAATCATTCGTTGGCATATATCTCCGAGATGGTCGTCGTAACAGGCTGCCGAAAAGGAGGACCAATAAACCGGAAGGTTGACGACGAGATGAGAGATGCCCTTCAACGATATATAGATGATAACCCCCTGATGACTTTGGTTCAACTCAATGCTAAATTGCGAGCTGATCTTCCTAATAAGCCTTTTGTGACAACTAGCACCATAGCTAGAACTCTAGATGGCATGCTTGTAACTCTTAAACTAGCTGAAGATGTTCCAGAACAGAGGAATTCGCCACGAGTCATAGATGCACGAGTTGTCTTTGCAAACTGGTTTCTCCGGCATGGTGTCCTTGGACACACTGTGTAGATTGATGAGACTGGCTACAACATTTTGACCCGT
Organism: Crossaster papposus; assembly: GCA_037893245.1. Classification (NCBI taxonomy): domain Eukaryota; kingdom Metazoa; phylum Echinodermata; class Asteroidea; order Velatida; family Solasteridae; genus Crossaster; species Crossaster papposus. The sequence continues at coordinate 2,024,677 of JBAIAA010000474.1, forward strand.
CAGTCTTATGGTCGCGCTGCTCGGGGAGTACCGGCGAGACGTGTCGTCCATGGCCAGAGAGGCAGGCGAGTCAATGTGACGTTTGCAATTTCTGGTGAGGTTGGACTTGTGGCTCACAGAATAGCATCGTGACGTGACCGTGACGAGAGCGACTTTTGATGAGTTCTTAGCGACAACTGTACAAGAATGTCGTATGCTCTTCCCCGCAGGTGAACGCATATATCTGATATATGACAACGCTCGTCCTTATGTCCGAGCCCAAATACCCACTAATGCTGACAATTTTACCATCAAACTGCTTCCCCCCTACTCGCCATTCTTAAATCAAACAGAAATGGCGCACTCAGCTTTCAAGGCGGGAGTGAAGCGCAAATTGGGGTTACCTGAATGGCAAGACAGATTTGGAGATCAAGACGCAGCAGGCCAAGCTGGTGTGAACCTGCAAGTCTGGAGATCTCTCCGTCTCCAGGAGGTGGCTGCACTCAACGTTGGAAGGGTGACACCTGCAAAATGCACTGCATGGTACAACCACTCTCAGACATATCTCCCCATATGTCTTGGTGGACAGGTCATTGACGGATAGACAATTGAACTGATAAAATGATAGAGAAGTCATTAACAAAAACAACTTAACCTCATTCCTGCAATTTGCAAAGAGGATTTTGGAGGATTTGGGATGGTTAGGGTTAAAATAGATTTAAGATAAAGAGCCAACACATTAATGATCAATTAGTCCCACAATACATTGATTTATTAATGATTTAATCTAAGTTGTATCGTGAATGGTATAGCCATATATACTTTATTGAAATTGAATGCAGAATATGCGAATTTAAATTATAACAAACGAAAAAGAATATTCAATTCAGGCCGTGACACAATGATAAATCAATTTGCTGCGAAATGGATTGCACATTCTTAATAATCGGCCACCCATACGTCAAACCGAAAGCCCAATCACGTTTTTGTAATCGTTTAAATGAAACGCTAAGCACATTCATTTATTTGAATTAAACAAAATAAAATTGAATGCTCTTTTTGCGATAATGAAACTCGGACATACGTCGTTCTGAAAATCAGCGCGAAATTGAATGCATTTTTTACAAATGAATGTGCACATTTTGCGATATCGTCCGGGAAAACCTATACTAAAAAAATAATTGTATGAATCTGGCGCCTTTTTCAAATCATAAGAGTGAGTTGTAGGCCTGTGAAGCACTCCTACTGAATAAGCAGCATTTTTGACGGCGAAATTCTAGACTCACCCCCTTCACAGCATTTCTTACATACCATTTTCTGATAAAGGTGCCCTCCCTCTCCCTCAGCCATTATTGGAAATGGAAAATGTTTAGGGGGCATAAAGACAAATCTATCTATATGATGCGGTCGTGGCAAATGGTGAGCAAAGTAAGATTTTTGTTCTTCAACTTAGTGGTTTATATAGCATTTATTTGGTATTTTCTTCAACTATAGCATTTATTGAGTATGTTTCGAAGACGAGACCACCTGGTTTAATTATCCATATGTTACTTTTGATAACACATAAATGGATTCCAATGCTTGACCAGGCATACAAATGCCGCGTAGAAAATCGGCTGCACATTTAGCGAAGTTAATTGTTGATAAATTAAAAGAAAAACATGATAGCGGGTGTGCATTATAATTATTATAAATATTATAATTATCAATATACTAAATTCAGTGCACATTCGGGAAATCGTGTGCTAATTTCTTACGACTGGATGCACCATTATGCAAAAACGAATTATCAATTGTTAAATAGAAAACGGAAATGTGAACGTTCATACTATTTCGCACGAAAACGAGGGCACCAGTTACACATTTCTGTGCACATTTAGGAAAACCTATAGTAAAATGTGTGCTGACATCTCGTTTGTGATTGGTTTGAATTTTGGTAGCAAAAATCGAGAAATAAAGAAAAACATAAGACAAGTGTTAAAAAGCCTAGTGGCTGCGCTCGGGGACCGTGGTCTCCGGCTCGAGGGCGCTGATGGTCTTGACTCCAGTCGCCAAAGCTGCACAGCCACGATGGCCTTGACGAAAGGCTACTCACGACCGTATCCCAATGTTCACCATTGCAAAACAAATTGTCAGTTTTTTCTTTTTTCGTCCTTTGATTTGGTGCGTTTACATAAGGTGGGAAAAAAATGTATTTTCTGACTGAAGAATGAGGAAGAATTGTATTGTTATGAGTTACGCAACGTATTGGGTTAATACTCACCTGATGTACACGTATGAACCCAAGAAAGCCCTGTGCCTTGTATAGTTGCCGTTGGTTCTCGGGCGTGGTGCTGACGACACCTTCGTTTACCCCACATATTCTGTTTTATTGTTTATAATTATTCGATGTAGTGAATACAATACTTTGCATCCAATATCTGTGTTACTTAGTTAAATTTATTTTCGTTATTCCTGTTGACTTCTCAAGTAACAACATAATATAATTATGGTGGAAGATTCGGGTACTTATTTTGGTTTGTAATTATCTCTAAAGATAGTGTGGCCACGGACCCAAGTAAAACTCAGATAATACAAGATTATTCAATTAATTTTAAAGTGTCTGAAGTCCATTCATTGCTAGGAAAGGTAGGCTATTATCAGAAGCATATGCATGATTATTGTAAATTCGCCGAGCCTCTCGTTCACATTACGCGCAAGGACACGGTTTTTGTTTAGAATCAAAAGTGCCAGTCGGCCTTTGATCTACTGAAATAGTCGACCAATTGTAAACTGTCTTAGATATTTATGAATTATATGTTATTGTCTCTTCTCTCTTATTTTAAACACATTAGGGATGTATGCATGTACCGTGTATGCAGTGCGTTTCGCAGGTTTCACCTCGTTTTAAAAGATTAGACCACTAATTTCATGAAGCCCAACAAAGTGGCTTAGCATGAAAATGCTTGCTTTGAAAAAACAGGGTTACGAACCAAACTTTCAGGTGATGTATAATGTTTGTGACTATAGGTTTTCCCGGACGATATCGCAAAATGTGCACATTCATTTGTAAAAGATGCATTCGATTTCGCGCTGATTTTCAGAACGACGTATGTCCGAGTTTCATTTTCGCAAAAACGAGCATTTTATTTTGTTTAATTCAAATAAATAAATGTGCTTAGCGTTTCATTTAAACGATTACAGATACGTGATTGGGCTTTGACGGATGCGTGACCGATTATTAAGAATGTGCAATCTATTTCGCAGCAAATCAATTTATCATTGTGTCACGGCCTGAATTGAATATTCTTTTTCATTTAAATTTGCATATTCTACATTCAATTTCAATAAAGTACATATGGCTATACCATTCACAGTACAACTTGGATTAAATCATTAATAAATCAAAGTATTGTGCGACTAATTAATCATTAATGCGTCGTCAGCCTCAAAGGCATCGATTTCGATCAACGTCCGAGACTCGTCTGTATCTCCCTCTTGCAGCCATTATATTGGAAAATAAAGAATTTTGTTCAACTTATAGGGGTTTGGTATAGCATTTATTTGGTAGTTTCAAAGACGAGACCACCTGGTTTAATTCCCCATAATGTTACTTTTGATAACACATACATGGATTCCAATGCTTAACCAGGCATACAAATGCGTAGAAAATCGGCTGCACATTTAGCGAAATTGATTGTTGATAAATTAAAAGGAAAACATGATTGCGGGTGTGCATTCAAATTCTCGCTAAAATGAACTATCAAAATACTAAATTCAGTGCACATTCGGGAAATCGTGTGATGATTTTTTACGACTGGATGCAACATTATGCAAAAACGAATTATCAATTGTTAAATAGAAAACGGGAATGTGAACGTTCATACTATTTCGCACGAAAACGAATGCACCAGTTACAAATTTATGTGCACATTTTGCGATATCGTCCGGGAAAACCTATAATATTTGGCATGAAAAGCACATGACGTAGATTGGTGTTCATCATCATCATCACTTGGTACACGGCAACAGAACTAATAGTTCCATGACGCCGCGGGATCACCACGAGAAGGTAGCTGACGTGATCCTCCAGAAACACCGGGGCGAACCCCTTCTCTTAGCGATAAGTTTTTTTCTGGGTTCTTTTACGTGCATTATACAACACACGGGACCTACGGCTTTACGTCCCTTCCGAAGGACGAAGCAATAGTGGTTTAATTGCCTTGCTTAAGGACACACGTGTCGACGGCCGGGATTCGAACTCACGCTCTGTGGAACAGAAAACACACGCTCTTAACCACTCGGCCACGACACCTGTTTGTACTTTGCAAATTGTTGTGCTTAGCAGCTCCATAAAATTGGCCTCCCCATAATGTTACTTTGGTTAACACATGAATGAATTATAATGCTTGAAAGACATAATTTGTGTTTGAATGCGCAGGAAATTGGCTGCACATTAAGCTGCTAAGCACAACAAGAATTGCTTAGCATGAACAAAAACAAATTGGGAAAAAATCAGGGTTACGAACCAAACCTTTAGGTGAAGTATATTGTTAGTGACTGATTTAGTTGGTCTTTTGCTTAGCATAAAAAAGTACATTAAGTTTTGGCTTGTAACCTTATTCTACTGAGCAATACTTGTTTGTGCCAAGAAACATGGTTGTGTTTGTGTTACTTTGGTTACTTGTGTTACTTGTGTTACTTTGGTTGACACATACATGAATTCAAATGCTTGACAGACACACATTTGAAAAATGCGCAGGAAATCGGCTGCTCATTAATCAAAATCGATTGTGTATAAATTAAAAAGAACCAAGGATTTCGGGTATGCATTCAAATTCGCGCTATAATGAATTATCGATACTAAATCCAGTGCACATTCGATAAATCGTACGCTGATTTGTTACGGCTGAATGCACTTTTATGGAAAAAAGAATTATCAATTGTTAAAAAGAAAACGGAATTGTGAACGTTCATACTATTTCGGACGAAAATGAATGCATCTTTTACAAATGAATGTGCACATTTTCCGATATTGTCCGGGAAAAATTATATTAGGCGGCAAGTAATTTGAAAAGGAACCAAACATTCGTTAGCCTTTTTTTCATTCAATGTATAATTCAAAAATAAATATTTGTACGTACAAATTGTGCATTCGAAGTAGTTAGTATAGGTTTTGCCGGCTAATTTCATCACAAAATAAATGAATTTCATTAACACACATTCAAATTCGCGCATTTTCCGTTAATCCAACCGAATTAACTAGTGTTTCGTTTTAGCTACTATTGCATTAATGTTCGTGTTTGTGCACACATGATTTCCTTCTTTTCCTGTATATTTGTTCACAGGTCCTTTTCTTCTTCTGTTTTATATGTATTTTCTTCTAATCGTTTCGATCTGTATAACTAAAGTTAATCTTCGATGTTCTGGCGTGCTAGGTATCTCGCCATGCACGTTTGGCTGCACCCTTTCACGCACCTTTCGAGAGTTATTTGGCCCACATTCAGTAACTGACCACGGGCAGCCATGCCTTCAAAATCGCAGGTATAACGCAGAATTAGTGTGAACATGAATTACCCTAAAAAATAACTGCCTTTATATATAGGCACATACGAAATCAGAAAGCACATACAATATACACAAATTTGAATGTGAACATTTGAAATATGTTTTCCAAATTGAATGGCTGGCCAGCCTCTTGCTGTTGGCTTTTACGAAAGTGAATGGTCTTTGCGACCTCATGAACTTGAATGATCTTATTTAGCCAGTGAATGCTAACTGCTGAAATGGAATTACTTTCTTTTGACAGTTGAAGGCTGATGCAACAAAGAATTCATTTTCAAATGAAATTGAATGAGCCGGGTATTAAATTGAATGAATTTATGTTTAAATTGGTCGGTAAAACCTTTATTAAAACGTTCCCAATCCTGTTTTCTATTTCTAAAATAATTCTTTTTCCATGAAGGTGCATTCAGTCGTAAAACATCAGCGTACGATTTCCCGAATGTGCACTGAATTTCGTATCAATAATTCATTTTAGCGCGAATTCGAATGCACACCAGCAATTCTGTGTTTCTTTTAATTTATAAACAATCGATTTCGCTAAATGTGCAGCCGATGTCCTGCGCATTAAAAAAAGTATGTCTGTCAAGCATTGGAATTCATTCATGTGTTAAACAAAGTAACATAATGGGGAACCGAACCAGGGACCAATAATGTATGGATCTGCTAAGCTCAACAATTTGCGTAGCACAAACAATGTCTTGCTCAGTCTGAGTCCGGTTACCACCCAAAACGTCATGTGCGTTTCATGCTAAGAAATACCCTGCCGAATATCAGTCACAAACAATATACATCACCTGAAAGTTTGGTTCGTAACCCTGTTTTTGCAAAGAAAGAATTGTGTTGCTAAGCAACTTTTGGGGCTCCATGAAATTGGCCCAAGGTGGTCTAGTCTGTTCAACAATGAAGCGGTGACGCGAAACGCACTGCATGCATGGTACAGTATCCCCAATGTGTTGAACATGAGAGAGAAGAGACATTCAAATACAATTCATAAATATCAGAAACAGTTTCCTATTGTACAATAAAACATGGCTTAGCCGGTGTTATAAACGTTTTGTTTTTGTTTTGTTGGTGTCACACTCATGTATGTGAAGTCTGATCCATGACCCTTTCATTGGTTGAAACCTCCAACAATATGCACTATACAACCAAATTGTATGCAGAATGTGCGAATTTAAATTATAACAAATCAAAAACAATATTCTATTCAGGCAGTGGCACAATGACAATTTGATTTGCTTCAAAATAGATTGCACATTCTTAATAATCGGCCACGCATCCGTCAAACCGAAAGCCTAATGACGTAGTTGTAACCGCTGAAATGAAACGTTATGCACATTAATTTTGTTAATGAAACAAAATTAAACCGAATCCTCTTTTTTGCACAAATGAAACCCGGATAAACGTCGCTAGCGAAATCAGCGCGAAATTGAATGTATCTTTTACAAATAAATTTGCACATTTTCCAAAATCGTCAGGGAAACCTATAATAACATTTTTTTTCGACTCACCGATTTGGCTCACCGTGAACCCAGCCAGTCTTTCCCGGGTTGAATCCGCGTTCGTCCGGCAGAGATCTACAGTCACTCGACACTGCGTTTGCGCTCCAGAGAAACAAAATAATTGGCTAGTAGCGTTCGCAACGGAGCTACGTACTGCCACAGCCGCGGCCACTGCCTGAATTGCCAAGATAAACATTGAAGAAGGCGGACCTTAATTTAATACTGTATGTCACGTGCTTCATATAATTTCATCTTTCTCTTTCTGTGTATTTTACATTAGGGTAAAAGTTGTTTTGGATGGTGACCCTGGTTTCTCGGTAATGATTCTATCACATAAAAACTAAAGATTCGCGTTTGTTATGTTACAATTGGGAAGACAACCAATCAAATACGATAAACGTTTTGAAACAACGTGCTTTTGACTCATGCCTTAAATTTGGGGAAAAAACATGAACATCGATATTTTTTTTTCAATAACTTTAATAACATTCATTCTGACAACACAATTTGGGTTTTGATTGTTCCTGGTAAAGTAACATACATTATGTTGGTGGGCAGACTTAACATTTTCCTAAATTATTTCTGGTAAAAAGAAATACAATTAATTTTGGTCACAATTAAAGTTGGGTTAGTCCCCGCTTTTTCAAATTTTTGATTTTATTTTCCGAACTAATATTGAAGGAAGATCATTTACTTTATACGGATACCTTTAATTGTTTGCATTGGCAAGCCTTTACACATTGTTAAAGTGTGTTTTATTATTGCGCTAATTGCGCGCTCCAGTTCGGTTGTGCATACTGGGACGCTCCTCATTCAAAATGTGAATTTAATTAAACAATTACTCGCCGTTTTTTGAGGGGGATGTCTCATTTCAAAGCTCGTAAAAAAATACATAATGGTTGGAAATTATTATTTCAATTTGAAAATCTATTGTTCATGGCGCAACCCCCGGAAGCACGGACACACCAACTTTAACTGAACATCTTGTAAAAATTATAAATTAAAACAAATTTTTGTTGGGTCCCTGACATGTCTACAAAAAAAAAAAAATGAAACTCTGAATATAATTTGGAAAACAAACGCCCAATTTGTGGATTGTTTAATTTCGAAGAATTAAAGCATTTAATATGTCACTTAATTTTTTTTTTTTTTTTTTTTAAATATAATATATACATATACATTATACAGGGTAGCCCATAAAAAAAGGACAAGCATATTCCCACTACCCCGAGGCCAAAGCTAAATATACCAACGGACAGATACCGAGATATCTCGATTTGGGCATGTAGGTTTTTGTAAAGCACAGTCAGGGGTCATTTCGCACCGAGAAACCGCGTATGACATAGTTTATTTGTGTTTTTTCTGCGCGAAAGTACCACTGACAGCTACACAAAACAGGGTCAGGAGCTAAAATTACTATCCCAAATCAAGATATCTCGGTATCATTTCTCTTCTAGAACGATTTCCATCCATTGGTGTAAGTAGTTTTGGTCTCAGGGTCGTGTGGGTGTGCTTGTTCGTGCAGATATGTTTGTCCGGTTGTGTTGGGGGGGGGGGGGGGGGCGCCCGGACCTTCGTTGACATGTTCAAAATTGTTGAGGTGATTCAAGAACAAATTTTAATTCTTGGTCTATTCTTTAACATTCGTAACTATAGTTCTGTATATTCTTAAAGTTTCGTAGAGTTATTCCAGGTGTTAACAGTTCATAATCATGCCGAACCAATACAAATGTAATGTACGAATAATTATTATAAAAATAACTTATGCTAGGTTCACACATTCCAGATTTATAAGCCGAATCGCTGCGAATAGCAATTCTTGGGTAAACTGGGGAATGGTTTTGGGCTGCCTTGGGATGATTCTTGAAAGGTACCTTAACCTTGTATTATCAATACTTGGATCCTCATTGAGTAATAGCCATCATCTTAAATTTACCACTCAAGGCATTAAAAGTATAATGTCAGCATAAATATTAAGAGAGACGTATGGGTCAGAGCGTTCTGCTCACTAAGACTTTTGATATGGATCATGCAAAATGTTAACCAAAATGGAATGAAGCTCTTTTTAATGGCAATACATTCATATTCTATACTTATTCATACACATGTACAGACACCCATGCTTGTGTATACAGCGTTTGTTTAAGGTGTAAATGGAGGACATGCCTGGCGACACGAAGGTGAATTAGGGTTAGGGTTAGAATGGAGAACGTCCTCGATTGAGATTCATGTACAAACAAAGGAAATTATCGAAAGGAACAAAATAAACTTCTCGATTTTCATATTCAAGGTCAATCGAAAATGTGGGATTTTCAAAAGCCACACTCACAACAAATTTTCTTTAAAAAGATGTCAATGTTTGCAAGGCATTGGTCTATTTGTTTGCACCCAAAACACATTTTTAACGTGAAGAAAAATAGGGAGCTGCGTAGCACTATAACAATATAACGTGAAGATTTAAAGTAAATAAAGTGCTCACCCGTATTATAGGCGGGGGCCGAATTTTCGGACGTGGCGTCCTTCTTCGGGGCAAGTGTTGCTATGAGGAAACGCGGTGAATTCGATGTTGATGCCGCGCGGGGACAGCGTTCCGAGATGGAATATCAGACGCTGCTCCCGCTCTTTCCGCGTTTCCTCGCTCTGCGTTGTTGTCAAGACGCAGACGCGCATGTCTTCAATGGTGTGGGGTGGGGTGCTGAAGTGTTGTCCCACTGCAGATTCTGTGTTTTTTCGTGTCACGCTCCGCAGGTGCTCCACGAAACGATCACCCAATCGTCGCTTTGTTTCTCCTACATACAGTTGGCTGCAGCGTTGGCAAATTATTGCATAAACCAGATTGCTGGTGACGCACGTGTAGCTTCCACGGATGTGGTAGCGACCTTTGGGGCCGACAACTGAAGTGATGTTAGGGTCCACATACGGGCATGTTTTGCACCGCGTACGACGGCAGGGTTCTGTTTTACCCTGGATGTGGTCGAGGTTGTAGGGTGTGCTGCGGATCGTGGATTTGACTAGTTGGTCAGCGATGGATTTATCCCGACGGTATGCACAGATGAGTTTGGTATCTTTGAAGATTCTGCTGGTAAGAGGATCTTCTTGGAGGGACGTGAAATGTGTGGCTAAGATGTTTCGAACCTTTAAGTTCCGCGGGTGGAATGTCAACACAAGGGGGATACGGGCCGATTGCTGTTTAGGAGGGGTCGGGCGTAGTGCTTGCTGACGTGTAAGGGCGGAGACGCGCTGCAGAGCGGACGATATGACAGCTTCTGGGTACCCTCTAGAAGTGAAGAACAGCTTCATATGTTGACTTTGCTGCACGAAGTCATCATCTTCACTACAGATACGACGCAATCGAAGAAACTGGGAATACGGGATGGAATTCTTGCATTTTCCAGGGTGGGACGATTCATACTGGAGATATGAGTGGGAATCGGTCGGCTTGTAGTGGATGCTGGTGGACAAGTGATCACCTTTGATGGAGATTGTGATGTCGAGAAAGCTGATGGATGTGTTGCTTATCTCGGACGTGAACTGCAATGCTGGGTGGAAATTGTTTGCGAAGTCAACAAAGCGGGATATTTCTCCTTCAGGTTCAGTGGAGATCCCGATGATATCGTCGATATAGCGCTTGAACAGGACTGGTTTAGGTCCCGGGTATTCCTGCAGCATTTTTTCCTCCACGAAACCGACGAACAGACACGCATATGAAGGTCCCATGCGGGTGCCATGCGGTGCGCAACCGTAATATTTCGCGGACTGATCGTTTGGCGCTTGACGGCCTTCAGCGCGACGACAATTTGGTCATCAAGAGAGCAGACAAGGGTGGTGCCACAGTCGTCTGGCGCAAGGACCTGTATATTGCTGAGGGAGAGCGACAATTGTCAGACACAACATCATACTGCCAAGTTGATCACGATCTCACCGAGAAGCACCAAACTCTCGTCAACAACACTATCCGTGAGTCTATTGCTAATGGCGAACTACCAGATAAAGCCGTGAATCTCGTCTCCAAAACCCCGAGAACTGCACGATTCTATCTTCTACCCAAAATTCACAAACCTAACAACCCCGGACGACCGATTGTCTCAGCATGTAACTGCCCAACAGAACAAATCTCCAGTTATCTGGATGCAGTCTTGTCCCCCATTGTCCACCAACTTCCAACATTTGTCAAAGATTCTTCAGATGCACTCCGCTTGTTTGACGGTTTTCGGTTCCCCGATGGCGTAGCCAAGAATCTTTTCTTAATGGACGTCAAATCGTTGTACACATCTATCCCACACTCCGACGGTCTGCAAGCGATGAAGCACTACCTTGATCAGCGCGACGAGAAAACTCCCTCAACTCACATCCTGCTTCGTCTTGCTGAATTGGTACTCACTCTGAACAACTTTGTCTTCAACGACAAACACTACATACAAACAAAAGGAGTTGCTATGGGCACCCGCATGGGACCTTCATATGCGTGTCTGTTCGTCGGTTTCGTGGAGGAAAAAATGCTGCAGGAATACCCGGGACCTAAACCAGTCCTGTTCAAGCGCTATATCGACGATATCATCGGGATCTCCACTGAACCTGAAGGAGAAATATCCCGCTTTGTTGACTTCGCAAACAATTTCCACCCAGCATTGCAGTTCACGTCCGAGATAAGCAACACATCCATCAGCTTTCTCGACATCACAATCTCCATCAAAGGTGATCACTTGTCCACCAGCATCCACTACAAGCCGACCGATTCCCACTCATATCTCCAGTATGAATCGTCCCACCCTGGAAAATGCAAGAATTCCATCCCGTATTCCCAGTTTCTTCGATTGCGTCGTATCTGTAGTGAAGATGATGACTTCGTGCAGCAAAGTCAACATATGAAGCTGTTCTTCACTTCTAGAGGGTACCCAGAAGCTGTCATATCGTCCGCTCTGCAGCGCGTCTCCGCCCTTACACGTCAGCAAGCACTACGCCCGACCCCTCCTAAACAGCAATCGGCCCGTATCCCCCTTGTGTTGACATTCCACCCGCGGAACTTAAAGGTTCGAAACATCTTAGCCACACATTTCACGTCCCTCCAAGAAGATCCTCTTACCAGCAGAATCTTCAAAGATACCAAACTCATCTGTGCATACCGTCGGGATAAATCCATCGCTGACCAACTAGTCAAATCCACGATCCGCAGCACACCCTACAACCTCGACCACATCCAGGGTAAAACAGAACCCTGCCGTCGTACGCGGTGCAAAACATGCCCGTATGTGGACCCTAACATCACTTCAGTTGTCGGCCCCAAAGGTCGCTACCACATCCGTGGAAGCTACACGTGCGTCACCAGCAATCTGGTTTATGCAATAATTTGCCAACGCTGCAGCCAACTGTATGTAGGAGAAACAAAGCGACGATTGGGTGATCGTTTCGTGGAGCACCTGCGGAGCGTGACACGAAAAAACACAGAATCTGCAGTGGGACAACACTTCAGCACCCCACCCCACACCATTGAAGACATGCGCGTCTGCGTCTTGACAACAACGCAGAGCGAGGAAACGCGGAAAGAGCGGGAGCAGCGTCTGATATTCCATCTCGGAACGCTGTCCCCGCGCGGCATCAACATCGAATTCACCGCGTTTCCTCATAGCAACACTTGCCCCGAAGAAGGACGCCACGTCCGAAAATTCGGCCCCCGCCTATAATACGGGTGAGCACTTTATTTACTTTAAATCTTCACGTTACATTTTTAACGTAGTGCGCTCAACAATCGAAATATCGTTTGGGCATACATTATTCACGCCCCGCCTCCCCCCCCCCCCCCCCACCCCCCCCCCCCCCCCCCCCCACCCTCCTTCTTCCCTACCCCTATCCTCAACAAAAGAATGACACTGAGTACGACACTGCAAATACACCAAAAAGGCAAGCGAGTGTTTTGTGAACTGGAAAAACTCATGCTTGAGTTTATAACGCAAACGAAAACATAATATATGCATACACTGTAAACAACAAAATCGACCCATTTAGCGACGTGCCACTGCGCTGTGTTTTAACGATTATGTTTTCGGTCACGGCACCGTACGTGTAGGCAGAACAATGCCCTACTCAATTGTAGAACAAAATCAAAGAAAGGGTCCTAGCTCCCAGCTCCTTCTGTAGAACCGTACAATGTATAAATAAAGGCCGTGCTCAAAACGGGCCCCCAGAGTTACGACTATGTCTATTGTCAACCTGCCGATCACGCGTATGGGGTACCCCTAGACATTAGCAATAGACGAGATATTCGGACGACTCGGTGACTGACTATGTCTACTTTTACAATTATCTGGAAAAGAGTTGGTACTCTCTTTTTTTAAATAAAGAAACACAACAAGTTCTGATTAACTGCATTTCCTTCCACATTGAAACAAATGGAGTCTTCTATTCCAACTACAACCAGACACACACAGAACTCGATATTGTGCGATAGAAATTCTGAAGGTTACATATTGAAAGACGTGATAACATTCGTAACAAATAGCCGTGAATTTCTAATTTCGAGCCACTTTTTATACTGTTGACGAAGCGATATTGTTGACTGCCTAATTAATACTGGTCTGTTGCCGAACGATGCGCATGTTCGGCAACGGACCAGTAATAATTAGGCAGTCGGCGTATGCACATCGAGGTTAGGCTATATGAATATATATGCCAAGTTTGGTGCTTTGGATCGGTCGGTCACGATCTTCTCAATAATTAAATATAAGCCACTTTACTATAAACAGCATTCATAAAGCTAACACCAGATTGGTTGACAAGTACCTGTCTTATGATGAGCACTTTTGCTGCTTCAAACGAAACAAAAATGCACACACACAAGACCAAATCTAGCGAAGAATTTATCATGCACATTGTACCTCCATTGCTGACCTGTCGTAGTATACTGTTTATGTCCGTTGTTATTTGTCACTTTTTGTGTTAATATGTCCATTGTTAGCAGCATGTACATTGAGCCCATATTCTGGGGATCAATTACGAGTATGCGATTTTGTGTACACTTGTTTCCTAGTCAACACACCCACATCTACTCGGCTCAATGTACATGCATGCTTTCAGGAGCCCATTCCTTACAAGCTTTGCTTCTTTATGGGCTCCTCCGCAGTATCATCCATCTTTTTAACTTATGTTTTGCCTTATCTATACCTTTAATCTAAATGTTTTTCTATGTTATTGGTACTGTGGAAAATAAACTGAAACTGAAACTGAAACTGAAAGAAGTTATCGAAAATATCTACTTTTAAAAGATTAACCAAATGTTACCGTCAATGCCATTTCAGCTGTTCTAATCAAGTTGACTCCGAAGTTAAACCGTTTTTTTTTTGTCGCAGGTAAGTTTCAGGACTGACTAGTCTTGCTAGATGCTGTTCCTTTAAATTTAAAATGAGATATTTCCAATGTTCAATATGAATGTGTCACAGGCGTTAGGTCATATATTCATAAAAATAAGCAATTGCTTTTACTAGGCTTTTCTTATCTTTTACTTAAATCTTTATACAACAAAATAAGCAAAGACTTACAAGTAAAAGCTGGATATAATTAGCAAAAGCAATTACTAATTATTTTAAGCAAATGCTAGTCAAACAAGCGATTGCTTGAAAGGGTATACATAAAACTGAGCTTTCACTCATAACCATTAGCATTTACTTGTAGTTTTACAAGCTAATCCAGTAGGAGCTTGTTTCTTTGCTAGTACAGTCACATTGAACTGCTGTTTGCAATGTTTATGCCTGTAGAAGAGCATATCAAGGTTTGTAAAGCCAAGGGTGAATCGTGATGATATCAATCCTACAACGTACCGAACTTTGTTTCGATTTAATGAGGAGAATGTTGAATGGCTAGCACAAACATTTCTGCCAGAAAATTATGAAACCCGTGGTGGACGCCTGTCACCAATTGCGCAAATGGATAGTGCTTAATATTTCAACCTTAAAAGGTTCAACGGTTGCAATTGTTTACATTTACTGGTACAATGTGTTAGAGCTGAACTCTAATAAGTAACATTTTGCACCTATTTCTTAGAGTGAAACTTGCGAGTGCACATGTACTATAGCACATTCGTCTATATCGTGCTATTCATGTCCAACGAAAAGAGTGCTTCACTTTAAAACAGTATTACTTTTGCATTGTTTACACTGTCGCGAAAACACTATTTTCTCCGGTTTATCAGATTTGCTACATTGTTTCTCTTACTTTTCCAAAATCTTTTTTGGCCCAAGTCCACTAGAAAATAATTTAGAGAAAATGTTTCAATAATGTCCTGTGTCTATTAACTCAGTTTGGCCAGAAGTGTGGACTTGATCCCTTTTTTCAATCAGGTATTCATTTAGCAATCGGCTTAAAATGAACGCCCGATACTGTCACAGGCCTATATTTCATTAACAAACGGCATCGACCACGGGCTATGTAACAACAGATTTGTGCTATGTTTCCTCCTGACTCAACATGCAAAATAAATGCGTTGCAATTAGCATCGATTCGTAATAAATGAATTAGTTTTTTCTCGATAAAACAACAACAACAACAACGACGATGATGACGACTACGACGGTGTGCTTATATAGCTCTTTATTCTCCTAAACAAGGTTCTCTTAAACAAGTTCTTCACATATCATTATTACTCCGGTCATTGGGCACACGAAACATTAAATACCATTTTAGCTTCATGTGGGCTCAATGCAGCCGTTTCGGCGCAAAGCAGCTAAATTAACCACAATATCCATCTCTGCCCTCACATGTACATGTATTCTTTCCGTACATGACGTTATTCTGTAAGGTTAGTGTGCTTAAAGATGGACTACAACGAAAACTCACACATTAAATTGATTATCGGACCTTGTTTATGTTGTGTTCAGGTAACACTTTATTGTTACAGTCATGTTTTTCTCTAAATAATTTTGTTGCAATTTGACCGAAAAAATTAGACCTCGATTCTTCGGTTTTGAAATTTCCCGCCCTGTACTGGTTCCCGGCAAAGATCCACTGAAAACCACAATGAAATCCACGATATAGTACCAGCGGACTTGAAAACCAGCGAAAAGTGATGACGTACTACCCACGAGCAACCGAGAGTAAACAAAAGACGCCATGTTATTCCGTGTGTATTATGTATGCGTTTTGAAATAGTTGTACCAAAATATAGCCTTGCTTGTCCGCTGTTATTCCGCATTGCATTGTACGGTAAAAATGCACGCACACAATCGACCCGAGTAAATCGTCATGGGTAGTACGTCACACACAAAGTATGAATTATTCATGAGTTAAGGGCTTTTGCTGAAACTGAGTTTTTCTGGGTCGTAGAACGCCGATCAATTTTGTTGTTTTTTTTGCATGAAGGAACAAGTTTTATTGAATACTAATGATAAATTAGTAATCATTATACATTTCTCGAACAAAAACAGCAACACAGCCTTTATCATTATTCCGTTGTAGTCCATCTTTAAGGAAAATGTATCTAAACCTAAACTCTAACATTTATTTCGACTTAAAATGTTTAACATCACCCAAATTTGTCTTCCTCTTCATTTTCTTTCATTATACCCGAACCCAATTCTACCTCTAGACCCCTTTACTGGACACCCAATTTGTTATGGGGACAAGGAAATGTCTCCACAACTTGGTCAGGCTTTTTCAAAAGAAAGTGTCCTCATAACTCGGTGTATGCCTAACCCCATTTACAGTTGGTACTTCTTAACTCGCTTTATATATAACAAACAAACCAGGTGAAATCAAATGTGACCAGATCCAAACAATTGAGTCTCTTGGGACAAAGTTTGTTCTCTAATTTTAGTCGTTCATAATGTAGGCATAATTATCTCTTCATTTCCATACCTAATAACGAGGGTAAAAGGTCCATCACAGTTTTAAAAGTGAATAATTTCGGAAAAAGCTCTAAATTGAAATTGTAGCTTTATAGAGACGTGCACGTCAAACTCATTGTATTGGTTCTGATCACATTGAACGTAAATATAACATGTATAGCACTGGTTCTATACTACGACAAATATTTAACACGCTGTCTACTATTGTGTTAATTACCAACAATACCTTATTAAGTAGGGAAGTAGGTTGGCGGGTACACCGTTACAAGATATTTATGCTGAGAATCATACTCTTTGTGAATCATACTGTACATTGAGATCATACTGTCACCATGGGACCAATTTCATGGAGCTGCACAACAATAATTCTTCCTTGGCAAAAACAAAGTTACAAACCAAACATTTATGGCGAGGTATATAGTTTGTAACTGTTATAAGGCCGGTTCATACTTTACGCGAAATCGAATGCGAAGCGAATTTAGTGACGTCAACAATTGAAGTTTCATTGTGACGTTATCCGTAACCTTAACGAATTCACTTCGCAGTGACATTCATGTGAACTATGTACCGGCCTTAATTTAGCTGTTTTTATTTTTGCATTTGCTTAACATGAAACGCACAATAACTTTCGGCTGGTAACCTGTTTTTACTGGGCAAGACTGTTTGTGCTAAGTAAATGTTTGTGCTTAGCAGCTCCTTGAAATTGCCGCTGCTCTTTTCCGAGTCAATAATTTCTCAAAATAGATACATGTAGGGCCTATCTTTCCACGGTGTACGTGCAAACCTATTTTCCTTCTTATCACCCCTACCATACAAAGCTTTAAACAACAACACCAATACCGTTGTTACCAATGTCAAATAACATTTATAAGGGAATACATATGTCGATCGGTTTTAAACAAGTATGTCTAAAATCAGCTCATGGGCCTGGACGCGTTAATGCCCGAGCCAAAGGCGAGGGCATCCTATTAGCCGTGTTTAAATATACCTGTGTGATACTGGCCAACCACATTTTTATTTAAATTCCTAAATATAAGAGCGGGGCTAGTCCGCATACAAGGGCGATTCCGTCCACCACGTGATTTCTCACCACTCCAGCCATGGAGAAAGTTTCGATGATGTAATTAGAATACGCACGACATGATTCAACTCCTATAAAATAGCTGCACGAGCAGGCTCAACAAGCTCATAAAGTTATCATCAAAAGACCGTTTGCATATCATGTAAGTAAACGTTTCTTGTATCAATAATAATCCCAAGACATACATAAAGATGATTGTATAGTGGTTGTCATTTAGAAGATAATAGACTTGCAAAATAAATTGCGGTCATGAACTCTGTTTACAACGTTAATGATGCATACGACGTGGTAAAACACAAGATGAGCCCTTGGGGCACGTTCGCCCTGTACAGGGTGTCCACTTAAACATTATACCTATTTTCAAATTCATATTATTGCAAAACTACTGAATATTTATGAAAAATACAAATGTCTGTTGAAAGGGTAAAATGCCCTCCGTCCAATGGTATAAGGTTCATTATGTCATTGCCATGAATGACTGAACAAACAAGACAGTTATGAAAGGTACTGAAATCAGCACTGTGACAAATTGGGATGATAAGGCGGGCAGTGAGAGACATGAGACGAAGATGTCAGCTATGCATTAACAGGAATAGTGGCCATGTGAAGGGTACATCACCTTAAATTTGTCAGGTAAGTGTACCACAAAAAGAAAGGGATCAGAAAAAATGATTCATCGACCAGGTCATTGCTTTTACAACGTGTTTAAACCGTAACATAATTTGTCCTTACAAACACCTGCCTGAGCTTTGTCACACAAGTAAAAACAACTTGTCACAGTGCAAGTTTCAGTACCTTTTATAACTGTCTTGTTTGTTCAGTCATTCGTGGCAATAACATAATGAACCTTATACCATTGGACAGAGAGCATTCAACCCTTTCAACAGACATTCAGTAGTTTTGCAATAATATGAATTTGAAAATGGGTATACTTTGTATGTGGACACCCTGTATAGATAGGGGCAGGTTTTCCCTGTGGGGGACTCACCCCACGGTGGTGGGCGGACTAGCGCCATCAAATTTATATGCCTATTAATTATTTAATCAAGCTAAATATACATATTTTAAGGAAAACTAAACATATATCGAGATATATCCTATATTTAATAATGCCATCACGTTGCAAAACTAGCACTCTTACCCGGACTAACATGTTCTTAAGAAACCAAAATACTTTGATAAATCAAGTTTTAAAAAGGTCTTGAGCAACAGGTGGGTAATATATTATTGATTACCATGACCAGTTGTTCCAAGTTGTACTTTACAACCACTAACTAAACTGTTGATTATAAATTACAAGTTGTGGTTCATAACTTTTTAGTTTTCTAGTATTTTTAGTTTACATTCATCAGTTTAAATATGAGAAAAGATTACCCTCAAGTATTAGAGAAGTCACAAGTTGTAATTTAAACTATTCAGTTTATAGCATTTTCTTGTAATATTCAACAGTTTAATGAGACAAAACTGTTATGAAATCACAAGTTGTGGTTCATAACAATTTTGTTTGATTATTCATTTATTTTAAGACTAAATAAGACTGAACTGTTGATAAAATACACAAGCTATTATTTACATCTAGGGTAAAGATACTTAAAACATTTATAGGAACAGTTATATGCAATATATGATATTCAAAAATGTAAACTTGCCATCGATTTTGTTCAACAAATTTACAGGTGAATGGTTAAGTGAAAGGCATCATTTTGTTCCTGAGATATTTGCTATTTATGTTTTGATGAGCTTCAAGATAACTAAATTAGCATTTGAGCAGGAGTCTTCGGATTTTTTTGAATATCAGGTAGGAGGTGGGGTGGGTTTAACTGGGATGCTGTCATGCTGACACACTTTTTTTTGTAGAACAAACTTTGGAAAATAGGGTGGTTCCGAGCTTCATTTGACTCTAATTTATTTTTGGTATGCCAAAAGGTAGGTCCGAGCCTTAAATGTAGGATACACCATTGGTAATTGCTTGAATTATCATGAATGGATAGATTTGGAGGTTGTATTTTATATAGTAAATATCGTTTAACTGACCTGTTTGATGTTTTACAATCATAGGTGCCGAGAAAAACACAAAAAACAGCGTTTGTTTTCAACAAGCGTCGAGCAGTTATTATTATGTTATCTTAGAATTTGTCTTTATACAATTATATTTTTGGAACTATTACAGCATATCTAGCGCAATCATTTTGCTGGATGTCTAGAATCATTATTTACTTTCAAATGAGTAAGATATTTCTTAATAATTCGGTAGTAATGTTTTTCGAAATCGGCAAATGGTGTATCCTACCTTTAATTTTGAGAGAATATTTTTGTTGGCAACATCAAAAAGGTAGGTCTTCTATCAATTGCTTGATGGAATGTAATTTTGGACATGGCAAACTGTCCACAGACTAGGGCATACAAGACACAAACACTTATTCGCACAGTTCACCTGAGTTCAAATACGTCTTTCCGACAATCCGGACCATCTATGGAAGCAATACATACACATAGGCTGGACTCCAATCAAAATCAACATGGCCGCCCAATGGAGGCTAGACGTACGCTAATTTTTGTCAAAAAAAGTGTAGTTACGCTCTTCATAGAGCGAATTTTCCAATACAAACAGGATAAATGGCGACGATACCACATACATATCTTGACTGGGGATTGGAAATCCACTGGACATAGAGCGTACGTAAGGGAATTTACCATTTTGTTATATTATTTATGCGGCAATTATTGGCTTAATTTATGCATGCATGCTCACAAATGCGGAAGTCATGGCTGCAGATCGGGATCACCATTCATAAACTTCATGTGAAAATGACAAGAATTGGAAAATACAACATTCCTGAGGGGTGGTCTGAAAGCATTGACCTCCCAACGAGAATTTTTCCCGCGAGCTATAGGGGTAGGTCCGGAAGCACTGACCTCACAACGATATTTTTCCTACAAGGTATAGGGGCGGGTCCGGAGCTGGAAGTCTGCACAAGGAAAACAACACTTAGAATAAAGGGGTCCCTATGCACATAATTCCGGTGCATATATTTTTTTGGGGAAAGGTGGGTAGGTCACTGGTCAGATTTATGTTGGGATTTTCTATACCTGATATCGATACAAAAAAATTCGAAGACCCTCGATTCAAGTGTCGTTTGTTTGATCCTATTTGCTTTTGTCAATTCAATTACATGTTTGATTAACCACCAACACCTACAATCGAGGGTGTGTCATTTTTTGAGAAAGAATGTTTCTAAGCGCCAAAAGATACCAGCATTTTACCCATGGGTGATTGTGTACATAATGTAGGCCTCGTGAACATTTTCTTAAAAACCTCTTGCTCTCTGGCGGCATTTGAGGCGTCAAAAAAGACAGGTTATTCCCATTGGCACAAAAGCTGGATACGCCTTGTGAATGATATTTCAATCTTAAGGAGATGTCCTTCAGGAATAAAACATTGCCGTTGTATATTACGAAGAAGATCTCGTTAAGATTGAAATGCATAAAGTTTGAATGCGAAATATTTTAGCTGCCTGAAACCCAATAATTATTACCTGGACAACCTTTAGACTGTGCTTATTGCATGTGATCACATTGAAATGAAATGTGTACAATTATTACAGTAAACTATCCGCTACACACTAAAATCACTAAAAACTAATTCAATAATATTTTGTTAAATGTCAATATTTCTACATATCCGTTTTAAACAATGGGCTCAGCAGAGCTCACGAGTATGATATGGGAGTTTGTTTGCGGATAATAAATCATTTAATTTAACATTTCTAGCAAATAGTGACATTGATTACGTTGATTAATAATTTAAATGAAACATGTTTTAAAATAGCCGCAGAAATCTATATTTTAAGTGCCATAAACCTAACATTACCACATAACATTATTGGATATGACCACATTTAAAATATATGTTTACAGTGAAAGTGTAAACATAATTATATATACTATCCGTTGAGCACTACAATTTCCAACAATACTAGGTTTCCCGGCTATTTTAGGCGTGTGAATTTTTCTCGGACGAAATTGATTGTGAGAGTCAGTGAATTTGAATGAAAAATGATTTAAAATAGCCGGAAAAAAACTATAACTTGAATTATTTAAAAATACTATATAACTATATGACGAATTTGTTTTATTGATACCTTAAAGGTGTATCTATTGTACTAAAATAACAATTCAAAATAAAATGAAATTTAAAAGGAAAGCAAAATCAATTTTAGGGAGTGTCGAAACTCAACCATAACATATACAGTGTATCGTTAGATGGTTTTGATTTTGAAAACAGAACAATCATCAAACCCTTTACTGATGTTGGTAATATTAATTACACGTCACCATACTTTCTTTAATATCGACTACCATCTTCCCCCCTCCCTTCAACTGTTTTAGGAAAGACAATCCTGTGTATTCACTACGTCGTTTTTGTTTTCTATTATTAAAGTGCGTCGTACCGAAGGACACTGTTTGACAACAACCAAAACGACATCGTCGTGCGTCTTGCGTATTTTGTTTCTCCCCAGGATGCCGGTTACGGGCAATTATCATAACTGGGCGTATCTACACCGCACTGAGTGAAAGACACTCTTTCTCAGATCCTTACTTTCCCTTAAATTAAACTTACTCCAACAATAAACTTAAAGGCCAAAAATATAGTCAATGAAAAATGAGCAGAGACCGAATTTGAACCCCAGTCGAACGATCTATAACCTAACCTATTTTCCACTAAGCTACTGTAAGAGGTCGACAGAAGCCGTTTTTCAAAGTGCTTTAATGTACTTCTGGGCTATGTATAACTAGTTGAATGAGTAATAACATTATAATCAGGGTCATTGTGAAAACTACTAAATAATCATGACGCGAGGAGATAGAGCCGCCCATTTATGATAATTACCCCTAACCTTTCTAGGAAAACAATTTTCCAAACCCAAGTTTAAGAGCTCCGTCTCCATCATCGTTGCCAAACTGCATGAACGAAGCCAAAGACGGAGACAAAGCGGGGGTTCGAAAAACGGCCCTGGTGTTGGATCATTAAAATATCCAAACATATCTATGTAACTGATACATTTAGGGCCAGATTCATAAACGGTGATGATCACCGGATTATTTTAGTCGCGTACAACTATTGTACGGTGGCTAAAACAGAGAAGTGCGCGTGTGGATAAACTCCTGTGATTATCTTAATTCAGTAAGAAAAGAATCGGCTGTTTATCCAGCCGTGTACAAGTTTCTGCCGGCTTAGCCGATGTTTAGTAGTCTAGCCGTACATCATTCTATTCACAGCGGATTACGTAATAATGTTGAATAAAAGGGCGTATCTATCTTCGAAAACGCGCATATCGCTGTGCTCTGCTGATCAGCTGCTCAGTTGACACTAGTGGGAGTGTCGCCATGTCGAAAATAACGCGCTTATAATTTTACTCATGACCAGAAAATGGGTCTCATTGAGTGTAAAAAGTAGGAACACAGTTCTTTCTGTGCTATTTCAATGATACGCAGCAGATCCATATGGCCATACGTCCGTCCCACCACCAAGCCAACATAAAAATGGTAACTTGTACACGAGATAAACAAGCCCCTTGGGACGATTACAATTTCTGTTGTTACTTAGACACATGTCACTAGCCATGTACGTTTGATAAACAGCTGCTGATCTAAGCACTCTTTATGAATTCGGGCCTAGATTTGTACGTTCGATCATCAACTGTTTATACACAGTTTAGCCTAGTTAATCGTAATCAAGGGAAAATCACCGTTTATGAATCTGGCCCTTAGTATTTGCTTTTGTATAGACGATGCGCCCTCTGACGTCACGTGTTTACATCTGTATTCAAATGTGCCTGGCAATATTCGCACACATCGTGTTTCGCATAACACTCAGTGAGGAGTGACGCCACAGGTCAAACCACCTTTGAATTATGTGACCTCTTAACCAAATGTAAAACACGATGCTTGCGCATATTGACGGTACATTTGAATATAGATGCAAACAGAGGGCACATGGTCTATACAGTATGTGGGGTCAAAACGACCAACTTGTACCTATGACAACTCGTATCTTGGACAACTCGTACCTAGGTAAGCACGTACCTAAAACAACTCGTACCTTGGACAACTCGTACTTAGAACAACTCGTACCTTGGACACCTCGTACCTATGCCAACTCGTACCTCTGCAGGACAACTCGTACCAATAATTCGTACCATCATGCGTAAAATCAAGTCGTAAAAACAGACTCTATATTGGTAGAGCCGTACGTGAGATCAAAAACGCGTTCTTGTTTTCTTCAAATTTGAACTATTAGAATCTTCAAACCAATATTTAGTATCGCATGAAATAGTAGGCCATATTGTAAGCAAAAGGGAAAAGTCGGGTTGTATTGTTTAGGTGAATAGGACGTTCAATTTTATATCAGACGTTAACATACGTAATACACGGCGCTGTTGCCGTTTCGAATCAGGATATTGGACTATTGGAATATCGAGAGCGGTATCCAATCCAGGGCATACTAGAAACGAGGTTGTAACATCATTTCACAGCCTTTAAGAGATACCTTATTACCCTTCCAGGTGGCCCACTGTATTCCCATGTAATCATCGACTGTTGCGTTGTTGTAGTACAAGCCGTTCAGGTTGCTCTTGAAGTCGTCGTTATTGTCGCTACCGCAGCTGTTGTACCACCAGCCTGCGTGGAATTTCTGAGCGCAGTTGTTATCGTAGTCGTCATCGTTGTCCTCATCTCTAGTTGAGAAGAACGCCAAATTTTGAGAACTAAGGGAATCACCTGCAGGTACTAGTGAGGAAGGATCGTGAGAGGTCAGTGAATTACCTGTGTGAACATGGTCAAATGTTCTTGATGAAACTACTGATGAAATGCTACATTGACGTCAACAAGCTTTCCAACACGCTATTGTGTGAGTTTCCAAGTCAGAACTTTTTGAGCAAATTAATTTATCGTAATTCTGAATAATATTTTATAAATCTACTTATTTTGGATATGCATACTCTATTGTTTTCTCTTAACAAACAAGGGCGAATAGAATACCCAGCAAGATATGGGACCGGCGGATTCCCCCTGAGTCCCCTATACCTATCTCTAGAGTATTCTTACCTAACGCACGCCCCCTAAAAACTTCCTGAGAAACCACAACTTTTCGCCAGTACAATAAACACCACCAATGAGGGGGGAGGGGGGGGGGGGGGGTGTTTCTCTCCGTCCCACATCTTGCTTCATATGTGACCTGTCACCACAATATGAGAGTAAAGTGTGCTTCGGAGATATGGACATCCAAAGTCAAAATATGAAGGGGTGGTCAATTTTGAGATTTTGCGTAATTTAGAAAGCCTAAGTCTTTCTCTACATTTGTTTTTGTGCTCAGATGATCGAAAACCGCTTAAATTACACGATTTTGCGTAGTCTTTGTGTAGTTAGTGTTTGTATTAAAGTTCATTCATTAAAGTATAATTAACGCGGTAATGCAAATTAGGATTTCGTAACTATCCCACGTTTTCGAAGTTTTGAAATGTTGTTGTTTATATAATAGTTTGTATGTGTGGAAAGTTTCAATAATAAATACTGATAAGAACATGGCCGTTGCTATGCTCAACCGAACCTTACTTGTCCTGTTTTGCAATGTCTTGCGTGTTTTGTTTAAGATGTTTATTAAGCAAGTTTTCTCATGAACACGTTTTGTAAAACCCATGTAGGCCGTCAGCTGAAGCTAAGAACAGGCTGTAAAATGCGGTTCGCTCCAGCAACACTGGGTCTACTTTTTTAATGCATATATGTGAGGTTTATTACATCATAAACATCATGTTAAAAGTTCTCCAATAAAAATGCGGCAGTTATTTTGTTACACTCCATCGAAGTTTCCCATTATTATGTACAGCGGGGTCCCCTATACCGTGTCGCACTTTCTTGACGTTTCCCACGACTTTCCTGGTTGGGTGTTTCCGAACCTCTCTGTTTGATATAATTTAAATTCATGGAGCTAAATACTGGAACATTTGCCTTTATAATACGTGCTCTTGAACCTTTAACAATTTTAGTTTCCTGAAATTTTGTCCGAAATACAAAAACAAATTGCTGTCCGGAAATTGGGAACAAAATCGTCACCACTCCCCAAAATCGTGGCGCACTTGAACCAATCTCAGAAAATCACACTAACAATCAATTTGTTAATTTTGTGAACTCAAAATAAACAGGAATGTTTACAGGTTGAGGGAATGTTTACAAGCTGTAACTTGTAATTTCAAACGTAGGCACTATGGAGCCGAACAATCAAAGTGCGCCATTAGGGACATTAACAATGCTAACACTATTGTGGTCCGAGGCCTTGCTTTGGCATTTCCGTATGAACAATTGTTGTATGTAAATGTATATGTAAATTGAACATTTATAACACAGCAAAACAGCAACAATACCTTTTTATTTGCATCTGTATCTGAGGAATTCTTATCCGAGGTCTTGATATTTTTGATCTGGTGGACATCGCCGCTGCCCTTGCTCTCACAAAAATATGTCATTATAATCTAAATTATTAACCGGACATCAATAGGCTTTAACATTATTTTAGGCTTTAAAAAAATTATAATATTCAGTTGACAGCAGAAAAAAAATAAAAACAGAAAGGATGTGCACCTCTAAAAATGGGAATCAGGTACCCCTTGACAAAACCACTGCATGTACTTGTAACAATTATTGAGAAAACCTGTTCTTGTAATGAAACAGGCCTACAATTATTATTAAAAGGACTGTCAGAATCCCGAGTTTGGTATACAAATTCCAGAAAAGAGCTATTGTGTACACTGTTTTGTGCCAAAATATAAAATTGTACAGCTTTAAGGACTTTGAGGAAAATAAAACCTTAACTCGTGCTAATTTGTAGCAGTTAATTTTAAAAAGAGTGTGTTGGCTCATACTCAGTGGCAAGCGTAATGTCAACGTTCACATGATTAGCCTTTGATTACACGCAATTAAATTATTTCTTTATGGTACTGAATTGACCTAAACATTAATTAACAGAAGGATACATAGTTGTAAAATCTGAATGTTTTGTGCTTTCTGATCATTTCATTTAGTTTAATTTCATCTGACCATGAACTGCAAAACAAATTTCCTAATTGTTGTACATCTAAGTTTATGCTACAAGTCACCCTCGCCTAAACCTGCAAAATTAGCTACCTCTCTAAAGTTGCTGCAATTTGTGCATTTGCACAGATCTGGACATGGTTGGTCTGCATTCAGACAAGAACACGAGTGATCTTATCTTTAAATTTTTACATCTGCGTAGGTTGTAATGCTTGGCACTTCAGTTACCCAATTACACCAAGCCATTCAGTGGAAAAGTTCCAAAGGAATAAATCGTCTTGCAACTCCAGAGTTACTCATCTGACGTTGGTGGCCAAGGACAAGTCATAGCAGGGACATCTTTAATCGTATTCCGTAAGGTCAAATCTATACATAATACAAACATAATAATGAATGTTAATTACATACAATTACATGTATTTCTAGGCACTCAGTGGAATTTTCCACGGGCCATTACTTTGGGACCTGCAAATAATGGGTGACAATGCTCCCCCCCCCCCTTCCCCTCCTTTTGAAAAAAAGTGGGGTGGCCAATGTACCAATTTTTCTACATCTGTTATTAACCTTTTTTAATCAGCGTAGTTTTGTTCACTGTCACAAAAAAAAGTTTCAACCCATGATAAACAGACAAAGTACCCAGACCCCACTTTCGTGTTCTGCAAAGTGCCAACTTTATTGACTGCAGCAAAACCTAAGAAAATACTGCAGATATCTGAGCAATTGCATGATAAATCATAAATATGAATTTCTGTCTAACCTGCATTGTATGATAAATGAAGCTCTTATAAAATGCTGGCCAGTCGAAAATGATGCATCATCTCTCTCGCTTTGCAGTTTGTGACTCTTAAGTTTTACTTAAGGATGAAGTTTCGTCTGAAGATTCCAGATTTTCGATATGCTGACAATTATTAAAGTAGCAGTGTCGACAATCTTTTGCATTTTTTTCTTCAGGAAAGGTTTGTGGAGGCAGACTGCTGAGGATAATCTCTTCAACTTCATTTTTGTATTAGAAGAAAAAGTAATATAGACAGGTGAGTATTTGATGAAAAGCGTTCGCTGGACAAGTGACGTATGTGCAACAGTCGACTGTCATAAAAATAGCAAGTTTTTAATTTATTATAAGATATTGGCTATTGCTAATATTTTTCTATTTATACTAGATGACCAAAAACAGCACATGCAAGTCAAACAATGTGCAACCTACAGAAATTAACATGAATACGAAAAATGACTACCTCCATAAGAAATTTCTGAAATTTCCATGTTTGAAAAGCAATACCTCCGAACTTGAAGCTCCTTCATCTTGTCCAGCATGTCCAGAAGACGATTTTGATCTTGCCCAGGGGATTTTCGGGGGTGAAACCATGGCAGCATTCAGGCGTTGTATACTTTGTAAATAAATGTACTACACCAGGTCGGACTGTGTGCCCAGGCATATCGGGGCATAATGCTTTACCAATGCAAATCGTATGTCCGTTTATTTCAAGAGCTCTGCCTATAAAATTAAGCCACTCTTTTGCACAGGAAGTAAATTGATCCTATCTGACATTATATTTACATTTATATCGGTCGACTTTAGACGTCGCCATGTTTGATGGCAAATGTAGGTCAAGTCATGACCGTCGATCTTGCACGGACGAGTTGGTGTGGGATTAGACAATTCGTAACACGTAATGCGATTGCGTCATTCGCGAACGGATTTCGTAACGTGGCGCATTACGTCTTTGAACTTCCCTGATGCCAAAATAGTTTACTCTTTACAGCAGGATTATTATATAACTGCAGGATGAAATGTGGAGAACTATTTTACTAGTAAAATAGAGTCATTTATTTAGTCGGAACTGTTCAGGAAATTTACACCCACTCTTGCTGGAATGAAACGAACGAGTTTGAGCACTCAGCTGACGGCCTAATTAAGGTCTCCAGCTGTGCGCAGAGATTTACGACCTCGATAAGATCCTTTGTGCACAGCGTTCGTTGCCGGTTCGACTGCTTCAGTGGAGCTAACAATCGTTTGTGTTTTAATGAGTTAATAAAATACTATTATACAAACGAAAGCATTTTGCATGCGCAGTAGTCAGCTAGCCGTCCTTTTCATGCGCCGTCTTTTTCATCGGAAGCGGTAACAAATTTGCAATCTGCTGGTGTTTCAACGTTTAAAATCCGATGTTTGTTCGATTGACAGATTGAGAGATAAGGAAATTATGAATACATATTTTATTGATATGTATGCTTTTCCGACTAGTTTTTTACGGCTGAAATTTGGGAGTATATATCAACACGTTGTCTTTTAACCATTCGTGTTTGTACTGTAGGTGGGTAGTCCTGGGCGAAACTTTTACAAGCGTTTGTTTTTTACCTTTGGATTTCGTTGTGCGAATTATGTTCGCGTGATAAGCCTTTTTGTGTAATACCATGAACATGACAACATCATACTTTCAAATGCTTTTTTAAAATGTTTTATTTTGTACTTTGGATCGTGATTTTGTTATCTCAAATTGTTAGTTTTATGTTTATCGCTTAAATCAGAGCCCGTTACAAAATCGTCTTTTCCGTACGCTGCCATTTTACAACACGTTGCAGGTGCATGGCGCATGCGTAGTCAATCAATTAATGCTTTGTGACGAGTGTCTAACCGCAGTATTTTTACGACTGCGGCCCGGAAGGCTCAATCTTTGATCTATATTTGTTCCAATTCCTTCTAGTCCTTCCCCCGAGGTTCAGCCAAGTTTTCTTTATATGGCTAGAGTACTGGTTTGTTCATGATTGTGAAGTTTTCACAAGGTTCGATTTTGTTTTCGAATTTTCTGCCTTTACACTAACCAGTGCAGTTATCTTCGTAATACGCCGTTATGGCACAAGTAAGCAAACGAGACCATCTCCATGGGCTCGTTTTCTGTGTACATCAAGCAGTTGTTGCACTCCGGGCTTTGCCTCAAGATCGGTGCTCCCCAAAACAGGCGTTTATTATTAACAGGTTTTCTTTTGCAGGTGTAGTCTACGGTAGGTATATATGAGAAAATAATGTATTCACGGTCGAGGAACGCGTTGGGGAATAAGTTTGTTTACAATCGATCGTCAGGCACATGTTCTGGTTGGGCGCCTTTACTCTGCGTTCACACTACTTATAAGCCCGAGTGGAGCAGGGGACCCGACACACGAAAGCGTAACATGACCAATGTATAATTGGGTAAGATACCAGGTCTTTTGGGGGTTTAACCAGTGGGGACAGTGCACTCATGGCATTTACGTGCTTTCTGAGCGGCATTATTTGTGTGAGCCTTGCATTCAGAATGGACATCGATTTTTAGTGACCCTGGCTGTTTCGGGTAACTAAGATAACCATTCTGAAGACAGGTAATTAAATAATATATTCTGTTTCCAAACTGTCAGATTGTTTTGCCGAACTGTGTTTAGTACCGAAAAACGACACTTTCCACCGACCTTAATTATTCACTACAACAACGGTCATATTTCCGTCCATGTTTTTCATCTTTCTACACAATAAGGGATAGTATGTTTAACATGTTTGTTAAATAAAATTGTTGTTTTAAAGACGCGTTTTAGGAAAAAATGGTTGTGAAATGTGGTGTGCCATCTCATGAATATTCATTTTACCAAGAGCTAGTTATGCATACCTAGCAAATAAACGAAAGCACTTTTTGAAACACTGCTCCCTGACTATTGAGCGTGTAAGTTGACCTCAAGAACGTGCTTGACTGTACGATAAACCGAACTTCTAGGCAACTCGAATATTACTGTAAAATTAATTTTGAATTTATCATCCATCATTTTATGGCCGTTGCGTGGTTCGGATCTTTGTAAAAACAAAGTATTTTAGAAAACAAAACCAACCGGCTGGTGGTGGCTGGATGTTCACTCGTGACCTTTGTGCGCGAGACTTACACGGTCTATTGTCTGTTACACTGCACATTCTCGCTTTATTCCCTTGTATTTTGTATTTATCGTGTTTTAATAGACAAGCATGCTGTGTTATAGATGTCACAAAAAGAATGGTAATGGAAACAAATGGTATTATGTACCTGCATTTCCACTCTCTTCACTGAAGCTATCGGCAACAAGAACGTATCTAGCCCTATATGGTAATACGTTGATTTGCTTATAACGAACACGGGCCTCGTCCCCATCGAACGCCGTCAGAGTAATGACCAGCTCCCACGCCAAGTTATCAATATCAGTCAGCTTGCTCAGCTTCTGGTTGCCCAGCCAGAATTCTCCAGTCAGATCCCCGAATCCCTCGTCGTACTCCTGCCAGGTTCGGTCGAAGCTCACCGTACCGTTCAGGCGTCTCTGAAACACCTGTCAGAAATGAGATAAGTGACGGTAATGAAGAGTTAATTATGTAAACCGGATTTATTTCCCCAAGAATAAGTTATAATGTGTGGTGGAAAAAAAATAGTTACACATTTTTACAATCGAGGAACTGTTAAGAATATTATCGCCATCAAATGGGGAACATAATTAACAACGTTTTATAATACTTATATATCATTAAAAGAACTGTGTATTTTGTAAAAAATTATGCTGTAGAGAAACGGAGCTTTGGAGCACTTATAATACATTGTAACCCCTTATTTACAACGAATTTGACTTGCCACATTCAATGGCAGGGACAAGTGAAACATTCAATTTATATTATATGGCGCAACTTTCCGTTACCCAGGCAAGTATGTTACTATTTGGTTTAGTATTGTTTAAGAACGCGAATGCACGGACGGGACAATTTTGATTTGTTGTTACTCCTAATCTTTTCTCAGACCCTCTAAGACAGTGCTTGTCAATTTAAAAGGATATAAATTCGAATTGTATTTCTATGTTTGTTTTCGATTTAATTTGGATTCTTTTGCAAAAACAAAAATTGTGTAATATCTACAAGTACGTCGAACCGATGCTGATGAAGTAGGATATCAGAATGTGTTAACAACATATAACACATTGTACAGTTCAATGTTATCAGTTGATTCACTAAAATCATTTGATTTAAATCACGATCAAAATCAGCAAATTTAAATGAGCCAACCCGGGATGACAAGGCTGCGCCTCAACAACTGGTTTTTAAATTTCCAATTTCGCTGTGAACCAGGTTTACAATTCATTGAAACACATGATTTATAACTTCGTGATTTTAAACAAATATAAGAGACTTCACTCACTATGTATCCTTTCCCCGACTCCATGTGGCAGTAGACTTTCATTTGCTGGCCTGCGTGCTGGATGGTATACACACCGCTAGTTGTCTGACCATCATCCAAGATCTCTTGACAATCTACAGCAAGTTCCTTGGGTACTGAATTGGTACTGCCAACTGGTTCTGTGTCGTCGGAAGTCGAAGAGACATCTTCGGGCCAATTAGTAGTCGGCCTTGGGTCATCCGTTGCGACTTTGGGAGTCGGCTGTGTGGTATCCCTGGCGACTCTTGGAGTCGATTTGGGACCAGTTGTGGTTACTGCTTGTGTAGACACTGTTCACAAAAGGAACTGGAGTTAGAGACCTAAGCCTGGCGTTAAATAGATTTACATTCGAAGTATGTCGAATAGAACAGTTCCATAATCTGTAGACACAGGCTCCAGGCACCAAGAATATCAATCCAAAACTGGTTTGGATAAGCAGCCAGTTAATAAAATCCGCATTGCTAGAATGGCCACCTTCCACCAAAAGCACAATCTGAATATCAGTGATCTTATAAAACAAAGTATGCCAATCTGTGTCTTTGGTATTTAATATTATACGGATCCATGTACACTTAAGAGCACTAACATACGAATGCAAATCTACCATCTTAACGCCTCCATGGCTGTAGTTTGAATTAACTGATTCTTGCCAACTCTGTCACCACTCTTCCAGATAAAATTATACTACATACCGTTCAAATTGTTAACAATGTCCAACTGTGGATTTTGAAGTGACAATATTAAAAACGTAAATGTTAATAAAACAAGTGATTTTACTATTGTGACACATGCCAAGAACAGTTACATTTCTTATGGACCATTGTGCAAATATTCTACTGTTGGCTTCTAGTACCTTGTTATAATTCATGATCGTCATACTATCAAGGTTAGGGCTCTAAAATTATCGTTAGGACCAACCCAGTTCACCTTAATATGATCACAGATTTCTTTCTGACGACCCTTATTACCACCAATCCACACAGCATTAGTTTTAGCGACATTCACTCTGAGGCCAGACAAACTTTCAAAATCTTCCAGAATCTTAAATGCTCTGTCTGTGATTGTTTTAAGTTAAGTTATATTTAAATGAGTAAATCTAGGAAGTTGGGGAGGACTGGGTGTGTCGATAATGGAGGGACGTACATCCTAAGTCAAGCCCAAGTCCTCGGGGGACTGCACCGTTGATGGTACGTTACCGCGGCAGCAGTCCCCAATTCAGCCCCCTCAGCCACTGCCGGTAGTCGGAGCTGACGGATCCGTTGACCGAGCGGAGGCCGTACAACCCCACCGTCTCCGGTCAGTATTCAGGGGTCCGCCCAATTGAAGGGAAAACGCCCCGGCAAGACAAAGATATCGTCTGGTGCCGGAACAATACCCAAGAAGGGACGTACGGCCAAGAGTGGCTCCGCTACGAAGCGCACCGTGTCCGTCCCGGACCCGTTTATGGGACACACACAGCCCTAGGGATTACCCCTCCCCGGCTCAGTGCACCCGAATCCTTCAGCCACGGAGCCCGGGGACGGGCTTTTATACGGCCGGCTGGACCGTGCAGCGCCCGCCTACGCTATCGGGCTTGGAGCGCTGTCGGCCGACCAAGCTATTCAGCGGGCCTTGGGGCAAGACTCCTGGAGTTCCCCCGGGGTGTTATGCTCCGAGGGCCCTACCTATTTATCGGAATTTATCCGTTGTTCAGGCATTCCCGCTGCCCAAGTGTCATCTGTTGTCCGACGGAGGGATCCGGGACAAGGCCCATCCGACTTACCCACCGGCCATTACAGTCACGGTTCGATGACACCGGGCCAACGGGACGGTTAGCTGCGCACCAGAGTCCCTCCAGAATTGCAGCCCCAACCCGCCAGTCATAACGACCGACTGTGGGTTGACTACAGACCAGTGGGCACTGCCGTACACGAAGATCTGGGCACCGGCGTCCCCGCCAGGCATTAGCCTACACCCGTCGGCGTCCTATATGCCGGCGTGACGGCGCTATATCGTCCCGGGACATGGTTCCCTTTTCCCGGTGACATCTCGCCCACCGTGCTTGGACGATTCCGCAGACGGAGTTAACGAGTTGACCATCTATATGCAGCGCTTGTCGGTGTCGGAGACCGAACTACGTCTGGTCCAGCGGGACATGATGAATCTTTCCGCTGATAGCGGGCATTCCCTTCCTAATTCCTAAACGTCAGTCGTTTAAGAAGGCTTTGCAGTGCATCCCGCACATTCACAATTTTTTTTGAAACCGGTTGTGTCCTTCATCAGGGAACGAGGAATCAGATTTGTCATTATCTAGACAACATTATAGTTCTTGGTTCGTCAATAGCCATAAGTGTGAACAACACTCAAGAGACAGTCGATCATCCTTCAGCATCTAGGTTTTTTAATAAACCACGACAAATCACGTAACATATAGTACCTGGGTTTCGTCATAGATTCTTCTTCGATGACTCTGTCTCTTGGTCGAGAGAAGATGACAAAATTGTCAACCACTGCCAAGAGATCCTGGCTGCAGATTCGACATCAGTCCGGGAGATTGCCAGTCTCGTGGGCAGACTATCTTCAACAGTCCAGGTTGTGTTCACGGCTCCTATATTTTATCGCAACCTCCAGTTCGAACAGATCTTGGCTCTTCATCAGGACAACGATTACGAGTCCAAATTAAGTCTTCCTCACTCAGGAATCCAGAGACGAGCTCGTAGCATGGTCTCGGTACCTGCGAGCAATATTCTTCGTCACTCTCCGAATGTCACCATTCATAAGGATGCATCGATTTTGGGTTGGGGTGCCTGTCTCAAGGACCGCAAAGTAGGAGGTCGATGGTCGATGCAGGAGCAGTCGTCCCACATAAATATTCTGGAATTTATGGCAGTTCTTTATGCCCTCAATACTCATGAAAGATCAGCACGATCTCCGCGTTCGTCTTCAAGTGGACAATTCGGAAGCTATTGCTTACATCAACCACAAGGGCGGTACTCATTCCAGGGACCTTGCCCAACTAGCAATCCAAAGCTGGCTCTGGTGCCTCAAAAGGACATAAACCTGTCAGCGGAACACATTCCTGGGTCTCTCCATGTCACGGCGGACGAGTTGTCCAGAGTGTTCAACGACCGAGCGAAATGGCAGCTCAATCCGGCGATATTTCATAAGGTCATGGGTTGAATTTATCGCCCCAGGTGAATCTTTTCGCATCCAGTTGGGCAACTGAGAACCGTTGTCTCTAGGCAGCCGGATCCTCTAACTTGGAGAATAGATGGCGGGACATGAAGGAATACGTGTTTCCTCCCTTTGCCCTGTCTCCAAATGTCTACACAAAATCAGCGAAGAAGAAGCAACAGTAGTCCTGATTGCGCCGGTGTGGAATACACAAACATGGTACCCCAGGTTGTTAGGGTTTGCCATAGAGTTTTTCCTCTTGTCCTACCAAGGGCAATAGATCTTCTTCGACTCCCTCACAATCATCATCTGGTTCATCCATTGGCAAATCATATGCAGCTGGCCGCATAGAAGTTATCAGGAAGAACCTGCAGTCAGACGGTTTTCGCAAGCAGTGTCCTCCACTATTATCTCATTGGCGTGAAGGAACATATAAGCAATGAACTGTGCTTGGAAGAAGTGGAACAGCTGGTGCGTTCAGAGGCAGGTTGATCCAGTTCGATCATCTGTAGCCAACTTCCTAGTTTTTCATGCAGAATATATTTGATAATGGTTTACATTACAAAACAATTAATGTTTACCGGTCGGCTGTTCCATCGGCACAAATTGTTATATAGATGGAACTCCAATTGGTCAGCATCACTTGGTCACCCGCTTTTCTAGGGTATCCTCACACTTCGTCCTCCTTGCCCTATATATGTTTACATGGAATGTCTCTACAGTTTTAAACTACTTGCCAGACAACAGACGTTTATCTCATTCTTGGGCAGCTTACTCTTAAGTCGCTATTTTGTTGCTAGCTCTGGTTACTGCTAGTCGTGTTTCGTCCTTGACGGCCATTCATATCAACCACATGTCCAGACGTACCGATGGTACTTATTATTATTTTTGGCTGGGATGGTCAATCCTTCCAAAAAAAATAAGTATCCAAGCTTTTTCATGATTTTGAAATTGCTCCGTTTTCTGGTTGCATAAATCTTTGTCCAGTTCGTGTTATTAATAGTATCTTGACAGAACTCTTCTTGTTAGGGGCAAGGGTAGCTCGAAGATGACTCAACTTCTTCTTCTTTCTTACACCAAATCCTATCCATCCAGTAGTACCTTCTACTGTCTCCAGATGGCCGAGGGACATATCATGTCCCTAGCTGGAATTAACACTTCGTGTTTTAAAGGTCACTCTACTAGAGGTGCTTCTACCTCTACAGCAGCTCGTATGGGGTCTCCTTGTCAGATATCCTGAAAGCAGCAGACTGCTCCTCGACCAACACTTTCACTACCTTTTACAACAGACCTTTAACCTCTTCGGAGTTTGGTAGTGCGGTTTTAGCGTCATCATCTGGAATGCTTTGAAGTCGACCCGGTAAGTCTCTCCGTAATTGGCGATATATAATTCCCCAATTACAT
Source organism: Crossaster papposus (assembly GCA_037893245.1). Lineage (NCBI taxonomy): Eukaryota > Metazoa > Echinodermata > Asteroidea > Velatida > Solasteridae > Crossaster > Crossaster papposus. Next base: position 2,061,452 of record JBAIAA010000474.1, read on the forward strand.
AAAGGTACTTACCTGCAATATAATTAGAATTATATAAGACAATGGAGGAGAGACTTAGGTTTCCCTCCCTATGTTTGTTGTCATTTGACTTCCATTTCTACAGGTCTTGTGACTTTAGATCCCATCCCAATTTCGATGAGTGACGCTATTTCCATACATCAAGCTTCAAAGAGACAACTATTCCTGGCATCATCGGGTATATGTATAGCAGCATTGAGAAGTTTTGAATACTAATGAGGATGATTCCATTAGCGTCAAAGGGTGGATCAGTTTGCACTAACAGGGAACAATACCCGGTAAGTCTCTCCTCCATTGTCTTATATAATTATAATTATATTGCAGGTAAGTACCTTTATGTAATTGGGGAATTTCAAGACCGAGCTGTTCGTCTGTTCCGGGGCGCGCCGTCCGCTATCTGGGCTTATTGAGGGCGCCCTTAATTATCGCCAGATTCAGTTCAGAGCACGGTCTTGAAGCAAGAGTCACGTGAACCCGTAAAATTCCGAGGACATTCCAAGCATAGCTATAATAGCTACTCGCCTCCGCATGCGCACTGAGTCGTTTTCGTTCAATGTAGTGTACGTTTATTATAGTCTGGTTCCAAGACCAAATATTTATGACTATTTCTGAATTCTGATAAAATATTAGGTCCGGTAGCCGCCAATATCACGTGACCAACACTTTCCGAACACGTTCTATTGACGGCCAGGTATTATCGTTAACGTTTGCGATGTTCGAGTGTTTCTGGGTTTTTATAAAATAAAACTCGCATTGGCAAAAGTCAACACCAAATAAAATACCTAATAAAATCACAGTCATTGTAGTCACTAGCGTGATGCCGCGCTTCGCGCGGCACCCGCTAGCTGGGTGGAATCGTAACTTATAGATACACCTTGTTGACGTCATAAAGCCATAATGGATTGTATGATAAATAAACCGAGAAAATTTCGAACTCACGAAAATATTTTTTTCGAGCGCACGAAATCATTTAGTGGGCACGAAATCATTTCGTGGGCACGAAATAAGTTATTTCGAGTGCACGAAATGATTTCGTGGGCACGAAATGAAATAATCAAATGATTTCATCACGGTGATTTGTATTCGTCATATGTTCATTTAGGGGCTCCGTAGGATACCGTTGACTCTAAATAAAAACAATCTGCGTAAGGTAGTCACGTTTCTAAATTAAATATTCATATCCACGATCGCCATACAATTTCGCGACATTTTTGATAATGTTGTAATATTTAAGTATTGACAATGTGAAAGGAAGACATTTTCCCACAAGGCAACACGAAAGGAATAAATCATTGTCTTTACGTTCCAAAACTGTGACTGGAAAATAGTCGACGCGCAGGAATTCGGAGGCAAAGCCGAAGCCGAAACGCAGTCACGTTTCTAAATTGCATATTCATATCCACGATCGCCATACAATTTCGCGACATTTTTGCACGATCAAAGGTAACATTGCGGCAATAGCGATGACAAACAAACCGCGAAACTTAGCGAGTAGATAGAGTACCAGCTAGAAAGTATTTTGAGCGCACGAAATTATTTCGAGCTCACGAACAGATTTTTTTTGGAGCGCACGAAGTAATTTCGTGGCCACGAAAACATTTCGAGCTCACGAAATAAGTTATTTTGAGTGCACGAAATAAAAAACTCAAATTATTCCGTAACGGTGATTTGTATTCGTCATATGTCCCTTTATGGGCTCCGTAGAATACCATTGACTCTGAATAAAAACAACCGACTTCCGAACTAATAATACTCAATAGGCAGTCCATCTTCACTTGCAAGCTGCCTGCGTCTCATGATTTTTAACAGGAATCGTACGGGAAACAATACGAACCTGTGAGGGTTTGCTGATGTACATCATCGTGAAAATCATGATTAAAAAAAAAAACCAGGCCGGCCATCTGACAGTGCGCCCTCAACTGACGTAACGCAGTCACGTTTCTAAATTGAATATTCATATCCACGATCGCCATACAATTTTGCGACATTTTTGCACGATGAACGTTAACATTTGCGCAATAGCAATATGTTTCGGAGTGTTTTTACAGAGATAATGTTGTAATATTTAAGTATTGACAGTGTGCAAGAGAGAAATTTGTCCAAAAGGCAACACGAAAGGAATTAATCATTGTTTTTACGTTCCCAAACTGTGACTGAAAGTGGTCGGCGCGCACGAAATTCGAAGCCGAAAACGAAGCTGGCGCTCAAACTCCGCAATAACCAAGGGAGTACATGTATAAAGCGCGCAAGGCATCAGCTCAAATGACACGGGACGGGCCGCCCAATCGCGAATAACAAATCGGCAACAACTCGGCCACTGAGCGAGCAAGACGGATACAATTAATTTGCGAAGGCTTCGCGTAACGCATGTAGCTGCCGCTTAATCGCAAACAGCCAACAATTCGGCAACCGAGTTACGGTATACGATTTCGGGAAGGCTTCGGCCCGATCTCCGGGCAAGGACAATGCAAAAATAACGCAATAGTTCACGCAAAAAGGCCCACAGACATCGACAGGCAATCGAAAAGCGATTACGCGTTTATCGGTAACGTCCGTTTCTTTTAAATCTCACCACGGACGAATACGATTTTTTTCCAAATCTTATTCCCCGGGGGATTCCCCGTCGCGAACGATCCGGCACCCCGCCGCACCGACGCCGGCGGCACACGCGCGCGGCGACGAGTCGCCCGACCAAAAGCGCCGCGTCTCTCCAACATGGCGCCAACCACGCGCCAAGATGGCGCGGCCCTGTGTTCCAAGATGGCGGCGCCCAGGGACAAGATGGCGCATTTTACATCTTTTATAGTATAGACTAGCAGGATGCCGCGCTTCGCGCGGCACCTGCTAGCTGGGTGAAATCGTAACTTATAGATACACCTTGTTGACGTCTTAAAAATATAATGGATTGTATGACAAACAAATCGCGAAACTTAGCGAGTAGAGTACCAGCTAGAAAGTATTTCGAGCGCACGAAATTATTTCGAGCTCACGAACAGATATTCTTGGAGCGCACGAAGTCATTTCGTGGCCACGACAACAGGCCACGACAACATTTCGAGATCACGAAATAAGTTATTTTGAGTGCACGAAATAAAATACTCAAATTATTTCGTAACGGTGATTTGTATTCGTCATATGTCCCTTTAGGGGCTCCGTAGAATACCATCGACTCTGAATAACAAACAATCTTTGTAAAAATACTTCCCGACTTCCGAACTAATAATACTCAATAGGCAGTCCATCTTCGCTTGCATGCTGCCTGCGTCTCGTGATTTTTTTACAGGAATCGTACGGGAAACAATACGAACCACTTCGGGATTTCTGAGTTTACATCATCGTGAAAATCGTGATTAAAAAACCCAACAGGCCGGCCATCTGACAGTGCGCCCTCAACTGACGTAATGCAGTCACGTTTCTAAATTGCATATTCATATCCACCATCGCCATACAATTTCGCGACATTTCTGCGCGATCAAAGTTGAAATTGAGGCAATAGCGATATGTTTCGGAGTGTTTTGAGACAGATAATGTTGTAATATTTAAGTATCGACGATGTGAAGCAAAGACATTTGCCCAAAAAGCAACACGAAAGGAATAAATCATTTTTTAACGTTCCAAGCCTGTGACTGCAATGTGGTCGACGCGCACGAAATTCGAAGCCGAAAATGAAGCTGGCACTCAAACTCCGCAATAACCAAGGGAGTATAAAGCTCAAATAACACGGGACGGGCCGCCCAATCGCGAACAACAATCTCGGCACCAACTCGGCCACCGCGCGAGCAAGACGGATACAATTAATTTGCGAAGGCTTCGCGTAACGCATGTAGCCGCCGCTTAATCGCAAACAGCCAACAATTCGGCAACCGAGTTACGGTAGTACGATTTCGGGAAGGCTTCGGCCCGAACTCCGGGCAAGGACAATGCAAAAATAACGCAATAGTTCACGCAAAAAGGCCCACAGACATCGACAGGCAATCGAAAAGCGATTACGCGTTTATCGGTAACGTCCGTTTCTTTTAAATCTCACTTCGGACGAATACGATTTTTTTTTAAATCTTATTCCCCGGGGGATTCCCCGTCGCGAACGGTCCGGCACCCCGCCGCACCGACGCCGGCGGCACACGCGCGCGGCGACGAGTCGCCCGACCAAAAGCCAACATGGCGCCAACCACGCGCCAAGATGGCGCGGCCCTGCGTTCCAAGATGGCGCGGCCCTGCGTTCCAAGATGGCGGCGCCCAGGGACAAGATGGCGCATTTGTCATTTTTTATAGTATAGACTAGCAGGATGCCGCGCTTCGCGCGGCACCTGCTAGCTGGGTGGAATCGTAACTTATAGATACACCTGGGGTGCGTTCCACTCCAGCGAACGTTGCCAACGTTGGCCAACGTTAGCGTTGTTCGCGTGAGTGAAACGCAATGTGCGCCAATTATGTTGGCCAACGTTAGCGAAAACGGCGAACGACATTCCGAGCTGTTCGCTGTTGGCCAGTGACGTATTTTAATGATGGCGAAGCGGTTAGCAGACGGCAGGGTTCTTTTCACGGTTTTTATTTACGTTTTATACTTTTCGTTATAAACGGTGGATTGTTTTGAGCAGTCACAGGGATCTTTTAAAGAAAAATAATGAGTTGGACAAAAAGCAGCGAACCAAACGATGTCACTTTCACCGGGCGCCGCCATTTTGAAAACGTAGTTTTTAAAATATCGTTCCACTCCCCCTAACGCCAACTCAAAACGTTGGCGAACGTTCGCGCAAACAGTTCGCGTAAGTGGAACGCACCCCTTGTTGACGTCTTAAAAACATAATGGATTGTATGACAAACAAATCGCGAAACTTAGCGAGTAGAGTACCAGCTAGAAAGTATTTCGAGCGCACGAAATTATTTCGAGCTCACGAACAGATATTCTTGGAGCCCAAGAAGTCATTTCGTGGCCACGACAACATTTCGAGCTCACGAAATAAGTTATTTTGAGTGCACGAAATAAAATACTCAAATTATTTCGTAACGGTGATTTTTATTCGTCATAGGCCTATGTCCCTTTAGGGGCTCCGTAGAATACCATCGAGTCTGAATAACAAACAATCTTTGTAAAAATACTTCCCGACTTTCGAACTAATAATACTCAATAGGCAGTCCATCTTCGCTTGCATGCTGCCTGCGTCTCGTTATTTTTTAACAGGAATCGTACGGGAAACAATACGAACCACTTCGGGATTTCTGAGTTTACATCATCGTGAAAATCCTGATTAAAAAACCCAACAGGCCGGCCATCTGACAGTGCGCCCTCAACTGACGTAATGCAGTCACGTTTCTAATTTGCATATTCATATCCACCCTCGCCCTACAATTTCGCGACATTTTTGCGGGATCAAAGTTGAAATTGAGGCAATAGCGATATGTTTCGGAGTGTTTTTAGACACATAATGTTGTAATATTTAAGTATCGACAATGTGAAGTAAAGAAATTTGCCCAAAAGGCAACACGAAAGGAATAAATCATTTTTTAACGTTCCCAAGCTGTGACTGAAACGTGGTAGACGCGCACGAATTCGAAGCCGGCGCTCAACTGGTATTATGTTTACTCCGCAATAACCAAGGAAGTATAAATCGGGGCACCAGCTCAAATAACACGTGACGGGGCCGCCCAATCGCGAAAAAACAAACTCGGCACCAACTCGGCCACCGCGCAAGCAAGGCGGATACAATCAATTTGCGAAGGCTTCGCGTAACGCATGTAGCCGCCGCTTAATCGCAAACAGCCAACATTTCTGCAACCGAGTTACGGTAGTACGATTTCGGGAAGGCTTCGGCCCGAACTCTGGGCAAGGACAATGCAAAAATAACGCAATAGTTCACGCAAAAAGGCCCGCAGACATCGACAGGCAATCGAAAAGCGATTACGCGTTTATCGGTAACGTCCGTTTCTTTTAAATCTCACTTTTAAATCTTATTCCCCGGGGGATTCCCCGTCGCGAACGATCCGGCACCCCGCCGCACCGACGCCGGCCGCACACGCGCGCGGCGACGAGTCGCCCGACCAAAAGCCAAGATGGCGCCAACCACGCGCCAAGATGGCGCGGCCCTGTGTTCCAAGATGGCGGCGCCCAGGGACAAGATGGCGAATTTAACATCTTTTATAGTACTAGCAGGATGCCGCGCTTCGCGCGGCACCTGCTAGCTGGGTGAAATCGTAACTTATAGATACACCTTGTTGACGTCTTAAAAACACAATGGATTGTATGACAAACAAATCGCGAAACTTAGCGAGTAGAGTACCAGCTAGAAAGTATTTCGAGCGCACGAAATTATTTCGAGCTCACGAACAGATATTCTTGGAGCGCACAAAGTCATTTCGTGGCCACGACAACATTTCGAGCTCACGAAATAAGTTATTTTGAGTGCACGAAATAAAATACTCAAATTATTTCGTAACGGTGATTTGTATTCGTCATATGTCCCTTTAGGGGCTCCGTAGAATACCATCGACTCTGAATAACAAACAATCTTTGTAAAAAAACTTCCCGACTTCCAAACTAATAATACTCAATAGGCAGTTCATCTTTGCTTGCATGCTGCCTGCGTCTCGTGATTTTTTAACATGAATCGTACGGGAAACAATACGAACCACTTCGGGGTTTCTGATTTACGTCGTTACGATTGAAAAAAACCAACAGACCGGCCGTCTGACAGTGCGCCCTCAACTGACGTAAGGCAGTCCCGTTTCTAAATTGAATATTCATATCCACGATAGGCCTTACAATTTCGCGACATTTTTCAACGATAAAAGTTAAAATTGAGGCAATAGCGATACGTTTCGGAGTGTTTTTAGAGAGATAATGTTGTAATATTTAAGTATTGACAATGTGAAAGGAAGAAATTTTGCCAGAAGGCAACACGAAAGGAATAAATCATTGTTTTTACGTTCCAAAACTGTGACTACAAAATGGTCGACGCGCAGGAATTCGGAGGCAAAGCCGAAGCCGAAACGTAGTCACGTTTCTAAATTGCATATTCATATCCACCATCGCCATACAATTTCGCGACATTTTTGCACGATCAAAGTTGAAATTGAGGCAATAGCGATATGTTTCGGAGTGTTTTGAGACAGATAATGTTGTAATATTTAAGTATCGACAATGTGAAGCAACGAAATTTGCCCAAAAGGCAACACGAAAGGAATAAATCATTTTTTAACGTTCCAAGCCTGTGACTGCAATGTGGTCGACGCGCACGAAATTCAAAGCCGAAAACGAAGCTGGCGCTCAAACTCCGCAATAACCAATGGAGTATAAAGGTCAAATAACACGGGACGGGCCGCCCAATCGCGAACAACAAACTCGGCACCAACTCGGCCACCGCGCTAGTCTTGGTTCCAAGACCTTCGTGTTGTTTATTCCGCGATCACTGACACAAACCACCGATGTTATAGAGGGCGCCCTCTACAGACGAATCGCACCCGCGAACTCAGTGGACTCACTCGAAGGTCTTGGACAAGTTGGCACACAGGGGGCGTGGTCAGACTATTGTAATATATGCATTATTCATATCACGTGATAATGATGGACGGTTATAGGCAAATTCGTGCGAGGGTTACGCAAAACGTTACACGCCGCGATTGACCCGGCCGGCGTGATGTGCATGTACTATACTGTACATGTATTCGCATTTTTGTATCACTGTGGACGGAGACATGGCTTCCCTTACCGAACATGACATGTTCTCGTGTAAAAGTCGAGCACTTTTTTCAAAATGCTCCCATTTTAACCACAATTATTTTCCTGGGTTGAAATTTCCAACCAATAATACCCTATATTATACCCTAACCCAAACACTAACCCACATCCTAACCCTAGCTTTTGAGTAATTTAAGTACAATCCAAAAATCTAATTCGTGAAATTCCTAATGGAGACCTAAATATAAATCACCCTTTGGAGACCTTTTTACTCCCATTGTCCCCATTGTGTTCACGTCTCCAGAGGTACCGTATTTCGCACCATACAGTACATGTACATGTACATGTACTTTACATGTACATTGACACAGCAAATCATAGCTGCCCCGGCATTTATTTGTGACTGCGGGTGAATTGAAACAACTTTGCTCTATGGTGAAAACCTCCAAAGCCCCAGTCCCACCGAAAGCCGGATACGCTACGGATCAACCCGGATTCATATCCGGGGTCATCCGGAGTGGAACCTTAGTCAAACCGTGATAATCCGGGACTATCCGGGACTATCCGGGGCCATGCATCCGGGACCATCCGGGGACATCCGTAGTGAGTCCGGGAAGTCGAGCGTCACCCTGGATCAGCATCTAGCATCCGGAGTGATCCGGGGCCATCCGGGAAGGGAGAGGGGGGCGGCGAAGAACCGTAGTGAAACCGTAGTGCGATCGTGATGATCCCTAGTGTATCCGGGATAAACCGTAGCGTAACCGTAGTGTAACCGTGTTTATCCGGGATGAAACGGGAGTTGGTTCCACTACGGTTCCACTACGGATCACCACGGATTCACTACGGTGTCACCACGGTATTTCCCGGATGAACCGGGATGAACCGTAGTGTATCCGGGGTCATCCGGGGTGAACCGTGGCACATCCGGGATGAACCGTGGCGCATCCGTAGTGAAACCGTGGCGGAACCGTAGTGAATCCGTGACCATCCGGGGTCATGGGGGAAAAACAGACTTGAACCGGGGTGATCCGGGCCCATTCGTGGCAGAACCGTAGTCAAACCGTAGTAGAACCGTAGTAGGATCGGGGAACATGTCACTTTGTTTTTGATTGCCTTCCCGGACCACCCCGGATCAAACGTAGTTTCATCCGGGGTCATCCGGGGCGATCCGGGGCGATCCGTAGCATATCCGGCTTCAGTGGGACTGGGGCTACTAATTTATATGGTGGCCCTGAGGGATATCAAAAGTCGTGAACATTTTCGCGACAAATTTGCGACTTGTCGTTAATTTATTTGCGACTAGTCGTAAATATTTTTGCAACTAGTCGCAAATAATTTCACAACTAGTCGTGACAAAATTTGCGACTAGTCGCGAATTTTGTCACGACTAGTTGTGAAATTATTTGCGACTAGTTGCAAAAATATTTACGACCAGTCGCAAATAAATTAACGACAAGTCGCAAATTTGAGTCCTGAATTTTTTACGACATATTTTTTGCTACTAATCGTAAATATTTTTTCGCGAATAGTCGTCAATATTTTCAATAGTCGCGAAAAAAATTCGCGACTAGTAGCGAAAATATTCACTAATAATCACGAATTATACGACTAGTCGCAAAAATATTAACAACCAGTCGCGAATAAATTCACGACAAGTCGCGAATAGTTTCACAACTACTCGCAAACAAATTCACGACTTTTATGTCCCTCCATGCAGAGCCACCATAAATTTCCCCTTTTATTTCAGGGAAAGGTAGTTTTTGCAGGTAATTAACTGTTTGCCAAAATGAAGCACGACCTCACTAGATTTGAGGCTAATACTGACGTACTGTACGTTCGATACACTGGAATACAAAAAAACGCACCGCGCTGAAGCACCATAACATAGCGATGCTGCAGCGGGCAGACCCGCGGTACGGTACCGGTGGCCGGCTGTAGCTAGCTTGCACTGCCATGCCCCGGAAGATCGGACACACGTACGTACATGTACAATGCTATTAAAAGTCTGCACATTTCGCGCAATGCACGTGCATACAGTCACCATCACATACATGTACATTGTACATGTACACTGTCTTGTGTACACACACACAGTATCTTATATTTGTGTATAATGAATAATTCATGATGAGGCTCAAACTCGGTCGCTGATTGGATCCCTCGGAAAAGCGAGGGAGATTCGTCGAAAACTAAGGTTAAAGTTAACAATTGCTAGCCAACTAGTGCTAGACCCTTCTGGGAATCCAAAATCATGTACGTTTGTCAAACGTCGGCTCCAGTGCGAACATGGATCCAGCCGCATTTTGTAAACTACGCATGCGTGAGACCAGAACGCACACGAAGCCGGGATTTGAAAAAGAGACAGCGTTAACGAATCTGCGCGCGTGGTGGGCGCCGAAATAACACAAGGGTCTAGGGCTAGACTACCACCGCGCAAGCAAGGCGGATACAATTAATTTGCGAAGGCTTCGCGTAACGCATGTAGCCGCCGCTTAATCGCAAACGGCCAACAATTCGGCAACCGAGTTACGGCAGTACGATTTCGGGAAGGCTTCGGCCCGAACTCCGGTCAAGGACAATGCAAAAATAACGCAATAGTTCGCGCAAAAAGGCCCGCAGACATCGACAGGCAATCGAAAAGCGATTACGCGTTTATCGGTAACGTCCGTTTCTTTTAAATCTCACCACGGACGAATACGATTTTTTTTAAATCTTATTCCCCGGGGGATTCCCCGGGGGATTCCCCGTCGCGAACGGTCCGGCACCCCGCCGCACCGACGCCGGCGGCACACGCGCGCGGCGACAAGTCGCCCGACCAAAAGCCAACATGGCGCCAACCACGCGCCAAGATGGCGCGGCCCTGTGTTTCCAAGATGGCGCGGCCCTGCGTTCCAAGATGGCGGCGCCCAGGGACAAGATGGCGAATTTAACATCTTTTATAGTATAGATAGACTAGCAGGATGCCGCGCTTCGCGCGGCACCTGCTAGCTGGGTGAAATCGTAACTTATAGATACACCTGGGGTGCGTTCCACTCCAGCGAACGTTGCCAACGTTGGCCAACGTTAGCGTTGTTCGCGTGAGTGGAACGCAATGTGCGCCAATTATGTTGGCCAACGTTAGCGAAAACGGCGAACGACATTCCGAGCTGTTCGCTGTTGGCCAGTGACGTATTTTAATGATGGCGAACCGGTTAGCAGACGGCAGGGTTCTTTTCACGGTTTTTATTTACGTTTTATACTTTTCGTTATAAACGGTGGATTGTTTTGAGCAGTCACAGGGATCTTTTAAAGAAAAATAATGAGTTGGACAAAAAGCAGCGAACCAAACGATGTCACTTTCACCGGGCGCCGCCATTTTGAAAACGTAGTTTTTAAAATATCGTTCCACTCCCCCTAACGCCAACTCAAAACGTTGGCGAACGTTCGCGCAAACAGTTCGCGTAAGTGGAACGCACCCCTTGTTGACGTCTTAAAAACATAATGGATTGTATGACAAACAAATCGCGAAACTTAGCGAGTAGAGTACCAGCTAGAAAGTATTTCGAGCGCACGAAATTATTTCGAGCTCACGAACAGATATTCTTGGAGCGCAAGAAGTCATTTCGTGGCCACGACAACATTTCGAGCTCACGAAATAAGTTATTTTGAGTGCACGAAATAAAATACTCAAATTATTTCGTAACGGTGATTTTTATTCGTCATATGTCCCTTTAGGGGCTCCGTAGAATACCATCGAGTCTGAATAACAAACAATCTTTGTAAAAATACTTCCCGACTTTCGAACTAATAATACTCAATAGGCAGTCCATCTTCGCTTGCATGCTGCCTGCGTCTCGTTATTTTTTAACAGGAATCGTACGGGAAACAATACGAACCACTTCGGGATTTCTGAGTTTACATCATCGTGAAAATCCTGATTAAAAAACCCAACAGGCCGGCCATCTGACAGTGCGCCCTCAACTGACGTAATGCAGTCACGTTTCTAATTTGCATATTCATATCCACCATCGCCCTACAATTTCGCGACATTTTTGCGGGATCAAAGTTGAAATTAAGGCAATAGCGATATGTTTCGGAGTGTTTTTAGACACATAATGTTGTAATATTTAAGTATCGACAATGTGAAGTAAAGAAATTTGCCCAAAACGCAACACGAAAGGAATAAATCATTTTTTAACGTTCCCAAGCTGTGACTGAAACGTGGTAGACGCGCACGAATTCGAAGCCGGCGCTCAACTGGTATTATGTTTACTCCGCAATAACCAAGGAAGTATAAATCGGGGCACCAGCTCAAATAACACGTGACGGGGCCGCCCAATCGCGAAAAAAACAACTCGGCACCAACTCGGCCACCGCGCAAGCAAGGCGGATACAATCAATTTGCGAAGGCTTCGCGTAACGCATGTAGCCGCCGCTTAATCGCAAACAGCCAACAATTTGGCAACCGAGTTACGGTAGTACGATTTCGGGAAGGCTTCGGCCCGAACTCTGGGCAAGGACAATGCAAAAATAACGCAATAGTTCACGCAAAAAGGCCCGCAGACATCGACAGGCAATCGAAAAGCGATTACGCGTTTATCGGTAACGTCCGTTTCTTTTAAATCTCACTTTTAAATCTTATTCCCCGGGGGATTCCCCGTCGCGAACGATCCGGCACCCCGCCGCACCGACGCCGGCGGCACACACGCGCGGCGACGAGTCGCCCGACCAAAAGCCAACATGGCGCCAACCACGCGCCAAGATGGCGCGGCCCTGTGTTCCAAGATGGCGCGGCCCTGCGTTCCAAGATGGCGGCGCCCAGGGACAAGATGGCGCATTTTACATCTTTTATAGTATAGATAAGATTGTGCTATTTTTGGGAACTTAGCCGTTAAAAGTTGAATTGTTGCGTCGTCATAGCTACGCTGCTTGTATTGCGTCATTATCTATTTTTGTCGCCGGCTGACCTACAATTAAGACGTCTAGGCCTAAACAAATTGTCAGGTCGGGGAATCAGACTACAATTATTACACATGCTGTGTGTTTCCCATAAATTGCACACGGCACCATTGCACAAATGTAGATTCTTACTGTCACAAACGAGCTCGAATAAACCCTGCTGGATTTATTTTGTTGTAAATGTATACGATTAGTTTGGTGTATTCAAGGAATGTAATCGTTGTCTTTAAGGAGTGTATTCGTTGCAATTGTATAAGATTGGTTGGTACATGTATATTCAAAGAATGTGATTGTATAAGATCGGTTGTTGTATTTTAAGGAATGTTGAATTGAAAGGTGCTTGGGAATGCAAGACCATTCCTAACCTTTTGGTTTGTTCAACTTGGATTGGGGTTAATTCCAGGAAATATGTTTGGATCAGTATAACATGTAAATTTAGAGAGTGGTTCATCACTTAGTAGCTTGGTCACCGGCTCGATGACATCGCACATGAAGCACGATATGTGGCAGTGAAACCCCCCCCCCCCCCCCTCTTTTGTGTTGACCATTGTGTTCCCGAAATCTCAGGAATTCCTTTTAGGTTTCAAGGGGGGTGGGTTAGGTTACAATGGTGTTGAGTGCGTATAAAGTATAGGGATAAGAGGGGGGTACCCCTCTGCCACATATCGTGCTGGGTATATGACATCGGGGCACTGTGGTTTGCCGGCCTGATCTGCCGATGATTTTTGAATACCGTTTGGCAATGGGTTTGCCGAGTTCGGGGGGCTACTGAGTCACGGAACCTCAAAAGCCAGAATTTGTCTGTAAGTAATGATTATGATTTAATCAGGTATATTACTTTACTTGAATTTTGGAAATTTGTTTGGATTTTGATATTTTGTTTTGTATTTGAAATAATTAGTGATCTCGAGATTTTTTATTTCTTGAGTTAAAAACCCATTGAGGATAGTGGAATTATTTATGTATTGGTAATGTAAATAAAATTACAGGGCTTTCGGGGGTTAGAACGGGGACACGCGTTTAACCCAGTTGTCCACCTACATTTAGAATGCCCACTCCATCAGAAATAAGACGGCCATTTTATGTGACTACATCATGGAACGAGATATTGATGTTATGTTTCTGACTGAAACCTGGCTTTATCACGATGACAATGTTATTACTGGTGAATGTTCACCTCCGGGTTATTCCTTCATCAACAACCCTCGGGGTGGGAACGACTCACATGGTGGCATTGGTGTGATTCATAAAACTCATCTACATCTCACGACTGTTCCCGGACCTATTGCTGCTACATGTACAACGTTTGAGTATGTCTTGCTGACTGATCAAACAAATTCATTACTGTTTGTCGTCATATACAGACCTCCACCATCACAGTCTAACAAGTTTAAATCTTCTGATTTCTTGACTGAATTTGACAACTTTGTTAATGACATTTCCATTATGCCTGGCAAGATGCTCATGCTTGGTGATGTCAACGTCCACTAAATCCGAGTCTTCTAAATTCCTCGCTACACTCTCTAGTGTAGACCTTCACCAGTTTGTATCGGGCCCCACACATAAATATGGCCACACTTTAGATTTGGTTATTGGCCGCTTGGATGACATTTTGGTCCAGAACTGTTTTGTAAATGAGAACTTGATGTCTGATCATTTTGCAGTTCACTTTCAACTTAATCGCACCAAACCGGATGCAATGGTAACACACTCGGAAATGCGTGACTTTCAGTCTGTGGACACCGACGCACTATCCCGCGACTTCAATGAGAGACTCGGACCTTTGCTCGCCCTTAGCAACGTCAATGATCAGGTTCATTTTTATAATGAAACTATTCGACAGATCCTGGATGACCATTGCCCCCTTAGACAACTCAGCCGCGTTGTACGGCCGAGATCTCCCTGGTACAACTGTGACATCCACACAGCAAGATGCGCTCGTCGTCGACTGGAACGAAGATGGCGGAAAACCAAACTTGACAGAGACCATGGTGCGTACCTGGCGCAACTGTCACTGCTCACTGATCTTATCCAGTCTGCCAAGGCATCATACTTCAAGGACAAACTGGCCACTTGCAATGTCAAAGATATTCACCGGACTCTTCAAAAACTCCTGAACAAAAACACTAATAAGTTTCCTACTTGTAATTCAATAAGGAATTTATGTGAAGGTTTTGCCCTGTTTTTCAGTGACAAAGTTGTTAATATTAGATGTGGCCTTGATATTAATTTACATGCAGTTCCCATGACAGTTATTCCTGACAATGTGTCTAATGTTACCACCCACCCACTCAGTGAGTTTGATCATGTCGAAGAACAAGAGATCATCAAATTCATCACTGGTTCTCCTAACAAATCTTGTTCTCTTGATTCCATGCCTACTTGGTTGCTCAAAGCAAATGTCCATGTTATTGCACCATTCATTAAACACATCACATGATCAACTCGTCCTTTTCTACTGGTACCTTTCCACATGACTTGGCTCAGGCAGTTGTCACCCCTGTACTCAAAAAACCTAATTTAGATATAGATGAGCTGAAGAATTATCGCCCTGTCTCCAATATTCCTTTCTTATCCAAGCTCATGGAGAAAATTGCTTTAAATCGTGTCAAAGTTCATGTCAATGACAACTGCTTACATCAACCTTTCCAATCTGCATATAAGAGCAACCACAGTACTGAGACTGCTTTGTTGCTGGTGAAAAATGACATTTTGCGTGTCATCGACAACAAGATGGCTGTTTTACTTGTCATGTTAGATCTTTCGTCCGCATTTGATACCATTGACCACGATCTCCTGATAGCGAGACTTGAAACATCTTTCGGTCTTCATGGCCCAGCTTTGAATTGGTTCAACAGCTACCTTGGAGGACGCCGAAATCATTATAAACCTTAGTGTGGTATTCGACTCCACTATGTCTATGTCAAAGCATGTCACATCAATATGCAGATCTGTCAACTTTCACCTTCGCAATATACACCGCATTCGTAAATTTATTGACCAGAACACCTGTGTGCTTGTTTCTTTTTGCGATCGAGGATCGAAAAACAAAAGAAAACAATGGGAACAAAAGATCCTCGAAGGACGGTTTCTTTGTCCTCGATCGCCGAGAACAGCGTAAAGCAACGGGTTAGGTTTCAGGAAAGGAATAAAGGAAAACACAATAGGGAATCCTCGGTCGTAATGGCAATTCACGAATATATGACCATGCAGTGCGCTGTCTTATCACATCTCGCCTAGACTACTGCAATTCTCTCTTATACGGTCAGGGCGAGAGAAACCGGTTACAACAAATCCAGAACCGCGCAGCCAGACTCATTTTCAGTGCTAGTCGCTCTGCTGACGCCTCACTCCTCTTTCAACAACTACATTGGCTATCGATGGAACCTCGTATTCTGTTCAAATTACTTCTTTGTGTTTACAAATCACAGCATGACATGGCTCCTCCTTACCTGACTGACTTGCTCTCTTTGTATCAGTCAGGTAGGGCGGGGCTTAGGTCTTCAACAGACACATCTCGCCTACACATAGCTATAAACACAAAAACCACTGGTGACAAAGCCTTCTCTATTGCTGGCCCCAGGGAGTGGAACAAAATTCCTCATCTCATCCGTATTTCACCTTCTTTGTCTGTTTTCAAGAAACTGCTCAAGACCCATCTGTTCCTTAAATCATCTTAGCCCCTCATATACCGCTCATTGCCCCTTGATTTCCGTATTTATTGTATGTACTTATAATTTGTGTTATTTCTTTGCTATAGTTGTACAGCGCTTTGATCATTGTTAAAGGCGCTATATTACGAAGCTGTCCAAGGGACATGGTGAAAATTATTATTTTCTCTCACTTCAGCTAACTTGTACGTACGACTTATATGTCGTACGTACGAGTTAAATGTCAGACTTATGTCGTACGTACGACTTAAATGTCAGACTTATGTCGTACGTACGACTTAAATGTCAGACTTATGTCGTACGTACGACATAAGTAGGCCTACGCCGCGCGCACCTTATTCGGTAGGGCGACCGTGGAGCTACTTCAATGCTACTAGTATGCAGTAGGCCTACTTATGTCGTACGTACGACATAAGTCTGACATTTAAGTCGTACGTACGACATACGTCTGACATTTAACTCCTACGTACGACATATACGTAGGCCTACTTATGTCGTACGTACGACATAAGTCTGACATTTAAGTCGTACGTACGACATAAGTCTGACATTTAAGTCGTACGTACGACATGTACGTAGGCCTATACGAAGCTGTATTAGGGACATGGTGAAAATAATTATTTTCTCACTTTTCGCTAACTCGTACGTACGACTTATATGTCGTACGTACGAGTTATATGTCGTACGTACGACATAAGTAGGCCTACGTATGTCGTACGTACGACTTAAATGTCAGACTTATGTCGTACGTACGACATAAGTAGGCCTACTTATATGTCGTACCTACGAGTTAAATGTCAGACTTATGTCGTACGTACGACTTAAATGTCAGATGTATGTCGTACGTACGAGTTGAATGTCAGACTTATGTCGTACGTACGACCTAAATGTCAGACTTATGTCGTACGTACGACATAATTAGTAGGCCTACGCCGCGCGCACCTCATTCGGTAGGGCGACCGTGGAGCTACTCCAATGTTAGTACTAGGTACTGGTAGCATTGGAGTAGCTCCATGGTCGCCCTACCGAATGAGGTGCGCGCGGCGTAGGCCTACTTATGTCGTACGTATGACATAAGTCTGACATGTAAGTCGTACGTACGACATAAGTCTGACATTTAAGTCGTACGTACGTACGACATAGGTCTGACATTTAAGTCGTACGTACGACATATACATAGGCCTACTTATGTCGTACGTACGACATAAATCTGACATTTAAGTCGTACGTACGACATAAGTCTGACATTTAACTCGTGCGTACGACATATAAGTAGGCCTACTTATGTCGTACGTACGACATAAGTCTGACATTTAAGTCGTACGTACGACATACGTAGGCCTACTTATGTCGTACGTACGTGCGTACGTACTGACATTTAACTCGTACGTACGACATATAACTCGTACGTACGATATATAACTCGTACGTACGACATATAACTCGTACGTACGACATATAAGTCGTACGTACGAGTTAGCTGAAGTGAGAGAAAATAATTATTTTCACCGTGTCCCTTAGACAGCTTCGTAGAATTGTCCTAATACAAATGTTGTATTCTATAATTTGGTTTAGTGTTTTGCATAACTTTTCTTGGTGAAGTTCATTTCCCTTTTTTTCCTATAACTGTATCACCTTCGCAATCGTCCCAATTATAGTGGACCTTGTGACACTTAGACGTCCGCAAAAGGCGAACAATTTCCGGGTGTATCATAGTTCCATGGTAGCCAAAAAGTCTTGCCTTTTGCAGACGTTTAAGAAACTACATTTGTGAAATGGTGCCGTGTGCCATTCATGGGGAAACCCACAGCGTGTAAAATAATCGTACACTACATTGAACGAAAACGACTCAGCGCGCATGCGGAGGCGAGTAGCTATTAGAGCTATGCTTGGAACGTCCTCGGAATGTCCTCGGAATGTTACGGGTTCACCTGACTCTTGCTTCAAGACCGTGCTCTGAACTGAATCTGGCGATAATTAAGGGCGCCCTCAATAAGCCCGGATAGCGGACGGCGCGCACCGGAACAGCTGAACAGCTCGGTCTAGGAATCAAGACTAGAAGCGATCGGGACAGGCGGCAGACGCGGCCAAATCTTGTTCCACAATGCCGTTGGACCGTGTGTATGTCGACCGCATGGACGGGTAATGCGCGCAAAGACATGGAGTGCCTATTCTAAGCGCATGGACTCTTATGTTCTATTTCTCTCGGGGGATTTCAACAAATATTTTTCTACCCTGATCTTTCCGGACTCGGCCACCGACGAAACTCTCCACTGACAGAGGATCGACGTCCTCTAAACTTCCCTTTACGAACAAGAACCGTGGGAAACTGGACTCGTCGGCGCGCATGGGTATGCGTGCAACTTTGTTTCTTCTTCTCCTATCCGAATACCTGGCGTTAGGATGTGCAAAAGATTCGGCGGTACCAGCCGACATGATGGTGGCGGCTCTCCACTGTCTCGATAACGGCTTATGCTCCGTTCTCGACCAATTCACTAAGGTGGCGACCTTGACAACATCAACGCGACGCGCCAATGTGCTCGACGCGCTTTTACTCCCTTCACAGGGAGCACTTAAACGCCTGGACACTCTCCCCCTTTCGGGCGGGGATTTATTTGCAGGAAAATTCCAGGGGTCCATGGAGGCCGAGGCGAAACGCTTCAAGGCTACGGAAAAAATAAACTTTAAAAAGCCAAAAGCCGCCATATCTCGGAAAAGACAAAGAAGCAAGTTTTGCTTGTCATTCCCGACGTCGCCCCCCAATTAGGGCGGCCCGTGGCAGCTTTCGTGGCCGCACCGACATAAAAACGACCGGCCCACGTTTTTCCCAACCCCATGCCAGACTACAGCGTTCCCAGTCATGGCGCGGTATCTGGGCGCCCGCTCCCCGGTACACCGGGGCGTGACGCAAGTGACTTCCTCGTCTCCGAGTGGCCTTTCGTCGACGGACCCATGGGAGACCGCCTTCTTGTGGGCCTGGGGTCAGGTCACTTCCGACCGGTAGGTTCTCGAGACAATCGCCAGCGGTTACGCACTCGAGTTCACGATCACGTTGACAATCACGACTGACGCGTCAGGTTCCGGCTGGGGAGCTACCCTCCACCCGCGACAGGTTGCAGGCGTGTGGGGCCCAACACCGATCGTCAAACATCAACGTCCTAGAAATGCTGGCAGTCCTGGTCAGACGGACATGGGGGGACGAGCAGTCCTGGTAAGATGAGACAATGCCACAGTAATGGCATACGTCAAACACCACGGGGGCACTCGGTCGGGCCGTCTGTGTGCACTAGCGTGGGACCTCACCCTCTGGTGCTCACATCACGGGATAACACTGTCAGCAGTCCACATCGCCGATAACAACGTCATAGCCGACGCTCTCTTCAGAGGCTGGATCGCCCCGACGGAGTGGTCGTTGCTCCCACAAGTAGCTCGATCACTCTTCAAGATGATCGATCGACCCCATGTCGACTTGTTCGCCTCTCGGGCGAACAATCAGCTGCCAGTATATTGCACAAGGGGATTCCACTTGAATCCTGGTTCTTTTGGGGTTTTCCCTTCTGGCACGCCTCGTGTCCTACGACCCTTAAGGCGTAAGTAGAGTGCTGTAGACTCTCCCCCACCCCCCGATTCCTGGCCCGGACCATATGTGAGTAGAGTTGTGCGTTGGTTCTCTCCTGTGCCACGAGGTATTTTTCAAGGTCATCCGGTTTTCCTCCCTCCTGAAAAAATCAAACACTTTCGATCTCAGGCTGTGCTCCGTAGTCATAATATATGAGTCGATGTGGCCGGCTGCCGTAGGCGCCTTTACGTGCCAGCGACTCGACCAAGTTGTAGCCGCGTCCTTCGCAATTCAGCACACCAGCTGCGAGTAAGGATGATTAGCCTCCCAAATTATTATTATTATTATTATTATAATGTCAGCCCTCAGTCAAACGACGCGCCTCCAAAGGGTGGACAAAAACTATGTGTTTGTTTATATATATTTTTTTTTCAGTCAATGGAGCTGTCCTTTTTTTTCATCTATCCCTAGACCCTGCTGAATGGACTGGGAAAAAATTCTAACCCAGGAGGTCATTCAGGGGGTGAAACATCCCTTCAAAATAATGGTTTTGGCCAAAAGCCATAGAGTTGTGCAGACAAATCGAAATCTGATCCCATTGTGTATAGCCGCTGTCAACAAAAGTCTCTGACATCTCTTTGAGCGGCCTTGTGGTAGATAACAAACACAGCTGTTATCAATCGTGACCCAGACATCCCCTGGGGGGTAGTTAGAGCTGTTGGTCGTTGTTATTTGTATCCTATTGCTGTTTCATGTCTGTATTGCGCAATACTGATTTCAATGTTTACATGCTTGCAATGGATGTCCTTAAAAAAATACATAAAATAGCCAGAATGTTTAAATCTTTGATATGTGTGTCCAGGGTCCTTATATCCATCTGTTGAGACCGTGAGAAAAAGATTTGTACCCCCAAACACAGTTCATTACCCCCAACATAAAACGTCACCATTTTGGAGGCGTGATTCGCCTCGGAAAAAAAAAAATCAGTTGGTGGCTCCGAGGGTTATTAAAGTCGGCACTCGTACTCTCATATATACCGGTACATGTACATTTTAACGTACATTTTAAGTTAACTTGAAACCTGCCTGTTTCGGGAAATAGATATTTCATGGGAACAGTGTGTCCTATTTTTATGAAATTGGTGTCAAAATAAATGCAAGACACCAGCAAACATGTCAGGAAAAATTGGCACGATTTTCAATGTACATTGCGACGATATAGGCGAAACCTTGGCCACTACATGCCAATAATGTTTTGTTGGTGGTGTTACTCGTGTTTTAGGACATTTTGTGGGTTTTATTTATGGAAATGATCAAGAAAGAGTTGAAAAATAACATCAAACTGGATTTTATGTGATATTTTATAAATGTTTTCCCCGAAACGATCATACCAAAGTTGCCCAAACCCTGAATTTCGTTTAATGAGCATAAAACTTACAATACGCTTCCTATCCGGAAACTTATTCAACTCATTGTGTTCATAGAGGGCAATCGTCAATGTTAGCAACCTTTCAGGAAATTATGGGGTGTTTGAGGGATCAAATCGATATTTTAGCTATATTCATAATGATGTGGTGGCCAAGGTTACCCTAAATCTACGTTTCAAAAAAATCGTAGTTTTCTTGTGTCCAAACGGATTTTCAGTGTTTACGGTCAACAACTATTTGTTGACTCAAACCTAACTCTATTGTAAAACATAACACAGAAAATATAACATTATTGTTTAATATGCAGAAATATATTGCAAATTGTCTGAAAATATTGGCCAAGGTTTCCCATTTTACGGTACAATGTTACCACACTGACATTAATAACTGAAGTACAAGGGGCACCATTGAGAAACACCCCTAGTTCTTGGTTATTATTGCTTAGCGTAGACAACTAGCAGACGTTCGTGTTCCCTGTATTTGAAATGGTTTGATCCTAACAACCCCCATGTTAAAAATACTATCGAAATTTCTGACAGGTACGTATCCCATTGCAACTTCTAACAATGGAAGCGGGAAGTCATTGCAAACGCCATTGTACACATCTGGCGTGTCAGTCACCAGCGGGAGGAGGGCATGTATACTAATGAAAAGTTAATCATGTAGATTATTTAATACATGTAACAACAAGCCAAGGTGCAGTCCCGATAGTTCATTGGATGGGACGCCAGCACCGTTGACCTCATGAACACTCGCAAGTACTAATTGGCTAGTCGTGCGTACAACGGTAATCAACTGTCTAAAACGTACGAACTCGATCACAACGAAATATAATGCCCATAATTTCGGCACATAAAATAAACAAAAGGGGACTCCAACCATCCCCTTGTCTGCAACCACGTCATATTCGGAAAGATTCGAATAAAAATCCACTTCCTAACACATAAGATATGGCTCCACTGTACAAAACCATAAACCATTTCGGTATAGAGGTGCCAACATTAAAGGTTCTACGCAGACCTTTGGAGGAGAATTGCTGTTTAATAATTAAAAATGTGCCTTGGTGTGTAAGTAACAAGACCAGGGGTGATAAAATGGTATAAAATGACATTAATTGGGGTTAATCACCGTAAATGTAATTGGGCCCCTCATTAACATGTTCAAACACTGACAAATGGTGGCGCTGTTCGTGATGAACATTCGGCAACCCCCATGCACGCGGGCACGCACGCGGGTACGCACGCAACAGATTTTGTTCAGACATGGCGAGTGAAGACGGCAGTTCGGGGCCGGGGAGCGCATATTCCACAGAATCGGACGAAATATCCGCAGTATCATCAGGTCCTACAGCTGAGGAAGATATTCCACTTGACAAATCCTTTGACAATAACTTGAGTCGACCATCGATTGAATGATTTTGCATGGATACGCGTGGCACATGATGCATGCATGCACGAGCACGCTGGTCGCGACGTCGAAGTCTTCCCAAACATACGCCACAATTATGCAAATTTTTCATGTTAATAAGCTACCATTCTAGGGGCGGGGCCGTCCCCCAAAGCACTTTATTACTTTTTTTCTCATATTAATTACCCAAAAATAAAACTTTTATCAACTGAAAATCACTCAATTAGTTATAAACTTTCATTAAAACTAATAAAAACCACATTTCTGAGACCCTTTAAAACAGTCTAAAATGTTGAGAATAAATTCGTGTGAAACCGAATCAAATATTCCGAGCTATCCCGGGGGTCTCGTCACGACACTCCCCAGGATTTCTACACTACCCCAGTACGTTCCCAGTCTGGGGGAAGGAGGGGGAGGGGGTCCGCCCCGTGCTGTAGACGGCGGCGCGGCAGACGTCTCGTTCCATTCGGAGCGATTCCGAGTAGTGCCCGCCGATGCAGCGGGGGCGGGGCCTCGTCAGGGCACTCTACATGTTTTGTACGCTAACTCAGTGCATTTCCAGATCGGGGGGGGGGGGGGAGTGGCGACCGGGGCTGTGGACGGCAGCACGACCGGCAGTTTGCTCTGCTCGGAGCAGTCGCGGGTTGTGTTTGTCGATACAGTGGGGGCGGGGGGTCGTCTGGACACAGGTCACCAGGAAAGCACCCCCCCCCCCCCCCCACACCCCCCCACACCCCCCCCCCCCCCCCCCCACACCCCCCCACCCCCACAACCCCCCCCCCCCCCACCCCCCATGGAGCGCTCGAAGCCTCCAGAGAGACGGAACGCCGCCCTGGGGTAACAGGGCGGGTGTTCCGCCGGAATCGTTCCTCACACAAGTTAATGGAGTGGAGCTGTCAGGGTTGTTCCGCACGCGAGGCAGTGGAAAGGAGCTTACAGAGCTGCTCCGAATACAGGGCATTGCAGCGGAGCCTTTGCAGCTGCTCCTCACGGTGAACAATGGGACGAGGCTGCTCCGCACACAAGGCAACAGGGCGAAGCAACCGGAGCTGCTCCTCGTGGAAGTCAATGGGAAGGATTTGCTCTGCACACGTCGGCACGGCTCCGCGCGGGAGTCGATGTGACGGAGCTGCTTCGCACACAAGTCAACGGGGCGGTCGAGACGGTTCCGCACGGGAAGTCAATGGGGCGGAGCCGCCCCGCACCGTGGCCAACGGAAACGGAACGGTTCCGCACACAATCCTAGAGAATGGTGCCCAACCCAAGTGCTCGGCGAGGGGCCGCCCCAGTGGGGAGACGCCATGGGAAGACACCACTCGGTGCTCCCAGGTGGACCCGGGCCGGCCCCCGCTATGGGACGGCAGGGCGTGTCTGACGCTGGGGGAGCCCCAAGGCCTGAGGAAGGAGCCGCGTCTATTCCGGTGGCAACTGGAGTCACCACAGTACAGGAACAGCTAGGGACGGGTAACCGGAGACTGATGAAGCTCCCGGAAAATGTTGATGGGGTTGCGTCCTGGTCGGACTACTAGATCCATTTGGAAGGCGCCGCGGCATTGGAATGGGTCCGAGAAGGCGATGTACCTGGTGGTTCACCTGAAGGGCACAGCTCTGGAAGCACTGGTGAATATGGCGCCAGAAGCACGGGGGGAATACTCATCCATCTTGAAGAACTTTGAGCAACGATTCGGCGTAACGGCACAGGTTCCACTACATCGGGCCCAATTGTCCATGCGGACGAAGGGCCGCGACGAGTCGCTCAGAAGCCTACGACAATCTATTCGGTTCCCTGTGCAGGCCCGGGAGGACTTAGGCTTGAAGCTTTCCGAAGAGCCCTTTTTTTTATCGGAATGTGGCGACCTGACCGAAGCCATCACGATGGCGATGGGGATGGAGGCGTTCCTCGAGTCACAGGAGTATAGTCGGTAAGAGAAGGCCGGTCGGTAGTCCAGCTTCCTCGCTTCAGAGCCTGAGTCGGTTTTTCAGGTGGAGTACAAACCCACCAGGGGAGTTTGGACACATCAGGAGAGACTTTCCTCGCCAGAACTGGAAGGCCGCCCCCACTCCGCTCGGGCCGAAGGAGTGCTGAGACCACATGTTTCCAGACCGACGGGTCAAGCCAGGTCAGTCCTGCCAGGGGAAATGGGTGACCAGTCGGACGAGGATGAACTACCACCGGCATCGACGGAGGCTGATGCGTCGCCCACCAATTGCGGAAGCGGGTGCCGCCCCTGGCGGGCAGGGCGAGACGGGCGCAGAACCGGGTCCGGGCTGCGCATTTTTCGAGAATACAACAGGAGCCGTCACCATCGGTTCTGCCGGGAAGGTTTGGTAGCCGGGATGATGGCGGAGATGAATGCGCTGGAGATCCACCCCAGCGACGACGAGATGGAGCTCGTCAAACCGGCCGCCCGGGGGCTTTCTAAGCCTCGCCTCTCCCGGCGGGGGAGCCCAGACTTCCCTACGGCGGACGAGACCACCACGCATCGGAACGACCTTCGTCGCCACCCCCGTCCAAGAGACGACTGCGCCCAGCTTCGGCGGGGAAGCCGGGGACCACCTTTACTCGGAGCGGTTCTCCCGGCCTCCACGCTCGGAGCGGGAGGGCGGCCTCGACCACCTTTGTCCCACCAATCGCGGCGCCGGGGACACGGCCGCGGACACGGCCGCAGACGCCCCTCCAGCCGCCTAAAGGAAGACAGCCCCGCCAACCCATCTCCGCCAGCTCGAGCGGAGGGAGACCCGTTCCGGATGGCGCATGCGCCGGACTACTTTTTGGAGCCGCGTGGTAACGGTAAACTTCATTTCGGTTGTTTTGACGTAGAAGTTGGTTGGAATTAACGGCCTAAGAACTAGAGAATACCTGTCTTTAGTCTTCGGTGGGTGTTGTGTCGACCCCAGCGAACGGTAAACTTTACAGTATAGTCAAAAATATTGTGGAAAATAAAGGCGGGGGACACATTATAAAAATGCTTTAAGATCTACTTTTATTCCTCATACTGACCTCTCGGGGTATCAATCGATGCACCGTCCATCTTGGTCGGCATGCAATTGTACAGTCCAGGGAGGCCGCCCGCTAGGATGCCATTTAAGTGGCCCATGCCGATGTACTTCGCGCCGTGTGGTCTCGGCGGCGCGTAGACGTTGTGACCGCCAAGTCGGACTTCGGTGCACGTACAGGGATCTATAGCTGATAGGACGAGCTTGATCCTATCATCATCGGCTGGGTCTGGTTCCGTGCCAAGAACACAGACATTGGCATACACAGGGGTGAATGCTGTAAGACATTGACAAACAGGTAAATCACTTTTTCGTGTCAAATTAATAATAAAGGTGTTTTCATTTTAAGTTAATCAATGCTGTCTCAGTCAGTGTGCAGCATTCGGAAAAGTGCTTAAAATAAAGTGATAAAATAAATACTCAAAATTTGTTCAAAAGTGAAGTAGAAAAAGATTTAGTCATTATTGTTAAACAACATTTAAACAAATATATATAAACAATTTTTAGAAAAAATATGGGTTGAAACGTTGCTGTTAGTGTCACAAATTTACGTTTGGCGAAAACTATCATTTTGCTATATAAAACGATAGACGGCAGACCAAATTCACAATTCTGTTTGGTTATTATAATTATTAACTTGGTTTGGTTATTAGATTAACTTGTCTTCGTTGTCAAAGGTGTCAAATTCAGTGACCTGGGATAACATTCCACGGCATGATTAAGCAATATTTAATTACTGTATCCCCAAAGGTTATAAAAGCGATTTCTGACATCACTCGGTATGTTGCTCACTGAGTACGTCACCGAGTGCGTCTGCTCACTGAGTATGTCATTGAGTATGTTTGCCCACTGAATATGTCACCGAGTATGTCTGCTCACTGAGTATGTCACTGAGTATGTCTGCTCACTGAGTATGTCACTGAGTATGTCTGCTCACTAAGTATGTCACCGAGTATGTCTGCTCACTAGGTATGTCACCGAGTATGTCTGCTCACTGAGTATGTTACCGAGTATGTCTGGTTATTAAGTATGCCACCCAGTTTGTCTGCTCACTAAGTATGTCACCGAGTATGTCTGCTCACTGAGTATGTCACCGAGTATGTCTGCTCACTGAGTATGTCACCGAGTATGTCTGCTCACTGAGTTTGTCACCGAGTATGTCTGCTCACTAAATATGTCACCGAGTATGTCTGCTCACTGAGTATGTCACCGAGTATGTCTGCTCACTAAATATGTCACCGAGTATGTCTGCTCATTGAGTATGTCACCGAGTATGTCTGCTCACTGAGTATGTTACCGAGTATGTCTGGTTATTAAGTATGCCACCCAGTATGTCTGCTCACTAAGTATGTCACCGAGTATGTCTGCTCACTGAGTATGTCACCGAGTATGTCTGCTCACTGAGTTTGTCACCGAGTATGTCTGCTCACTAAATATGTCACCGAGTATGTCTGCTCACTGAGTATGTCACCGAGTATGTCTGCTCACTAAATATGTCACCGAGTATGTCTGCTCATTGAGTATGTCACCGAGTATGTCTGCTCACTGAGTATGTCACCGAGTATGTCTGCTCACTGAGTATGTCACCGAGTATGTCTGCTCACTGAGTTTGTCACCGAGTATGTCTGCTCACTAAATATGTCACCGAGTATGTCTGCTCACTGAGTATGTCACCGAGTATGTCTGCTCACTAAATATGTCACCGAGTATGTCTGCTCACTGAGTATGTTACCGAGTATGTCTGCTCACTGAGTATGTCACCGAGTATGTCTGCTCACTAAGTATTTCACCGAGGAAGTCTGCTCACTGTGAACACCGACCGTTTACCCAACCGCGCCAGAAGCAGACGATTCTCAAGACACGGCAAAGGTATATTTCAAAATTTTGTTTACAGACTGTACATACAAACGCGCGATTCCAGAGAAACTGAACGGAGACATCCATAAGCTAAACATTGCACAATTTATAATTGTACAATCTGTTTTTAGTACATTGATCTCTTTTGATAATCATACCAAAAAAATCTTGTAAAATTTTACTAGCATATTATATAGTATGGAAACTGATAAATCACCTGACATGATATAGAAATATCTCACTTCTGAAATTCTCAAATACATAATACACCTTGGGCCAAGTCCGAAGAAGCGCTTCTTTCGATGCCAACCGCCTAGTTTCTGTTACACACTCGCACGAACAGAAATACTATTTGTGATATATAATTATGGAATATTCGGCTGTGATTGTTTTATTACTAATGAGTGGCAATGGGCGGCGAACAGTAGGTGACGAACAATTGGCGACGAAACAATGTTCATTTTCGCGAGTTTTATTTTTGTTTGTACGGAGAACGACATTTTGTAGAGTCTGGTGCTAATCAAAAAGGTTGTGTAACGTCTGGGAACCAATCATAGTATCAACGTAACAGACTAGGCTGTTTCTGTGAATTCAACCGTGCGTTTGAGACTAGGACCTTACACGGAAGGTATCGCTGGCAGTCATCAAGGTGGCGCAGGGATCTTAGACGTTTTCCCAAAAGTTAAACAAAATAGACATCGTAACCACGAAGTAACACTTACACCGAAACATCGAAATGTTGTGATTTCGAGGTTTGTTTTTCCATTTGGCGATTAATTACACCAAGAAGTTACCATACACATGATTTAATTAGTTTCGTCAATACATTAATTAACATTAAATAACGGGTCCAAACCGAAAATGCGTTTTCACTCTAGGCGTCAAAAACAAGTTAGAATGTCATGTGATACGCGCGACCCAGGTCTCTTTTATGGCGTTTTCAGTAAGGAACGCAGTCCATTTGTAATACACACGTTACAACTTAGTAACAACTTGAAAAAGCGTTATCTGATATTTGCGTTCTAATAGTTATAATTACATGCAATTATTTAATAAATGTATTGTTATTGGTTATTTTGTTGAATACAAAAATCATACATTAACTTTGGTGTGCCCGTACTTTTAGAGGGTTTCACCCTGAAAATAGATTTTCAAATTTAATTATTAATTGTATGGATTGTATTTGTTAGGAGCTTTTGAATGAGACATCGCAAGAACAAAATCGGCCAACGGCGAGTAACTAATTAAATAAATTCAATTTTTAAATTAGGAGCGTCCCGCTCACAGTGGGGGGTCATAGTATTCGCAACTGAACTGGAGAGCGCAATTAGCGCAATTATTACAAACCACTTTTTTAACAATGTAAAAGACCTGCCAATGCAAAACAATCTAATTTATTCGGATAAAGTACATGGTCTACCTTTAATATTTATTTGGAAACGAAAATTTGATAAAAAGCACAGACATACCAACTTTAACGTGTCATTCAAGTCCCCAGCTTTCAGACAATGTAAACAAGTAATGAATGTTGAGTCTAAAATGATATTGATATCACTATTTCAAAACAACGTCAACCTAAATCGCTTGCATCTCGAAACACAAATTGTCCACAATGCGGAGGTTAAGGTTACTTCGTGGTGACTGTGACAAAATGCGGGAAATTGAGGTTTGCAACCCATAGATGGAATGTATTATAGGTTACTATGTGCTTCTCTGGGGAAATGTTTTCAGGATAAATTCAAATAACTGCAAACATTAAAGAGAATATACAGCACTTGCTTTCGCGGCGATTGTTTATTTTAGGCTCCGTGTACAGGAAGAATCGGGGAACATTAATTGCCAAATTGAAGCAAACATATTAATTAGGTATTGTAAGTGCCAATTATGAGCTATAGTTTAAGAAAAATGAGTTGTCATTTACTGCTATGAGATAAATATCTAGATAGAATGAAAGCCTACGTACCCACAAGGATGACAACTAACGCTAAAGCTGACGGAATCCGCCCAGACGGCATAATGGCGGCACTTCAACTCTGAAGAAAAAACACACAATAAGATGGAATATTATCAGGGACTATGGTAATTTCTAAAATATTGTCAAAATCCATAATGTACAGGAAGGCGCAGACTTGAACAAAATGACGTGCGTTCAGGAACACACCCGCGCATTACATTCAGGGCGTGCAGTTTATGAAATACGTGCGCAGTACGCACTAAATAGCCAGTCGGTGTCGGTTACGCATTCCTTACGGCCAGGAGTTAGTGAAGGAACGCACACGCGCCCATGGAGTCGAGGCTTTTAAAAAGTGTATCCAAAGTGTTGCAAAGACGTATGTGTAAGTGAGGGAGATGGGCCCAATTTCTTGGCTCTGCTTATAGTCTAGTGGGATTTCTGAAAAATGTGAATGCTTGGGGCATTTTGAGGTAAAAGTTGAGAACCAGACTTTTTAGCATAATTCAGGAATGCTGAATCCGATAAACCCGGTTCCCAAGCGAAATTTTGAGTTTTTGATCGTCTAATTTGCATAATCAAAATGGCCGCTAATTTGCCAATATCTGAATTTGTTGTTACTATTTGCTAGACTAACTTTGTAACCAGGCAGGTAAAAATGGCAAATAAAGTGTCTATACCTATGTTGTGAGGGTCAGGGAATGTGATAAATGCAATTTTTAAGTAATTAGTGATAACAATACTCTTAAATATGGAAATTAGCCGCCGCCATTACATAAATATAATGTTTCTCCAATATCTCTCCAACTAGACGAGTAAACACGTCAAATTTAGTGTCTACACCTAGTTTTGAGGGTAAGAGAATGTGATAAAAGCATTTTAAATGTAATCAGTGGTAACCCTACTCTTAAATATGCTAATTAGGTTGGCTTGACGTTGGCTAAACAATACTGTTAGCTCAACGTTAGGCCACTATTGTCCCAGTCTACTGAGAAACGTTGAACCAACATTGCGCCATCGAAGTTTAATGTGTTAATTAGCCAGCACAAACATATTGGGCCAAACGTGGCAATAATAGGCTAATCTTGAAAGTCAATCTTAACCAACATTGGTACAACGTAGGTTTTGCTCATTGGCACAACTGAACACTTGTGCTATATTGGAAACAATGGCAATATCGACAAAACATTGGTTACATATTGACAAATGGCCCGTACCCTACAGGGTTGCCCCCCAAAAAACTCGGAGTGCCCTATTGTTAGTACATTCCGACTAAAAAACAAGTTTATAGACGGGGAATCTTTCTACATAAAAAATGATACCTAGATCACCTGATTCGGTCCAGTAGTTTTCATTCTAGCGATTGCAAAAAGGGCTAATTCTCGAAATAAACAACACATTATTAAGGGATTAAAGTTACGTAACAGCAAAAGCATAATGTAAGTATAATGGTTGTGGTAGTTTACCGTCACCACAAGTCACCACAAATCATGTGTCTTAATTATTTGAGATAATGATCGGGATACATTCGGGAAGCATTTGGTGCATTTTTTTTAAATTAAAAACTTGCTATAACATGAGGTTACAATATGTCAATCTGCTTTCAATTCAAGGAGTCAATAACAATGTTTAGGGCCGTAAGGCCGTGAGAGCGCCGCAACCGTATATACCTTTTCACCGAAAAAGATAATTTATGTAAATGAGGGCCGTGAGGCGGACGTGTTAAGAGTGGGATCCACGTAAATATTTCATATAAGTGTCCTCGGCATTGTATATTTTGTTTATTATATGCAAGGACTTTGTAGGCAAGTTGCCTGTTGTCATGGTAAAAGGCCACTTTGTGTTTTGGTAATTTTTAGCAAATTTTGGAGCCGCAAAAACTGTTTTTTAGCTTTAAAAAAATTCACCCAGCCAAAATACAAAATTATCACAAAATCAACTATATCATTACAAAGTATCATCCTTGCCCTTACTTGAGAACAAAAATATAATGTTTTAAATGTCACCCTTATGCTATATTTAGAACATGCGTTAAAGCATGTTATCAGAACTTGTAAAATTGTAACCCTATGTTTGTCCCTCAAAAGGTCAACTTGCCAGGGGTTTTGAATATTTCCCTTTGGGATTTGATTAAAACCAACATTGGTCTTTTCATATCTGTTGAGAAACGTTTGGTCATTTCCTTATAGTCATTTTCCCCAAAAAAATAAAACTTTAGGTTTCCCCTCAGTTTGAAGTAATAATACTAAAACAAATACTTTTCTGAATCTGGCGCCTTTTTCAAATCATAAGAGTGAGTTGTATGCCTTGAAGTACTCCTACTGAATAAGCAGCATTTTTGATGGCGACAATCTAGACTCCCCCCCCCCCCCCCCCCCCCCCTCCTCCCCCCCCCCCCCCCCCCCCCCCCAGCATTTCTTACATACCATTTTCTGATAACATTTTGT
The DNA here is from genome assembly GCA_037893245.1 of Crossaster papposus. Taxonomy (NCBI): domain Eukaryota; kingdom Metazoa; phylum Echinodermata; class Asteroidea; order Velatida; family Solasteridae; genus Crossaster; species Crossaster papposus. Next base: position 2,093,398 of record JBAIAA010000474.1, read on the forward strand.
TAGTGGCATATACAAAAGAGGAAACATCACTTGTTGTGAACCCAACTAAAGCATTATTTGTTTTAGGGCTGCAGTCGATGCGTTTAACGCGCGACGCCATCATTTTGTAATTGATATTTTGTAGAATCATCCTTTCAAACATGTTTTTTTTTTTTTTTGTTTTTTTTTTGGGGGGGGGGTGGAAACGAGGCTTTTAAAATCCATAATGTACAGGACGTGCGTTCAGGAACACACGCGCGCATTACATTCAGGGCGTGCAGTTTACGAAATATGTGCGCAGTACGCACTAAATAGCCAGTCGGCGTCGGTTACGCATTCCTTACGGCCAGGAGTTAGTGAAGGAACACACACGCGCCCATGGAGTCGAGGCTTTTAAAAAGTGTATCCAAAGTGTTGCAAAGACGTATGTGTAAGTGAGGGAGATGGGCTCAATTTCTTGGCTCTGCTTACCGTTAGCGAACAATCCTTGCTTACGATAGCAGAAAATTCGGTGCTTACGGTAAACGTATTTCACGCGTTAGCGAGGAATTTTGGTCTCTGAGCATGCGTACAACCCGTAACTAAGGATTATGTGCTTGAAGGGCAAGCACAGAATGTTTCTGCTTTCGCGGTTAGCACAATATGGTGACCGTAAGCGAGGAATTATGTGGTTAACAGAGCCATGAAATTGGGCCCTGGTCTATAATCGTGTCTATAAGAATACGCGACATACACGATCAATCAAACGCATTCGTCTTTGGCAAAGACTATTATTGCTCTATGTTGGCGTTCTCCTAAATCGTCAGTATCTTTGTTCGAGGGCGCTAGTCAAAAGTCGTAAGCACCAGAATGCCATGTGGCAAGGGATCACACCCAATTCTTATGATACAACCTAGGAAGCGACATTGTAGGGATCACTCAAAGAGGATACGACTTTTTTATCTTATACTACACAAATAAATCACAAGGGAAACTGACAACATTTGCATACATTTTTTTGTTTTGAATGATTTTTCAATATTTTTTATGGAATAATATAGGTTTTCCCGGACGATATCACAAAATGTGCACATTCATTTGTAGAAGATGCATTCAATTTCGCGCTGATTTACAGAACGACGTATGTCCGAGTTTCATTTTCGCAAAAACGAGCATTCAATTTTATTTTGTTTAATTTAAATAAATGAATGGGCTTAGCGTTTCATTTAAACGATTACAAACACACGATTGGGCTTTCGGTTTGACGTATGCGTGGCCGATTTTGAAGAATGTGCAATCTATTTCGCAGCAAATCGATTTATCATTGTGTCACGGCCTGAATTGAATATTCTTTTTCGTTTGTTATAATTTAAATTCGCATATTCTGCATTCAATTTCAAAAAGTATATATGGCTATACAATTCACGATACAACTTGAATTAAATCATTAATAAATCAATGTATTGTGGGACTAATTGATCAAAAATATGTTTGCTCTTTATCATAAATGTATTTTAACCCTAACCATCCCAAATCCTTCAAAATCCTCTTTGCAAATTGCAGGATTTTGCTGGAATGAGGTCACTTGGAAGTTGATGCATCCGATGAATTTGCAGAATTGAGGGCGTTGAGGGGTTTGCCACTTGAGGATAATGCAGGCTCCAGGTCATAAGGCCTAATGCTGGATGAATTTGCAGGATTGAGGTTACTTAGGAATTTATCAAAATGAGGATTTTGGTGGATTGAGGTTAATGTGTTTTTGTAAATGACTTCTCTGTCATTTTATCAGTTAAATTGTCTAACCGTCAATGAACTATCTTCCAAGACATGAGTGGTTGATGTCCAGTATATTTTCTACATCTAAGTAGTCCGTGTCGTCAGCCTCAAAGGCATCGATAAGACGATAAGACAAGATTTCGATAAACGTCCGAGACTCGTCTGTATCTCCCTCTTGCAGCCATCATTTAGCGAAATTGATTGTTGATAAATTAAAAGGAAAACATGATTGCGGGTGTGCATTCAAATTCGCGCTAAGATATGAACTATCAATATACTAAATTCAGTGCACATTCGGGAAATCGTGTGCTGATTTCTTACGACTGGATGCACCATTATGCAAAAACGAATTATCAAATGTTAAATAGAAAACGGGAATGTGAACGTTCATACTATTTCGCACGAAAACGAATGCACCAGTTACAAACTTATGTGCACATTTCGCGATATCGTCCGGGAAAACCTATATTTCGCACGAAAACGAATGCACCAGTTACAAACTTATGTGCACATTTCGCGATATCGTCCGGGAAAACCTATAATATAGGTTTTCCCGGACGATATCGCAAAATGTGCACATTCATTTGTGAAATATGTATTCAATTTCGCGCTAAATTTCAGAACGACGTATGTCCGAGTTTCATTTTCGCAAAAACGAGCATTCAATTTTATTTTGTTTAATTCAAATAAATGAATGTGGTTAGCGTTTCATTTAAACGATTACAAATACGTATTTGGGCTTTCGGTTTGACGTATGCGTGGCCGATTATTAAGAGTGTGCAATCTATTTCGCAGCAAATCGATTTATCATTGTGTCACGGCCTGAATTGAATATTATTTTTCATTTGTTATAATTTAAATTCGCATATTCTGCATTCAATTTCAATAAAGTACATATGGCTATATAATTCACGATACAACTTGGATTAAATCATTAATAAATCAATGTATCGTGGGACTAATTGATCATTTATGTATTGGCTCTTAAGTTTATTTCAACCCTAACCATCCAAAATCCTCCAAAATTCTCTTTGCAAATTGAAGGTTTTTGCAGGAATGAGGTCACTTGGAAGTTGATGCATCAGATGAATTTTCAGGATTGAGGTTACTTAGAAATGTATCCAAATAAAGATTTTGAAGAATTGAGGTTATTTTGTTTTTGTTAATGACTTCTCTATCATTTTATCAGTTCAATTGTCTATCCGTCAATGAACTATCCACCAAGATATGAGTGGTTGATGTCCAGTCTATTTGCTACATCTAAGTAGTCCGCGTCGTCAGCCTCAAAGGCATCGATAAGACGATTTCGATCAACGTCCGAGACTCGTCCGTATCTCCCTCTTGCAGCCATTATTTGAAAATGTTAGGGGGCATAAAGTAAAATCTAGCTATATGATGCGATCGTGGCAAATGCTGAGCAAAGAAAGATTTTTTTCTTCAACTTAGTGGTTTATATAGCATTTATTTGATAGTTTCAAAGACGAGACCACCTGGTTTAATTCCCCATATGTTACTTTTGATAACACATATGGATTCCAATGCTTGACCAGGTATACAAATGCGTAGAAAATCGGCTGCACATTTAGCGAAATTGATTGTTGATAAATTAAAAGGAAAACATGATTGCGGCTGTGCATTCAAATTCGCGCTAAAATGAACTATCAATATACTAAATTCAGTGCACATTCGCGAAATCGTGTGATGATTTCTTACGACTGGATGCACCATTATGCAAAAACGAATTATCTGTTGTTAAATAGAAAACGGGAATGTGAACGTTCATACTATTTCGCACGAAAACGAATGCACCAGTTACACATTTCTGTGCACATTTAGGAAAACCTATAGTAAAATGTATGCTGACATCTCGTTTGTGATTGGTTGGAATTTTGGTAGAAAAAATCGAGAAATAAAGAAAAACATAAGACAAGTGTTAAAAAGCCTAGTAGCTGCGCTCGGGGACCGTGGTCTCCGGCTCGAGGGCGCTGATGGTCTTGACTCCAGTCGCCAAAGCTGCACAGCCACGATGGCCTTGACGAAAGGCTACTCACGACCGTATCCCAATGTTCAACATTGCAAAACAAATTGTCAGTTTTCTCTTTTTTCGTCCTTTGATTTGGTGCGTTTACATAAGGTGAAAAAAAAAAAAAAAATGTATTTTCTGACTGAAGAATGGAGGAAGAATTGTATTGTTATGAGTTACGCAACGTATTGGGTTAATACTCACCTGATGTACACGTATGAACCCAAGTAAGCCCTGTGCCTTTGTATATTTTCCGTTGGTTCTCGGGCGTTGTATGTTTTATTGTTTATATTCGATGTAGTGAATACAATACTTTGGATCCAAGATCTGTGTTACTTAGTTAAATTTATTTCCGTTATTCCTGGTGCCTCCTCAAGTAACAACATAATATAATTATGGTAGAAGATCCGGGTACTTATTTTGGTTTGTAATTATCTCTAAAGATAGTGTGGCCACGGACCCAAGTAAAACTCAGATAATACAAGATTATCCAATTCATTGTAAAGTGTCTGAAATCCATTCATTCCTAGGAAAGGTAGGCTATTATCAGTAGCATATACAGGATTATTGTAAATTCGCCGCAAGCCTCTTGTTCACATTACGCGCAAGGACACGGTTTTTGTTTAGAATCAAAAGTGCCAGTCGGCCTTTGATCTACTGAAATAGTCGACCAATCGGAAACTGTCTCAGATATTTATGAATTATATTTAATTGTCTCTTCTCTCTTATTTTCAACACATTAGGGATGTATGCATGTACCGTGTATGCAGTGCGTTTTGCAGGTGTCGCCTCGTTTTAAAAGATTAGACCACTAATTTCATGAAGCCCAACAAAGTTGCTTAGCATGAAAAGGCTTGCTTTGACGTTTTTGGTGTTAACCGGATTCAGGCTGAGCAAGACCTGTTTGTGCTTAGCAAATTGTTGTACTTAGCAGCTCCATAAAATTGGCCTCTAGTTAGGCTCCCTATATGTTACTTTAGTTAACACATGAATGAATTCCAATGCTTGAAAGACATATTTTGTTTTTAAATGCGTAGAAAATTAGCTGCACAATAAGCTGCTCAGCACAAAAAGAATTGCTTAGCATGAACAAAAACAAATTGGGAAAAATCAGGGTTACGAACCAAACCTTTAGGTGAAGTATATATTGTTAGTGACTGATTTAGCTGGTCTTTTGCTTAGCATAAAAAGTACATTAAGTTTTGGCTTGTAACCTTATTCTACTGAGCAATACTTGTTTGTGCCAAGAAACATGGTTGTGTTTGTGTTACTTTGGTTACTTGTGTTACTTGTGTTACTTTGGTTGACACATACATTAATTCAAATGCTTGACAGACACACATTTGAAAAATGCGCAGGAAATCGGCTGCTCATTAATCAAAATCGATTGTGTATAAATTAAAAAGAACCAAGGATTTCGGGTATGCATTCAAATTCGCGCTATAATGAATTATCGATACTAAATCCAGTGCACATTCGATAAATCGTACGCTGATTTGTTACGGCTGAATGCACTTTTATGGAAAAAAAAATTATCAATTGTTAAAAAGAAAACGGAATTGTGAACGTTCATACTATTTTGGACGAAAATGAATGCATCTTTTACAAATGAATGTGCACATTTTCCGATATCGTCCGGGAAAACCTATATTAGGCGGCAAGTAATTTGAAAAGGAACCAACCATTCGTTAGCCTTCTTTCATTTGATGTCTCATTTAAAACTTTTTACGTACAAATTGTGCATTCGAATAGTTAATATAGGCTTTGCCGGCTAATTTCATCACAAAATAATTCAATTTCATTAACACGCATTCAAATTCGCGCATTTCCCCCTAATCAAACCAAACTAGGGTTTCGTTTTAGCTACTATAATTGCATTAATGTTCGTGTTTGTGCACACATGATTTCGTTCTTTTTTTGTAGATTGGTTCACAGGTCCTTTTCTTCTTTTGTTGTATATGTATTTTCTTCTAATCGTTTTGATCTATATAACTAAAGTTTATATTATCTTCGATGTTCTGACGTGCTAGGTATCTCGCTATGCACGTTTGGCTGTGGCTGTACCCTTTCACGCACTTTTCCAGAGTTTTTTGGCCCACATTCAGTAACTGACCACGGGCAGCTATCTTTTCTTTCAAATTCGCTCTACTTCAGTTAAAGGTATATAACGCAAAATTAGTGTGAACATGAATTATCCTCAAAATATCTGCCTTTATATAGGCACATACGAAATCAGAAAGCATAATTATGTGTACCTTAAAAACAAATTTGAATGTGAACATTTGAAATATGTTTGCCAAATTAAATGGCTGACCAGCTGCTGGCTTTTACGAAAGTGAATGTTCTTTGCGACCTCATGAACTTGAATGGTCTTATTTGGTCAATGAATGCTAACTGCTGAAATGGAGTTACTCCTTTTGACTGTTGAAGGCTGATGCAACGAAGCATTCATTTTCAAATAAAATTGAATGAGTCCGGTATTAAATTAAATTTATGTTTAAATTGGTCGGTTAAAACCTTTATTAAAACGTTCCCAATCCCGTTTCCTATTTAACAATTGATAATTCTTTTTCCATGAAGGTGCATTCAGTCGTAAAACATCAGCGTACGATTTCCCGCATGTGCACTGAATTTTGTATCGATAATTCATTTTAGCGCGAATTCGAATGCACACCCGCCATTCTGTGTTTCTTTTAATTTATAAACAATCGATTTCGCTAAATGTGCAGCCGATGTCCTGCGCATTAAAAAAGTATGTCTGTCAAGCATTGGAATTCATTCATGTGTTAAACAAAGTAACATAATGGGGAACCGAACAAGAGACCAATAATGTATGGATCTGCTAAGCTCAACAATTTGCGTAGCACAAACAATGTCAACGTCATCTGCGTTTCATGCTAAGAAATACCCTGCCGAATATCAGTCACAAACATATAGACAGGGCCCAGACCAGGAAAAACTAAGGTTTTTTTCTGTCAAGGTTTTCCCAACGGTTTCATCATCCTGAACCTCAACCATTTGATATTAGCTTGGGGGCCACCCTGATGTTTGCCCCTAATTCAAAATGGCCGCCAAAATCCAAAATGGCCGCTAAAATTACATAAATTACGTATACACTGCTAATTACGTTTAATATCAACGTGTTTTTTTTTAGTGATTCTTTCATCTTGAATGTACACCCATTGAATTTAGCTCCAGAGCCACCCAGAATTTGGCCTCAAATCCAAGATGGCCGCCACAATCTAAAATGGCTGCCAAAATTACATAAAATACATATATACTGCTAATTACGTTTAATATCAACGTTTTTTGTGTTATTCTGTCATCTTGAATGTACACCCATTGAATTTGGCTCCAGAGCCACCCAGAATTTGAACTCAAATCCAAGATGGCCGCCAAAATCTGAAATGGCTGCCAAAACTACATAAAATATACTGCTAATTACGTTTAATATCAACGGTTTTGTGTTTGATTCTGTCATCTTGAATGTACACCCATTGAATTTAGCTCCAGAGCCACCCAGAATTTGGCCTCAAATCCAAGATGGCCCCCAAAATCTAAAATGGCTGCCAAAATTACCCTAATCAGGTTTATACTGCTTCTAGTTTTTTTTTCTGTCAGATTTTTTGGTGATTCCGTCATTCTTAGCCCAAGGCCTTTAAGATTAGTCTGGGGAATACTCAAGATTTATCGTCTAATCCAAGATGGCTGTCAAAATGGCTGTCAAAATGGCTGCCAAAAGGGCTGGAAAAATGGCTGCTAAAATGGCCATCAAAAGCATCTTACTTAAATTTAAAGTACATCTTCGTTTTGTCCTGTTAAAGTTCACTAAAGTTGGTTTCATTGTGGCGTTCTGAACCTAAGCCTTTTGAAATTAACTTATGGCTACCCAAGATTTGTCCGCCCAAATCCAAAATGGCTACCAAAATGACCTTAATCAGATTTAAACGGTCTCTTATTTATCACCCATAATTTAGTAAAAGACCTGGCTCACCCATGTATGCACATTATTTAGGAGAGGATAACTCAACTGTTCTAGGCTGATATGACAGATATAATCTCGGGGATTAATGAATTAAGACGATTTCACCCTTAAAACGGCCACAAAAGTACTCGATAAGCCATCTGAGATGCAAGTACAGTACTTTGTGAGCTCATCTCCCAGCGTTATGCAGATATCGTGGAGTGGTAATATTGATCTTTTCACCCTTGAGTTGTGGATGAGCCAGAACTCTTGGAGGCCAATATCTCTCAAATTGACCTGATGACACATCTGTGTCACCTGATGGCAGAGTCAGGGATGTAGGTCCTGCCCGGTGACTTAGAACGTCCTGCACATGGAACATCATCCTGTCATCAGCTTCCTCGTGTGTGCAGTTGAGCCGAAGGAATGACGAAGCACACACAGCTGACACAATCCATGCCTTTGGTGATATACCAAGGTATAGATGTTTGGTGTCTTGTTATCTGGTGGGTGAGCCACTAAACATAGAATGCCTGGAAAGCAGTTTTGCTGATGGAAGATGACCAAAAGTCACCATGTCTTTTGACACTTACAGAGAGGACAGCATCAAGAATGGAGAGAGGGGAAGAAGAGGAAAGTGAACCTTGATTTTGAATGCCGCGTCTTATGGTTTTGTAAGAAGGTGTAATTCATTAGTCCCCGAGATTGTGATCTCAAAACAAGAAGGCGAGTTGCTTGGATCCATTGTTGCAAGTACTGCAAATGCAAGGGAGTTGATTGTTGTAAGAACCCATCACTGAATGAACACTGCTCATAATTCTCATACCTGGACTCTGTTGTCTTACTTTATAATAATTAAATGCTTGTTTTCTTTCTCTAAAAATCCTTGTATTGTTTAAATTCCGAATTGTCAGTTAAACTCTAGTAGATGACACAAATGTTCTAACTTTGCTCTAAGTTTGGACAGTTTAATTAATAAATATATATGGAAATTCCCGGTGTATGTATTTGGTAATAAGTTGACCGAATGGTTTTTAGAAATGTTCTTGTAAAATATCCAATGAACATCTTGAGCACATCAGAAAATGTCTAGCTCCAACGGTTTAGAAGATACAGCTATGTCGGAAGTAGCACTTCCGATAAAAAGGGCGTGGTCATTTCCGGGCTGTTCGCCCCGGATAGAGATTTTGGCACACATCCCAAGTTGTTCCTTGGGATCATATCAGCCTAGAACAGTTGAGTTATATAACCTCTCCTAAATAATGTGCATACATGGGTGAGCCAGGTCTTTTACTAAATTGTGGGGGATAAATAAGAGACCGTTTAAATCTGATTAAGGTCATTTTGGTATCCATTTTGGATTTGGGTAGCCACAAGTTAATTTCAGAAGGCTTAGGTTCAGAACGCCACAATGAAACCAACTTTTGTGAACTTTAACAGGACAAAACGAAGATGTACTTTAAATTTAAGTAAGATGCTTTTGATGGCCATTTTGGCAGCCATTTTGGCAGCCATTCGCGTTCGTTTATACCTCTATTAATAATAATTTAAAAGTAGTATACACCATCGGTAATTGCTTGAATTATTATGAATGGGTGAATTTGGGGGGGGGGGGGGGTGGTTGTAATTTATTTTTTAACTGGCGTTGGCAGTGGCTCTTATTTATAATGTTCTGGGTTTTTTCTTCGCGATCGCCGTCCGGAATTATGAAATGTATTTTTTTGGAACAAATACAGGATATCTAGCGCAATCATTTTGCTGGATGCCTACAATCATTCTATACAAGAAATGGGGACAAAACTGTTTGTTTGTTTACTGTAACATGCGAGCTTCGCATTTTACAGTTTTGGGTGTGCCCCCCGTCTAAACAATTCGTGGATCCGCGCTTGCACTTTTTCAACAATCAACGGTCGTTTTAGATTCGTTTGTAAATGATATTTTTCTTCCGCGTCGCGCAATTGTTTAGTTTCCATATTTGGTCCAACCACAGTCGCCAGAATTACTTTTGATTAAATACACCTTTTAACAGTGTCATACACTAGATAAATTAAGGGAAGCAGTCAACCCTTTCACCCAAATAACAATTGTACATTATAAGGTGTCAACCTGAGTGATAGAGCAAATACCTAAAAACCTGTCCTTGAGACTCATTCGAGGGATTCGGTCACATAATAGCGCTAGCAGCAATTTTCCAGGGGTGATTTTATTAGGAAATCATTGTACCAAATATAATGTTAAAATCAATATTTTATTTGAGGGGTCTGGAAGCACGCCACCAGTCAACTTTCAGGCTCTACCCCAGTTCATTTTCACAAAGGTTTGTTAAATACTCAACTTGAACAGGGAAAGGAGTGAAATAAGACGGGCAGGCCACCTAAATAATTAAATTTATCGAATTTTATACAAAGCGTTATGCACGGCTGCTTTACATTCACAGTCGACCGCGTTTGTTAATATAAAGCTCATTTATTGGTTCGTCAAAATAACGAGAACAACTGGCCAATTGGTCCGTACGAAACTAGCGAGACAGGTTGACAGATACAACTGGAAACAAACGTATCATTTGCTGTTAACTGTGCATTAATATTTGGATCACAAATCAACTTCATGTCCTCTTAGTTTGTTAATTTGGTCACAGTCACAGAGAATAAGTGCATGGTGTTTGTGGTCTATGCGCGTCTTAAGTCATACTGAGCGATCCGACTTTGGCTTAGATAAACAATTTTTGGCTTAGATAAACAATATTTGTTGTTATATATTAATTTTATACAGAACGTAATTATGTGTCTAAGACAGTTAATGGAGTTCCATGGTCATTTAAAAAAGGGCGTGGTCATTTCCGGGTTGTTCGCCCCGGATAGAGATTTTGGCACACATCCCAAGTTGTTCCTTGGGGTCATATCAGCCTAGAACAGTTGAGTTATCCTCTCCTAAATAATGTGCATACATGGGTGAGCCAGGTCTTTTACTAAATTATGGGGGATAAATAAGAGACCGTTTAAATCTGATTAAGGTCATTTTGGTAGCCATTTTGGATTTGGGCGGACAAATCTTGGGTAGCCACAAGTTAATTTCAAAAGGCTTAGGTTCAGGACGCCACAATGAAACCAACTTTAGTGAGCTTTAACAGGACAAAATGAAGATGTGCTTTAAATTTAAGTAAGATGCTTTTGATGGCCATTTTGGCAGCCATTTTGGCAGCCATTTTGGCAGCCATTTTGACAGCCATTTTGACAGCCATCTTGGATTAGACAATAAATCCTGAGTATTTCCCAGACTAATCCTAAAGGCCTTGGGCTTAGAATGACGGAATCACTGAAAACAACTCTAACAGAAAAAAACAAGAAGCAGTATAAACCTGATTAGGGTAATTTTGACAGCCATTTTAGATGTTGGCGGCCATCTTGGATTTGAGGCCAAATTATGGGTGGCTCTGGAGCTAAATTCAATGGGTGTACATTCAAGATGACAGAATCACACAAAAACCGTTGATATTAAACGTAATTAGCAGTATATTTTATGTCATTTTGGCAGCCATTTTAGATTTTGGCGGCCATCTTGGATTTGAGGCCGAATTCTGGGTGGCTCTGGAGCTAAATTCAATGGGTGTACATTCAAGATGACAGAATCACACAAAAACGTTGATATTAAACGTAATTAGCAGTATATATGTATTTTATGTAATTTTGGCAGCCATTTTAGATTTTGGCGGCCATCTTGAATTTGAGGCCAAATTCTGGGTGGCTCTGGAGCTAAATTCAATGGGTGTACATTCAAGATGAGAGAATCACAAAAAAAAACGTTGATATTAAACGTAATTAGCAGTATATATGTAATTTATGTAATTTTAGCGGCCATTTTGGATTTTGGAGGCCATTTTGAATTAGGGGCAAAAATCAGGGTGGCCCCCAAGCTAATATCAAATGGTTGAGGTTCAGGATGATGAAACCGTTGAGAAAACCTTGACAGGAAAAACCCTTAGTTTTTCCTGGTCTGGGCCCTGTCTAATATACATCACCTGAAAGTTTGGTTCGTAACCCTGTTTTTGCAAAGAAAGAATTGTGTTGCTAAGCAACTTTGTTGGGCTCCATGAAATTGGCCCAAGGTGGTCTAGTCTTTTCAACAATGAAGAGGTGACGCGAAACGCACTGCATGCATGGTACAGTATCCCCAATGTGTTGAACATGAGAGAGAAGAGACATTCAAATACAATTCATAAATATCAGAGACAGTTTCCTATTGTACGATAAAACATGGCTTAGCCGGTGTTTTAAACGTTTTGTTTTTGTTTTGTTGGTGTAACACTCGTGCATGTGAAGTCTGGTCGATGACCCTATCATTGGTTGAAACCTCCAACAATATGCACTATACAACCAAATTGTATGCAGAATGTGCGAATTTAAATTATAACAAATGAAAAACAATATTCAATTCAGGCAGTGGCACAATGACAATTTGATTTGCTTCAAAATAGATTGCACATTCTTAATAATCGGCCACGCATCCGTCAAACCGAAAGCCTAATGACGTAGTTGTAACCGCTGAAATGAAACGTTATGCACATTAATTTTGTTAATGAAACAAAATTAAACCGAATCCTCTTTTTTGCACAAATGAAACCCGGATAAACGTCGCTAGCGAAATCAGCGCGAAATTGAATGTATCTTTTACAAATAAATTTGCACATTTTCCAAAATCGTCAGGGAAACCCAGTGTTGTTGACTCGAGTCGGTGACTTGGACTCGAGTCCGACTCGAGTCGCCAATTTTTGTGACTTGCGACTTGACTTGACTTGGAGAAAAATGACTTGTGACTTGACTTGACTTGACGAAAAATGACTTGTGACTTGACTTGACTTGAGTAAATTTGACTTGACGACATTGCAAGTCATCATGTATTTACTATTTGTATGTTATTTAAACAAATTTGTGTTCAATCCGGCCACGGCAGCCGATGTATTTTTGTGACTGCAAAAATGTTTTTGCCGCGTCGCGAATCTGTACTATGTACTGCATGTACTGTGTGTACGGCTAGCTACGCACATGCAATATTACATTGCAAAGTCAAAGTGACTGTGGGCTACATCGCCTACGGCCTACATGTCTAGTCTTCCAATCCGTCGTAGTGGAAGCTGTGTGAGCTTTTACTGTTAAAAGCTGTGCATTAACATTCAACACAATTTAACAGACAGCTGAAAACGAGGTTATAGTGACATGGTTAATTGTTTTAAGAATTTGAAAAGTGTTGAACAAATTATCGCAAATTTACCGTAAACGAAACCGAATAACTATTTTGACTCAAATTGTATTGATTTATTAGTGTAAACATTATAGGGTACATGTACTTTTTAAATGGTTTACCCCCTAAAAAGAGAATTTTAAAACATTTCACGTGCGTAATGTTCAAATTCTTCTTATATCACCGATACACATGCATTTGGTAAGTTGTTTATCTCAGCGCGCATGCTTTGAGTGCATGCGCATAGCATGCGTACATACACCCGGCCGTGTACGCACATGTACACACAAGCTTGTTGCTATGTACGGTAGGCCTGATCAATCATGTCGTGTTAGACACCAAAAGTAGTTACTTTCGGATTTAAAAGTTACGAAAGTTTCTTAAAAAAGAGAAGTGCTGTGTGCAGAACATGTGACACAAAGGTAGTTGATGGACCTTCGACGACATCAAATTTCGATCCTAATGCCTGCCTTCGCTTCTGGGCTGCAAATAGGAATTGCTTGTCAAAACTTGTTCCAGTTGCAATGGGGGTTCTTGCTGTTCCAGCATCCAGTTCACCAGTTGAGCGTGTCTTCAGTCATGGCGGCATCATCATGCGCCCTCACCGTGCTCGACTCACTGACAAAATGTTGTCGAACTTGATATTTCTTAAGTGCAACAGTTTGCACAGTTTGTCAAGCTAACCAGTAACCTCACTATATAGAAGTTGTATCAAATTACTAGGTACACAAACAGTGCTGTTGCTCACATTAAAGTTTAATGATTAATCCCTCAGTACTTTTTTGAGTGAGAATATCCTTTTTAGCTTATGTCGTTTTGGTTTAATCCATAAGATGTGTCTTTCCAGGATGAATAAAACAACAAAGTGACTGAGCTTTGATTGATTAATTGAATATCACTTGGCTGTTAACAGATTGTGGATATGTACTTCAAGTTTGTCAAAATATTTCTTGAAAGTTGACTTTCATTCGCGACTATAAATGACTTGTGACTTGTGACTTGACTTGACAAAAAGTGACTTGTGACTTGACTTGACTTGGGAAAATTTGACTTGTGACTTGACTTGACTTTTTTGAGAAAATTTGACTCGAGACTTGACTTGACTTGAGAAAATTTGACTTGTGACTTGACTTGACTTGAGAAAAAATGACTTGGTTACAACTCTGGGGAAACCTATAATAACATTTTTTTCGACTCACCGATTTGGCTCACCGTGAACCCAGCCAGTCTTTCCCGGGTTGAATCCGCGTTCGTCCGGCAGAGATCTACAGTCACTCGACACTGCGTATGCGCTCCAGAGAAACAAAATAATTGGCTAGTAGCGTTCGCAACGGAGCTACGTACTGCCACTGCCGCGGCCACTGCCTGAATTGCCAAGATAAACATTGAAGAAGGCGGACCTTAATTTAATACTGTATGTCACGTGCTTCATATAATTTCATCTTTCTCTTTCTGTGTATTTTACATTAGGGTAAAAGTTGTTTTGGATGGTGACCCTGGTTTCTCGGTAATGATTCTATCACATAAAAACTAAAGATTCGCGTTTGTTATGTTACAATTGGGAACACAACCAATCAAATACGATAAACGTTTTGAAACAACGTGCTTTTGACTCATGCCTTAAATTTGGGGAAAAAACATGAACATCGATATTTTTTTTCAATAACTTTAATAACATTCATTCTGACAACACAATTTGGGTTTTGATTGTTCCTGGTAAAGTAACATACATTATGTTGGTGGGCAGACTTAACATTTTCCTAAATTATTTCTGGTAAAAAAAAATACAATTAATTTTGGTCACAATTAAAGTTGGGTTAGTCCCCGCTTTTTCAAAATTTTGATTTTATTTTCCGAACTAATATTGAAGGAAGATCATTTACTTTATACGGATACCTTTAATTGTTTGCATTGGCAAGCCTTTACACATTGTTAAAGTGTGTTTTATTATTGCGCTAATTGCGCGCTCCAGTTCGGTTGTGCATACTGGGACGCTCCTCATTCAAAATGTGAATTTAATTAAACAATTACTCGCCGTTTTTTTGGGGGGATGTCTCATTTCAAAGCTCGTAAAAAAATACATAATGGTTGGAAATTATTATTTCAATTTGAAAATCTATTGTTCATGGCGCAACCCCCGGAAGCACGGACACACCAACTTTAACTGAACATCTTGTAAAAATTATAAATTAAAACAAATTTTTGTTGGGTCCCTGACATGTCTACAAGAAAAAAAAAATGAAACTCTGAATATAATTTGGGGAACAAACGCCCAATTTGTGGATTGTTTAATTACGAAGAATTAAAGCATTTAATATGTCACTTAATTTATTTTTATTTATTTTTAAATATAATATATACATATACATTATACAGGGTAGCCCATAAAAAAAGGACAAGCATATTCCCACTACCCCGAGGCCAAAGCTAAATATACCAACGGACAGATAATCTTTCTTGACGAAAAATGGCACCGAGATATCTCGATTTGGGCATGTAGGTTTTTGTAAAGCACAGTCAGGGGTCATTTCGCACCGAGAAACCGCGTATGACATAGTTTATTTGGGGTTTTTTCTGCGCGAAAGTACCACTGACAGCTACACAAAACAGGGTCAGGAGCTAAAATTACTATCCCAAATCAAGATATCTCGGTATCATTTCTCTTCTAGAACGATTTCCATCCATTGGTGTAAGTAGTTTTGGTCTCAGGGTAGTGTGGGTGTGCTTGTTCGTGCAGATATGTTTGTCCGGTTGTGTTGGGGGGGGGGGGGGGCGCCCGGACCTTCGTTGACATGTTCAAATTTGTTGAGGTGATTCAAGAACAAAATAATTCTTGGTCTATTCTTTAACATTCGTAACTATAGTTCTGTATATTCTTAAAGTTTCGTAGAGTTATTCCAGGTGTTAACAGTTCATAATCATGCCGAACCAATACAAATGTAATGTACGAATAATTATTATAAAAATAACTTATGCTAGGTTCACACATTCCAGATTTATAAGCCGAATCGCTGCGAATAGCAATTCTTGGGTAAACTGGGGAATGGTTTCGGGCTGCCTTGGGATGATTCTTGAAAGGTACCTTAACCTTGTATTATCAATACTTGGATCCTCATTGAGTAATAGCCATCATCTTAAATTTACCACTCAAGGCATTAAAAGTATAATGTTAGCATAAATATTAAGAGAGACGTATGGGTCAGAGCGTTCTGCTCACAAAGACTTTTGATATGGATCATGCAAAATGTTAACCAAAATGGAATGAAGCTCTTTTTAATGGCAATACATTCATATTCTATACTTATTCATACACATGTACAGACACCCATGCTTGTGTATACAGCGTTTGTTTAAGGTGTAAATGGAGGACACATGCCTGGCGACACGAAGGTGAATTGGGGTTAGGGTTAGAATGGAAAACGTCCTCGATTGAGATTCATGTACAAACAAAGGAAATTATCGAAAGGAACAAAATAAACTTCTCGATTTTCATATTCAAGGTCAATCGAAAATGTGGGATTTTCAAAAGCCACACTCACAACAAATTTTCTTTAAAAAGATGTCAATGTTTGCAAGGCATTGGTCTATTGGTTTGCACCCAAAACACATTTTTAACGTAGTGCGCTCAACAATCGAAATATCGTTTGGGCATACATTATTCACGCCCCGCCCCCCCCCCCCCCCCCCACCCCCCCCCCCCCCCCCCCCCCCCTCCCCCTCCTTCTTCCCTACCCCTATCCTCAACAAAAGAATGACACTGAGTACGACACTGCAAATACACCAAAAAGGCAAGCGAGTGTTTTGTGAACTGAAAAAACTCATGCTTGAGTTTATAACGCAAACGAAAACATAATGTATGCATACACTGTAAACAACAAAATCGACCCATTTAGCGACGTGCCACTGCGCTGTGTTTTAACGATTATGTTTTCGGTCACGGCACCGTACGTGTAGGCAGAACAATGCCCTACTCAATTGTAGAACAAAATCAAAGGAAGGGTCCCAGCTCCCAGCTCCTTCTGTAGAACCGTACAATGTATAAATAAAGGCCGTGCTCAAAACGGGCCCCCAGAGTTACGACTATGTCTATTGTCAACCTGCCGATCACGCGTATGGGGTACCCCTAGACATTAGCAATAGACGAGATATTCGGACGACTCGGTGACTGACTATGTCTACTTTTACAATTATCTGGAAAAGAGTTGGTACTCTCTTTTTTTAAATAAAGAAACACAACAAGTTCTGATTAACTGCATTTCCTTCCACATTGAAACAAATGGAGTCTTCTATTCCAACTACAACCAGACACACACATAACTCGATATTGTGCGATAGAAATTCTGAAGGTTACATATTGAAAGACGTGATAACATTCGTAACAAATAGCCGTGAATTTCTAATTTCGAGCCACTTTTTATACTGTTGACGAAGCGATATTGTTGACTGCCTAATTAATACTGGTCTGTTGCCGAACGATGCGCATGTTCGGCAACGGACCAGTAATAATTAGGCAGTCGGCGTATGCACATCGAGGTTAGGCTATATGAATATATATGCCAAGTTTGGTGCTTTGGATCGGTCGGTCACGATCTTCTCAATAATTAAATATAAGCCACTTTACTATAAACAGCATTCATAAAGCTAACACCAGATTGGTTGACAAGTACCTGTCTTATGATGAGCACTTTTGCTGCTTCAAACGAAACAAAAATGCACACACACAAGACCAAATCTAGCGAAGAATTTATCATGCACATTGTACCTCCATTGCTGACCTGTCGTAGTATACTGTTTATGTCCGTTGTTATTTGTCACTTTTTGTGTTAATATGTCCATTGTTAGCAGCATGTACATTGAGCCCATATTCTGGGGATCAATTACGAGTATGCGATTTTGTGTACACTTGTTTCCTAGTCAACACACCCACATCTACTCGGCTCAATGTACATGCATGCTTTCAGGAGCCCATTCCTTACAAGCTTTGCTTCTTTATGGGCTCCTCCGCAGTATCATCCATCTTTTTAACTTATGTTTTGCCTTATCTATACCTTTAATCTAAATGTTTTTCTATGTTATTGGTACTGTGGAAAATAAACTGAAACTGAAACTGAAAGAAGCTATCGCAAATATCTACTTTTAAAAGATTAACCAAATCTTACCGTCAATGCCATTTCAGCTGTTCTAATCAAGTTGACTCCGAAGTTAAACCGTTTTTTGTTGTCGCAGGTAAGTTTTAGGACTGACTAGTCTTGCTAGATGCTGTTCCTTTAAATTTAAAATGAGATATTTCCAATGTTCAATATGAATGTGTCACAGGCGTTAGGTCATATATTCATAAAAAATAAGCAATTGCTTTTACTAGGCTTTTCTTAGCTTTTACTTAAATCTTTATACAAAAAAATAAGCAAAGACTTACAAGTAAAAGCTAGATATAATTAGCAAAAGCAATTACTAATTATTTTAAGCAAATGCTAGTCAAACAAGCGATTGCTTGAAAGGGTATACATAAAACTGAGCTTTCACTCATAACCATTAGCATTTACTTGTAGTTTTACAAGCTAATCCAGTAGGAGCTTGTTTCTTTGCTAGTATAGTCGCATTGAACTGCTGTTTGCAATGTTTATGCCTGTAGAAGAGCATATCAAGGTTTGTAAAGCCAAGGGTGAATCGTGATGATATCAATCCTACCACGTACCGAACTTTGTTTCGATTTAATGAGGAGAATGTTGAATGGCTAGCACAAACATTTCTGCCAGAAAATTATGAAACCCGTGGTGGACGCCTGTCACCAATTGCGCAAATGGATAGTGCTTAATATTTCAACCTTAAAAGGTTCAACGGTTGCAATTGTTTACATTTACTGGTACAATGTGTTAGAGCTGAACTCTAATAAGTAACATTTTGCACCTATTTCTTAGAGTGAAACTTGCGAGTGCACATGTACTATAGCACATTCGTCTATATCGTGCTATTCATGTCCAACGAAAAGAGTGCTTCACTTTAAAACAGTATTACTTTTGCATTGTTTACACTGTCGCGAAAACACTATTTTCTCCGGTTTATCAGATTTGCTACATTGTTTCTCTTACTTTTCCAAAATCTTTTTTGGCCCAAGTCCACTAGAAAATAATTTAGAGAAAATTAAAAAAGTTATAGTATATCACATGGTGTTTCAATAATGTCCTGTGTCTTTTAACTCAGTTTGGCCAGAAGTGTGGACTTGATCCCTTTTTTCAATCAGGTATTCATTTAGCAATCGGCTTAAAATGAACGCCCGATACTGTCACAGGCCTATATTTCTTTAACAAACGGCATCGACCACGGGCTATGTAACAACAGATTTGTGCTATGTTTCCTCCTGACTCAACATGCAAAATAAATGCGTTGCAATTAGCATCGATTCGTAATAAATGAATTAGTTTTTTCTCGATAAAACAACAACAACAACAACGACGATGATGACGACTACGACGGTGTGCTTATATAGCTCTTTATTCTCCTAAACAAGGTTCTCTTAAACAAGTTCTTCACATATCATTATTACTCCGGTCATTGGGCACAAGAAACATTCCAAATACCATTTTAGCTTCATGTGGGCTCAATGCAGCCGTTTCGGCGCAAAGCAGCTAAATTAACCACAATATCCATCTCTGCCCTCACATGTACATGTATTCTTTCCGTACATGACGTTATTCTGTAAGGTTAGTGTGCTTAAAGATGGACTACAACGAAAACTCACACATTAAATTTATTATCGGACCTTGTTTATGTTGTGTTCAGGTAACACTTTATTGTTACGGTCATGTTTTTCTCTAAATAATTTTGTTGCAATTTGACCGAAAAAATTAGACCTCGATTCTTCGATTTTGAAAATTCCCGCCCTGTACTGGTTCCCGGCAAAGATCCACTGAAAACCACAATGAAATCCACGATATAGTACCAGCGGACTTGAAAACCAGCGAAAAGTGATGACGTACTACCCACGAGCAACCGAGAGTAAACAAAAGACGCCATGTTATTCCGTGTGTATTATGTATGCGTTTTCAAATAGTTGTACCAAAATATAGCCTTGCTTGTCCGCTGTTATTCCGCATTGCATTGTATGGTAAAAATGCACGCACACGATCGACCCGAGTAAATCGTCATGGGTAGTACGTCACACACAAAGTATGAATTATTCATGAGTTAAGGGCTTTTGCTGAAACTGAGTTTTTCTGGGTCGTAGAACGCCGATCAATTTTGTTGTTTTTTTGCATGAAGGAACAAGTTTTATTGAATACTAATGATAAATTAGTAATCATTATACATTTCTCGAACAAAAACAGCAACACAGCCTTTATCATTATTCCGTTGTAGTCCATCATTAAGGAAAATGTATCTAAACCTAAACTCTAACATTTATTTCGACTTAAAATGTTTAACATCACCCAAATTTGTCTTCCTCTTCATTTTCTTTCATTATACCCGAACCCAATTCTACCTCTAGACCCCTTTACTGGACACCCAATTTGTTATGGGGACAAGGAAATGTCTCCACAACTTGGTCAGGCTTTTTCAAAAGAAAGTGTCCTCATAACTCGGTGTATGCCTAACCCCATTTACAGTTGGTACTTCTTAACTCGCTTTATATATAACAGACAAACCAGGTGAAATCAAATGTGACCAGATCCAAACAATTGAGTCTCTTGGGACAAAGTTTGTTCTCTAATTTTAGTCGTTCATAATGTAGGCATAATTATCTCTTCATTTCCATACCTAATAACGAGGGTAAAAGGTCCATCACAGTTTTAAAAGTGAATAATTTCGGAAAAAGCTCTAAATTGAAATTGTAGCTTTATAGAGACGTGCACGTCAAACTCATTGTATTGGTTCTGATCACATTGAACGTAAATATAACATGTATAGCACTGGTTCTATACTACGACAAATATTTAACACGCTGTCTACTATTGTGTTAATTACCAACAATACCTTATTAAGTAGGGAAGTAGGTTGGCGGGTACACCGTTACAAGATATTTATGCTGAGAATCATACTCTTTGTGATTCATACTGTACATTGAGATCATACTCACAACCTGGGACCAATTTCATGGAGCTGCACAACCAAAATTCTTCCTTGGCAAAAACAAAGTTACAAACCAAACATTTATGGCGAGGTATATAGTTTGTAACTGTTATAAGGCCGGTTCATACTTTACGCGAAAGCGAATGCGAAGCGAATTTAGTGACGTCAACAATTGAAGTTTCATTGTGACGTTATCCGTAACCTTAACGAATTCACTTCGCAGTGACATTCATGTGAACTATGTACCGGCCTTAATTTAGCTGTTTTTATTTTTGCATTTGCTTAACATGAAACGCACAATAACTTTCGGCTGGTAACCTGTTTTTACTGGGCAAGACTGTTTGTGCTAAGTAAATGTTTGTGCTTAGCAGCTCCTTGAAATTGCCGCTGCTCTTTTCCGAGTCAATAATTTCTCAAATAGATACATGTATCTTTCCACGGTGTACATACAAACCCATTTCCCTTCTTTTTACCCCACCATACAAAGCTTTAAACAACACCAATACCGTTGTTACCAATGTCAAATAACATTTATAAGGGAATACAAATTTCGATAGGTTTTAAACAAGTATGTCTAAAATCAGCTCATTTGCCTGGACGCGTTAATGCCCGAGCCAAAGACGAGGGCATCCTATAAGCCGTGTTTAAACATACCTGTGTGATACTGGCCAACCACATTTTTATTTAAATTCATAAATATTCAAGCGGGGCTAGTCCGCATATAAGGGCGATTCCGTCCACCACGTGATTTCTCACCACTCCAGCCATGGAGAAAGTTTCGATGATGTAATTAGAATACGCACGACATGATTCAACTCCTATAAAATAGCTGCACGAGCAGGCTCAACAAGCTCATAAAGTTATCATCAAAAGACCGTTTGCATATAATGTAAGTAAACGTTTCTTGTATCAATAATAATCCCAAGACATACATAAAGATGGCTTTATAGTGGTTGTCATTTAGAAGATAATAGACTTGCAAAATAAATTGCAGTCATGAACTCTGTTTACAACGATAATGATGCATACGACGTGGTAAAACACAAGATGAGCCCTTGGGGCACGTTCGCCCTGTACAGGGTGTCCACATAAACATTATACCTATTTTCAAATTCATATTATTGCAAAACTACTGAATATTTCTGAAAAATACAAATGTATGTTGAAAGGGTAAAATGCCCTCCGTCCAATGGAGGTCCATTATGTCATTGCCATGAATGACTGAACAAACAAGACAGTTATGAAAGGTACTGAAATCAGCACTGTGACAAGTTGGGATGATAAGGCGGGCAGTGAGAGACATGAGACGAAGATGTCAGCTATGCATTAACAGGAATAGTGGCCATGTGGAGGGTACATCACCTTAAATTTGCCAGGTAAGTGTACAAAAAGAAAGGGATCAGAAAAAATGATTCATCGACCAGGTCATTGCTTTTTCAATGTGTTTAAACCGTAACATAATTTGTCCTTACAAACACCTGCCTGAGCTTTGTCACACAAGTAAAAACAACTTGTCACAGTGCAAGTTTCAGTACCTTTCATAACTGTGTTGTTTGTTCAGTCATTCGTGGCAATAACATAATGAACCTTATACCAATGGACAGAGGGCATTCTACCATTTCAACAGACATTTGTATTTATCAGAAACATTCAGTAGTTTTGCAATAATATGAATTTGAAAATGGGTATACTTTGTATGTGGACACCCTGTATAGAGTGGGGCAGGTTCACCCTGTATAGAGTGGGGCAGGTTCGCCCTGTGGGGGACTCACCCCACGGTGGTGGGCGGACTAGCGCCATCAAATTTATATGCCTATGAATTATTTAAGCAAGCTAAATATACATATTTTAAGGAAAACTAAACATATATCGAGATATATCCTATATTTAATAATGCCATCACGTTGCAAAACTAGCACTCTTACCCGGACTAACATGTTCTTAAGAAACCAAAATACTTTGATAAATCAAGTTTTAAAAAGGTCTTGAGCAACAGGTGGATAATATATTATTGATTACCATGACCAGTTGTTCCAAGTTGTACTTTACAACCACTAACTAAACTGTTGATTATAAATTACAAGTTGTGGTTCATAACTATTTAGTTTTCTAGTATTTTTAGTTTCCATTCAGCAGTTTAAATATGAGAAAAGATTACCCTCAAGTATTAGAGAAGTCACAAGTTGTAATTTAAACTATTCAGTTTATAGCATTTTCTTGTAATATTCAACAGTTTAATGAGACAAAACTGTTATGAAATCACAAGTTGTGGTTCATAACAATTTGGTTTGATTATTAATTTATTTTAACAGACTAAATAAGACTGAACTGTTGAAAAAATACACAATAGTATCCCTAACTTAAGGTTCATCTGTGAAAAATTTTAAAAGAAGCTAATTTCAACTGATTTGGGTAGGTATGGGTATGGACAACTACCAAAAAAAAGGAAGGAGGGATAGGGGTTGGGGATTTTTTTTTATTAGAGGTCAAAGGTCATTGACCCCTGCCCAAATCCCTAAAAATTATATTTCAGCAACAAAATATGGTATATATATGATCTTGGTGTCAAAATGCACAGAATTACAATAGAAGATGACATCAAATAATTATTAACCCTTGGGACCAAATCCTGACCTCCGAAAATGAGGTCAAAGGTCACAAAACAATTTTATTACTAAAATGTCATATTTATAGCAACAAAATATGGTATATAGATGATCTTGGTGTCAAATTGCACAGGATTATGAAAGAAGATGACATAGAATAACTACTGACCCCTAGAAAAGAGGTCAAAGGTCAAAAATAGACGTATTACTAAAATGTCATATTAGTAAAATAACAGGAAAATTACCATGAACAAAAAAAATCTAAGAGGCTAATTTCAACTTATTGTGGCGGGTATGGGGGTTATTATTTATTCCAAGAGCAAAGAAGGAGGGGGAAATTCCCTTTCTGAGGGTCAAAGGTCTTTGACCCTGCACTAAAACATTATAAATTGTATCTCAGCAGCAGTATGTTTTTCATAGGCCTAGATGATCTTGGTGTCCAAATACACAGAATTATACTAGGAGACAAACACAATATGAAATGGATTCTTCACCACCAAAATACGAGGTTAAAGGTCAAAATGAGCAATTGGGCGGGGGGGGGGTTAAAGTTCATTAGTGTCAAATAGTTTGTGTATGTAAAGTATATGTGCATTTATTATCATGTTTGGTGTTTATTGGGAAGGAGCGTAATCATACATTCAGCCTACTTTTGTTTTATTAAAACGATTCTCGGTCACATGGGAAGGACATTAAATTGAAGGACGTCTAACGCTGGATTATGTGGAATTGTTTTATTTTTCTGTGAGACTATTATGTTTTTTAGTTAAAGATGAAGTGCTTTTGAAAGAAAATAGCAAAGGGAAACCGGTTTATGCAGGCATACTTCAAGGAATGATCAGTTTATTTGTTGTTGTTTGTTTGATCAATCCCAGAGTTAGCTGCAGTGAATCAGAGCTCATTCTACTATGGGAAGGGGAGGGTGTTTATGGAAGTTGTCACAAGTCAGAACTATTTCTCATCGTTTTCATTATTGTTTTGGCGATGCTGCACCAGTTCTGCTGCGTGAAGTATCATAGGATTGTATGTTTGTTGCTGGTCTGCAGAGATAAATCTGTATATTTATGATTTGCTGGTATGCCAGCAGTGTGGTTGCGTAACTATATTGCCCAGAGCGTAATTCTTAATGTAAGTTTTTCTTAGTGATATACGCTTCTGGGAAGTCAGTTCTGGCCACATTTTTTCTGCGAGATTGCAGTCGGTAGGAGGAGGGGGGGGGGGTGGGGGGGGGGGGGGGGTTACGTGTACAAGTTTCAAGAGAACCCTTCCGTGTTTTTCGTTATTTTCTTGAGACGCGGTTCTGCTGACAAGTATTATATGGATTATATTTGTGACTGGCAGAGTTAAATCTGTAATTGTACGTTATCTAGTGAGTATGGGGGGGGGTTTGTGGTTTTTGTATTGCAACAGTGGTCCTTTGTTTTTAGTTCACTCAGTGATTGATTATTACCGGTAATAATATGCCGTCCCCTTTTTCTCTCCTTTTTTGGAAGGGGAGCAGGGCATATTTGTTGTGCTATATTATGCACTTCATCAGTCACCATTCTTTCAATTTACTTTTCTTTTTCCTTGTTTTTATTTGTGTGTCGGTTTATATGACAGATTGCAAGGACAAATACCGGCTTTTGGGGGTATTGATCGAAAGGAAGGCATCTTGACTTATTTATTTTGTTTTAGTCTTTTCTTAGATCATTGTTTTGTTCTTCCAATAGTTCCAATAGGATTTGCACATTCTCCTCATCCAGGTTGTTTTCTTCTTGGTTGGATTGTGGAGATGCTTTACAGGGTGGTCCAAACAAAACTATATCCAACTTTGGAGGCCATTTTCTCCTAGATGATAAAATATTTTAGTAATTTGGTTTGCATGTTATTAAAGCATATATCGTTGAGCATTATTGGTGAAAATAGGGAAGATATTACATTAATATTTTTGGAGATATTCCTATTTTTAGCGAGTATGTGTAAAAATGGCTTTTCCACGGGAGCTGTCAATGCATCAACATGTTTGAATATGATATGCCACAATAATGTAATGACGCGATAGTCCTTTGACAAATGTTTTTGCGAGAGCTTCTTTTATTTACACTAAAATGGATAAATAATACTTTTTAATAGATAGGCTTCTGGTTTTGCAGCATGCTTGAACTGATATGTACACAGCAATGAAAGCATGCTCCAAGAGTGAATTTGAAAAGCCCGCTCTGAGCATCTTGACAATAAAGACCTCTACTACATGTACTTAAGCCATTTTTACACATACTCGCTAGAAATAGGAATATTTCCAAAAATATTAATGCAATATCTTCCCTATTTTTACCAATATTGCTCAACGATATATGCTTTAATAATATGCTTTAATAATATCCAAACCAAATTAATAAAATATTTTATTATCCAGGAGAAAATGGCCTCCAAAGTTGGGTATAGTTTTTTTTTTGGACCACCCTGTAGTCCTAGATCGAACAAGTTCATATTTTATGTTTTTGTGCCGTTTGTATTCCAAGGGTTGGGTATAAAATAGCCTACATGTATTTAGGTATTCGTTTTCACTAATCCAGTGCCAGTGTTTGAGGAGGGCCCGTTTGAGAGCTGGGTGCGCGACTCGTGGGTAGTATGGTAGGACGAACACCAGTGGGGTATTGTGGTGTGTTTTTGGTGTGTTTTTTCACGCTTATAGTCTGCGGAAGGATCGCCCTTTTGAGGAAGGGCTAGGTCTTCGTTTGTGTATCCGCGCTTTTTAAGTTGGTCCTTGAATAATTCAACCCTCTCCTCAAAGTACATATACGGTTGTTCCAGTCACTTCGCCCTTGATTAAGCCGCCAAATACCGACTTAGGGTGTGCTGAATATCTCTGCTGTATACAAGACTCTCTGCAAGATGCACCAAACTCCTCTTCTTATTAATAGGAAACTTTTGGGACATCTCACTTCACTGGGGTAACTAGTCAGGGTACATGTATGCTAACTAGGTGAGTAATCACTTCTTAAACAAAGACATAATTCATGTTGTTTTATGTTATACGTATATCTCTAGGGTGGTGCTTTGTGGATTCATTATTCTGGGCTTCGAATAATGACCTTTGACCTTTAAGGTCATATGTGGCGGTCAATTTGTATCCTACATTTATATCACAAGAATTTACATTTTTCTACTTCCAGTGTAATTATGACCATTTTGACACCAAGATCATACAAGTACATATGTTGTTGCCGAGATACAATTTATAGTGTTTTAGTCCAGGGTCAATGACCTTTGACCTCTGCTCCTAGAATAAATAATAACTCCCATACCCGCCACCTAAGTTAAAATTAGTCTCTCCGATTTGTTTGTGCTCATTTTTATTTTATGATAATTGTCCTGTTATAAATATGACATTTTAGTAATAAAATAGTTTTTTGACCTTTGACCTCATTTTCGGAGGTCAGGATTTGGTCCCAAGGGTCAATAATTATTTGATGTCATCTTCTTTTGTAATTTTGTGCATTTTGACACCAAGATCATCTATATACCATATTTTGTTGCTGAAATATAATTTTTAGTGATTTAGGCAGGGGTCAATGACCTTTGACCTCTAATAAACAAAGTTCCCCAACCCCTATTCCTCCTTCCTTTTTTTGGGTAGTTGTCCATACCCATACCCACCAAAATCAGTTGAAATTAGCTTCTTTTAAAAATTTTCACAGATTGGCTCAATATATGGCTAATTTAGGGTTACTACAAGCTATTATTTACATCTAGGGTAAATATACTAAAAACATTTATAAGAACAGTTATATGCAATATATGATATTCAAAAATGTAAACTTGCCATCGATTTTGTTCAACAAATTTACAGGTGAATGGTGAAGTGAAAGGCATCATTTTGTTCCTGAAATATTTGCTATTGATGTTTTGATGAGCTTCAAGATAACTAAATTAGCATTTGAGCAGGGGTCTTCGATTTTGTTTTGATATCAGGTAGGAGGTGGGGTGGGTCTAACTGGGATGCTGACACACTTTTTTCGTAGAAAAAACTTTGGAAAATAAGGTGGTTCCGAGCTTCATTTGACTCTAATTTCTTTTTGGTATGCCAAAAAGGTAGGTCCGAGCCTTAAAGGTAGGATACACCATTGGTAATTGATTGAATTATCATGAATGGGTGGATTTTGGGGGGTTGTATTTTATAGTAAATATCGTTTAACTAACCTGTCCGAAGTTAGTTGTTTTACTATCATAGGTGCCGAGAAAAACACACAAAAAACAGCGTTTGTTTTCAAACGGCGTCGAGCAGTTATTATTATGTTATCTTAGAATTTGTCTTTATACAATTCTATTTTCAGAACTATTACAGAATATCTAGCGCAATCATTGTGCTAGATGCCTAGAATCATTATTTACTTTCAAATGAGTAAGATATTTCTTAATAATTCGGTAGTAAATATTTTCGAGATCTGCAAATGGTGTATCCTACCTTTAGTTTTGAGAGAATATTTTTGTTGGCAACATCAAAAAGGTAGGGGTTCTATCAATTGCTTGATGAAATGTAATTTTTGACATGGAAAACTGTCCACAGACTAGGACATACAAGACACAAACACTTATTCGCACAGTTCACCTGAGTTCAACTACGTCTTTCCGACAATCCGGATCATCTATGGGAGCATTACATACACATAGGCTGGACTCCAATCAAAATCAACATGGCCGCCCCATGGAGGCTTATCGCACGCTAATTTTTGTCAACAAAAAGTGTTGTTACGCTATTCATAGAGCGAATTTTCCAATAATAACAGGATAAATGGCGACGATACCACATACATATCTTGGCCGGGGATTGGAAATCCACTGGACATCGAGCGTACGTATAGTAAGGGAATTTACCATTTTGTTATATTATTTATGCGGCAATTATTGGCTTAATTCATGCATGCATGCTCACAAATGCGGAAGTCATGGCTGCAGATCGGGATCACCATTCATAAACTTCATGCGAAAATGACAAGAATTATAAAATACAACATGCCTGAAGGGGGGTCTTGAAGCATTGACCTCTCAACGAGAATTTTTCCCGCAAGCTAGGGGTAGGTCCGGAAGTACTGACCTCACAACGATATTTTTCCTACAAGGTATAGGGGCGGGTCCGGAGCTGGAAGTCTGCACGAGGAAAACAACACTTAGAATAAAGGGGTCCCTATGCACATAATTCCGGTGCATAATTTTTTTGGGGGACAGGTGGGTAGGTCACTGGTCAGATTTATGTTGGGATTTTCTATACCTGATATCAAAACCAAAAAGATCCGAAGACCCTCGATTCAAGTGTCGTTTGTTTTATCCTATTTGCTTTTGTCAATTCAAATACATGTTTGATTAACCACCAACACCTACAATCGAGGGTGTGCCATTTTTTGAGAAAGAATGTTTCTAAGCGCCAAAAGATACCAGCATTTTATACATGGGTGATTGTGTACATAATGTAGGCCTTGTGAACATTTTCTTAGAAACCTTTTGCTCCCTGGCGGCATTTGAGGCGTCAAAAAAAAGACGGAGGACCCCCTCTGGCACAAAAGCTGGATACGCCTTGTGAATAATATTTCAATCTTAAGGAGATCTCCGTCAGTGCAAAAACATTGCCTTTTTGTATATTATAAAGGAAGATCTCGTTAAGAGTGAAATGTATGAAGTTTGAATGCGAAATATTTTAGCTGCCTGAAACCCAATATTACTTGGGAAAACCTTTAGACTGTGATTTTTGCATGTGATCACATTGAAAATGAATGTGTACAATAGAAGAGTAAACTATCCGCTAGACACTAAAATCACTAAACAAAACTAATTCAATAATAATTTTTTAAATATCAATATGTCTACATATCTGTTTTAAATAATGGGTTCAGCAGACCCCACGTGTATAATATGGGAGTATGTTCGCGGACAACAAATCATATATTTTGACATTTCTAGCAAATAGTGACATTGATTACGTTGATAATAATTCAAATGAAACATGTTTTAAAATAGCCGTAGAAATCTATATTTTAAGTGCCTTAAACTCAACATTACCACATAACCTTATTAGTTGTGACCGAATTAAATGTTTACAGTGAAAGTGTAAACATAATTATATATACTATCTGTTGAGCACTACAATTACCAACAATCCTATAGGTTTCCCGACTATTTTAAGAGTGTGATATTTTTCTCGGACGAAATTGATTGTGAGAGTTAGTGAATTTGAATGAAAAATGATTTAAAATAGCCGGAAAAAACTATAATTTCAATTATTTAAAAATACTATATAACTATATGACGATTTGTTTTATTGATACTTCAAAGGTGAATATATTGTACTAAAACAACAATTCAAAATGAAGTTTAAAAGAAAAACAAAAACAATTGCAGGGCGTGTCAAAAATCAACAATAACACGTACAGTGTATCGTTCGATGGTTTCGATTTTGAAAACAGAACAATCATCAAACCCTTTTCTGATGCTGGTAATATTAATTACACGTCACCATTCTTTCTTTAATATCGACTACTATCTTCCCCCTCCCTTCAACTATTTTAGGAAAGACAATCTTGTGTATTCACTACGTCATTTTTGTTTTCTATTATTAAAGTGCGTCGTACCGAAAGACACTGTTTGACGACAACCAAAACGACATCGTCGTGCGTCTTGCGTATTTTGTTTCTCCCCAGGATGCCGGTTACGAGCAATTATCATAACTGGGCGTATATACACCGCACTGAGTGAAAGACACTTTTTCTCAGATTCTTACTTTCCCTTAAATTGAACTTACTCCAACAATAAACCTAAAGACCAAAAATATAGTCAATAAAAAATGAGCAGAGACCGAATTTGAACCCCAGTCGAACGATCTATAACCTAACCCATTTTCACTGAACTACTGCAAGAGGTCGACAGAAGCCGTTTTTCAAAGTGCTTTAATGTACATCTGGGCTATGTGTAACTAGTTGAATGAGTAATAACGTTATAATCGGCGTCATTGTGAAAACTACTAAATAATCATGACGCGAGGGGTCTAGAGCCGCCAATTTATGATAATTACCCCTAACCATCCTAGGGAAACAATCTACGCGTACGGCTTTGGCTACGACATCATCGTAAGGACGTACAATTTCATATCAGACGTTAACATACGTAATACACGGCGCTGTTGCCGTTTCGGATCAGGATATTGGACTATTGGAATATCGAGAGCGAGTATCCAATCCAGGGCATACTATTGAAAATGAGGTCGTATCATCATTTCGCAGCCTTTAAGAGATACCTTATTACCCTTCCAGGTGGCCCACTGTATTCCCATGTAATCATCGACTGTTGAGTGGTTGTAGTACAAGCCGTTCAGGTTGCTCTTGAAGTAGTCGTTATTGTCGCTACCGCAGCGTTTGAACCACCAGCCTGCGTGAAATTCCTGAGCGCAGTTGTTATCGTTGTCGTCGTCGTTGTCATTATTTATAGTTGAGAAGGGCGCCCACTTGTGAGGACTAAGGGAATCACCTGCAGGTACTAGTGAGGAAGGATCGTGAGAGGTCAGTGAATTACCTGTGTGAACATGGTCAAATGTTCTTGGTGAAACTACTGATGAAATGCTACATTGACGTCAACAAGCTTTCCAACCCGCTATTGTGTGAGTTTCCAGTCGGAACTTTTTGAGCAAATTAATTTATCGTAATGCTGAATAATATTTTATAAATCTACTCATTTGGGGGTATGCATACTCTATTGTGTTCTCTTAATTAACAAACAAGGCCGAATAGAATATACCCAGTAAGATATGGGTCTAACGGACTCCCTCTGAGTCCCCCATACCTACACACTCTCTACACTCTCTATTTTTACCTAACGCACGCCCCCTAAAACCTAAACAGAATTCCTGAGAAAACACAACATTCCGCCAGTACAATAACCAACACAAAGAGGGGACGGGGGGGGGGGGGGGGGGGGGGTTTCTCTCCGTCCCGCATCTTGCTTCATAATATGATCTGTCACCA